>JACATO010000069.1:1145000-1151019 GCA_018389105.1 Nautilus pompilius | reverse complement strand
CCTGTTTCTTTTTCCCCCAATCGGTTTGCTGCGACATCAATCACGCAAGACCCCTTTTTAACACGTAATCGACAGCTTGTAATTGAAACGTACAACCATAGAATCGTCAAGTGATTAATATTTTTACAATTATTCCTGCGAAGAATGGGATAAATAATAAAATGCGCTTGTTTCTTGTAGCAAAAGAAGCTCTTGTTGTTTACCACCACGTAAAATCGCGGTGCACACGGAAAAACAGATTTCTATAATTGTACCTAATGAAGCTGATTTTTTTTTCAACGAAACTGCTCGGCAACTAATTTATTTCCTTGATGTCCAGGAAAAGCAGAACGATAGCTAGCAAAACATCTGCAGGCCGCAGTCCATGACAAAAGAGCGTTTGGAATACTGGGGGGGGGGAGGGGGTGACAGAAAGAGACAATCGAGAAATTATTATAGAGTCTAAGGCAAACCGCTTCCTTATCAACTCATAATTACCACCTGATCCACCTCTACTCGCAAGCTCCTCTGGCGTGGAAATAAGAGGAGAATCGGGATTAGTCGATTCAGTACTGCTACAATGTCTTGTGGTGGGGTTAGAGCCGATTTAAAAGCTTTGGCTGAAAGAGAACAGTGCGTCTAAAGAGAGATGCATTAAGGGCTGAGGTGCATTCGGAAAAGTAGGTTGGAGAAGAATTAAAAATACGGGGGGGGGGACGCGGTTATGGATGATTCTCAAATTTCAATATGAAGAAAATAGCACAATGCAGTTTGGACTCAAGATAATAACCCAAATGCGATGCAAAACTCAACGAATATATTTGGCAAAAGGAAGCGGATAAGATTCTGAAAATGATACATTGGACACCTGGATCTCCAGATGTCAAGTTGGTTGAACTTCCCCGGATAAACAGACAAAAGGGTTAAGAATAAAAGGCCAAATAATGTTCTGCAAGAACGGAATGACCGGATAGAGGAATCGAGCGCTCTGCTTTCTCAATACTTGGGGAAAAAATTCGCGCAAAATTTTCCGGAAATAACTAAAACGAATATCGAAAGAAGATATTCTGATGACAATGAGTGATAGCAGTTCTTATGTAAACCTGGTTGCTGCTTCATTATTCCGAGTCCACAGACACTTTTGGTATGCCTTCCACTTGACTGGTTCCCTACGCGTTCTTTCAGGAGTTTTCCGGTCGAAGTTCCACTAATATCTTGACGTACCGGTGCACTTTACCAAACAACAAAAGTTTGACCTTAGCTTCAGTAATGCAGTCGTACGAAAGGGCCGAACATTAAAACATCGTGATACATTATTGTTCCTGCAACCTTAAAAGAAAAGAAAAACTTGAAGCACGCTTAGTAACGACAAAGGTGAACAGCTCGCGGGTACGTGTCACGTGATTGATTTCGAAGACTCTCTCGCAAAGCGTTAGGTTAATTAGAAGTGCAGTGGCCTGGCGGTAGCTCTAATATATCTGGATGCATGATTTCAACAACAGAAGCAACGACCATACTATGCAGAACGTTGAACAATACCAGGGAACAAAAACAAGTCTGGCAGCACCTCTCTGATCACGTCAGTTTCATTCTCTTTTCTTAATTAGTGATCGCGGCTTTGTGAAGAGTCTGTGTCGTTTCTGTGTGGAACCCGAATCAAAATCCTCTCTTCGACATCAAAATTCACATCAACTAGCGGCATCCTTCAGACATCACAGCCGCCGCCACTCTGCTGCTAACAGGAGCCCAAAAGTTGTCCACGAATGCTTTTAAACTGTACAGTGGCCTCGTTTTCGGGCTGCGAGATTCGGTATGGTCAGTTTGTTTCCCGCTGGTTGTGGTGTTCTCAGAATAGATTATTATTAACAAGAAGAAACTTACTGACACCATGCTATGAAAACGCTGCGACTTTAACGGTGAACGTCGGTTCGGTGGCCCTTAATGAGGACGTTATAAAACACACGTGACGCGCCTAGACCTTAATGACTGTTGGGACAATAAGGGACTCATCTGAATTACAAATCACTAGTCTACTGTGTTTATTCGGTTGCTCCGTTTGCAACGATACGCTAAACAAGAGTAAGACATAAATCAAAGAACAAGGTGTCTCAAATTGGCAAGTTTCAAATGGCATTTCTTACTGAACAGTGCGGCCTGATGCGAAGACGTGTCGATATTTCGTTTAAAAAGGCAAAAAAAGAAATAAAGCCGAAAACTCGTTTATTCATTTTCCTCCGTTACCATTCGGCGCTTTGTAAAACCGCGTGGGAAAGAATGAAGTTATGAAAGTCCACGTGGGCGGCGTTAGATGCGTCACCAGTATTCTGAACGGTCGCGGTGCGCTCTAAGCGCAACGGCGTTCTTTAAAGTCATTTCCGATTACGCTAACATCCACAAACATGGTGAATTTCTTGGCGCGAGTCGTTTAGGAGTTTTTGGTGGGGCTGGCACGATAGCATGACCTCATCACCGACGTGACGGATTCCAACGATTCTAACCAGCAGCGCCCTCTCCTCCACAGATGTATCCTTCCTTCCTTATTTTGGTCCTCAAGTCCCGCCGCAGCGTTGCGACCGGCCAGATTAAACCCGGCTCGCTCACGTTTCTCTGGAAACCTCAGCCGCCGCCGCTGTTGCTGTTGAGCGAGTTGGACTTCCGAACAAGGCTCTGCCAATGGCATCGCATCCCGTAAAGACAAGTGACCTGTTCACCGTCGAGTCCTCTTCGTTACTGAGAGATGTTCGTCGAGCCGACAAACGGCCCGGTCCACCCGACACCGGGGGCCCCAAGGACCCGGGAGGTCTCTCTCACGTCGGTCACCAAGGAATCGCCGTACAGCTGTTTCACGCTATGGCAATCAACAGCGACAAGTCTCCTCCGACCCCAACCGGGGATCGAACCCGTTACAGGAGCAACGGTCCCCTTACGGAGCAAACCCGCTACCACCTGCCCCACCGGGCCGGTTTGTTGTTGCATTCCTCGCTGGTCAGTGAATGCGATCACCTGTCGGATTGACATTTTTTTCCCTTTCAAAATCAAGTCCCCCCTTTTTTTCCTATTTCCGGACACAGCAGCGAGAGATCGTGGGACGGGGTTGTGGCGACGAGCAGCACCCAGTTTGATTTTTAGGAACGGTCTTTAGCGTAGAGACCGCTGCTGCCAGTCTGTCTACGAGATGATTCCATCTATCGGCTCTAACAGACGCTGGGCGATGTTATCGCTACCTTAGATTTGCGCCCAAGTCGAGCATAATTACTAGTGTAACCACGATTTTATAAAATGTAACTTTTTTTTTTTTTTGTCTGTGTTTCAGCCAACTTGCAAGTGCACTTCACTTTCTGGGTAAGGAATCGATGTAAAAAAAAATAGCCGAAGCTCTACAGATTCACCGAGTTGTACATCGTTGTACATTTCTTTCTAGAGAGTCTGGGCAATGCAATGAGATGTAACACACCCCGAAACAGGACCATTCAATCACGTGTGTTTCTCTACATGTTTTGTTTTAAATTTTCTGAGAACATTTCCTTTCTAGGCGTTAAAAAGACGGTGCTCGTGTGGGAAGAATTTCCCACCTTAGACAGATTAAATGTATTTATAAGCTGTTTTAAATACATTCGTAACGCGGTTAGTCTGCGTTAACAATCACTCTCGGCTCTTAAGTCATTTTTATCTATTCGTTTAGCCGTTCACCAGAAGCGAGGGTGGAATCAGTTTTACGTGCTAAATTCTACCGATCCTGACTGGGGACCGACTCCCGGTAACCTCCCGGGTGAAACCAATCCGACAACGTAAAACGAACATTATTTACTTAAAAGATCGTTACTGTAAATTTGAGGTAAGAAATAAAAACCTTTGCCAGAATAGACTGATAACATTGGTGATCACAAGCGGTCGTGACAAGGGGAAAAGAATTAATGGATCTTGGGTTCGTTTAATTTAAAGTTCACGGTGAGAAATTTTGTCCTTAGCGATTTCTAGAGATGGCCACGAGTAACTGCATCAAACGCCTACGCCTGGTATGTTGGGAGCCATTCACTCGTTCCGTTAAGTGGTTGGTGTCCAGCCAATATTCAGCACAAAGGAACTGGACAGAAATTGTATTATTATCATTCATTGTTATTTTTTTAATATCACAGCAGATACGGAATAAAGAGAAAGGATTTCGTTGAGACAGACTCTGGAATAGAACGGACTGACTGAGTAACAGAGAACATTTATTCCATGGAGACTGTCTAGAGTCCATGGGTGGAGTAAGCAACAGTTCTGACCTACAAGAACCGTAAGCAGGGAACCCTACCTTCAGTTTACCTACCAACATCCAGTTCCTGTTTTTTTTTAAAAAAAACACACACACACATATGAATTAACACTCGCACTTCATATTTAATTTTAGGAAAAGATTTCGGAAAGTGGAATTATTATTATTATTATTAGTGGTAGCAGTAGTAAGCTAAGTAAAAAATGTATTAGATTTTTAACGTTTCTAATTTTAAATGTAGTTAATATCACTGAGCAATTTGGAAAAAATTATGGGATAGTGGATCCGCCATTATCCGAATACCAACGAAGCTAATTTAAAAGTGAAAACTGGGGGTTATCCTCTGGTAGTTTAGATTGATACGGAGAACGCGAAACTTTGGAAACTATTAAGTAGGACGATGAAAAAGATAATATGAAAGCAAAGTTATTGGGGAAAACGGGTCGGTGATCAGCTATTGGCAACATTTAGAAGGATAATGAAAGACTACACAACGTGGGGAAATGATTTACTTCAAGTGAATATCATAACAGTCCACTGGTCAGAATGTCGTATTTACCAAGTTATAAAAGTTGAGTTAAGTCCACATGAGGGTTTACTGAGACATCAAAGTCGTAGTTTTTTTCTAGTAGGGAAAGGGTTTAGCATACGAGTTCCAAGGTATAAAGAAAAATTTTAGATTCTGACTTAGACGGCTCAATACCTGTGTTAGAAAGTGCGGCCAGTAAAGACAAAATTGGGCCATAAAAGATGTAGCAGGTAATCTAAAACCTTAAAATACATGAGGTGTGGGGGGGGGGAGTCGACGAGATCTCAAGCACCCGTCAGATAATGTAGGACCCTAAAAGACGTGGCAGATAGTCTGACACGGCAAGATTCTACGATCTAAAATACGTCGCTGGCAGTACATAAATCAAAATAGATAAATACAGATTTTCACACACGTTGTAGTGTAATTGACACTTTATGCAAACACCTAAAGATTTATTATAATTTAACTCCAAAATGGACATTTATCAAAATACAGCTAAACTGCTATTGTCAGGCAGATATGGAGACATCGCAAGTATTATCAAATATCCAAACTCGCATGAGATAAAATCATTTATCCACTTAAAATATTTCAATCAGTTGTTTACATGAAGCAAATGTGTATTTTGGATGATAATCGCTCGTCTGACATCCGTATTTTAAGAAAAGACGTACAATTTAATGAGGTGATGATTACAGACCTGAGAGCTCAACGGTTGTAGCGGAGAGCAATTTCAAACGCACCGACTTTATTACGAGAAACAAACAAAAAAATACCTTGAAGGATGGCAAAGGTACTTTTAACGCATACAGACACGGGTAATGCGACTGATGTCGTGCCCCTCTGGCAAAATCATTCTTAGGGCTTCCTTATCAGGGTTTAAATGAATAGAAATGAAAAGGTTCGGAGTAAGCGAAGCGGTTAGCGTCAAGACACACCATAGTGCTAGGTGGCGCTGGGTGTTCGCAGGAAGATTACAACGGAAGCACACACACACACCCCCCATGGATCTGTTTTGAACTAGTTTTGTTCTGCCTGTTTGCTACTGTCTTGTATAGTTTAGCATCGACAGCGGGTTGCAATAAAATGTTCTAGGGAAGGAGGTATAGTTACTGTGTACTGCTGGCCCAATAGAAGGAAAACACGAGTCACCTTCAGGTAGATTTTGATGTATTTCAATAATTACTTTCGTCACCAGAAGGGGTCATTTTAGTTCACAGCTGGACCGTTAACATAATAATCGTGCTAGT
>JACATO010000069.1:602500-1142500 GCA_018389105.1 Nautilus pompilius | reverse complement strand
TCTGTATTAACCCAATTATAATTTTTGGAGATCTGACTTTTATTTTTATTAATCTTTAATATAATGACACTTCAAACAAAATCCTAATTCAATTAAGGGCTTGGGGATGGGGTGAAATGCGTATAACAATGTTCATGTTAACACGATATAAAATTTGGTATTTAATGCAGATTTAATATTATGTAAAACCGATTGACATAGTAATTTTAAAATAATTTGCAGGGCGGCAAGTGGCGCCCCCTGGGCCGTATTTCATACCGAACGCACCGTTTCCTACAACATGCTTAATTTGACGTTTGAAATTCTGTCGGCAAACCCTGTATACCGTACGAGCGAGCTGACTAAATACACAGCCAGTAGAACGTAAATAAAACGGGGTTTAGTAAAAACTCTGAGTGGCACGCGGAGGGTTAAACCTAATGCCCGAGAGTCGGCTTGTTCCACAAAATTATAGACGGCTCTAAACGTAAAGCGGGCGAGGAACCAATGATGCGAAACGTCGACACCGCACTCCGCCTTGCCCCTGGCTGCGATCTGTTGGTTCTGGAAACTCTATTATTTTGAAAATAAATATTTAATTGTCAAAAGTGTGGCGCTCTTACATTATCCCGTTGCAATCGAATTGGTGACAAAGAAGAGTGCGGATCATCCTATATATACACTAATAAAAAAAAGCAAATTATCCGGCGTATTTTTGGACGCTTTTCAGAACGAAACTCGAACCGTATCGAACAAACCGACTTACCAAAGCCGCTGTACCGACATCACCTTTGTTGTTCAGCGACTTTCATTTACAGAACACTATTACGGACGTTGGATCTTATACAAACCAAAAACAGGGCGATGTCAGGACACAGACCTGATAATAGTGGTCATTGGCTCGCGGTCAGCTTGCTGTGCTCTCTGCTGTCCGGCTACTAACGTGTATCCGGAAGTGCGTGGCGAGGAATAGCGTGCAGCGATGGATCTCTCTGTCTGCCATTGGATGCTGCTATAAATCAGCCTAGCCGAGGGCCAGCTCTAGGTAATTAGGAGGCTTCTTTCGTACAGTGCAACCAGGCAAACAGGAAGGGACCAAAATAAAACCAGGAGCGAAACCTTTTGAATATAAGGTCGGTGAAATAATCGAACTTTCTGTTTGGGTTCCTGCAAATGTTTTGAGTTTTATGGTAGTCACAAATATATTTAAAGGAGTGCAAGAAACCGGCGCCAACAAAATCTTAAATTTTAATAGAAAAAAACAAACAAACAAAACAAAGGGGGGATTATAAAAATTAAGCATGGTTTGGAAGAGGCTCTGACCTTATCAGCCCCCCCCCTCTGCTGCTTGCTGTCTGGCCGGTTCCGAACCCTACTTTGAGGAGTAGTGAAATAATGGTTGCTTAATCTATTTTTTTTTCTTTTGAGCAACATTCTGTTTGTCTTCGGGAGTAAAATGTATGCATAACAATCCAGCATTACAATTTCTTGCTTTCGGAGTGATCTGTCCACACCTGCAAGAATCGGATGCCTCTTGGTGTTGCTTGTCACAGGTCGCGAACCATCATCTCGCCCCGATACCACAACGACTGTAGAACAGCTTCGTTGTGTCACCTGACTCGCACCCAGCGCCATTAACGGCTATAAAAGTACCGCAGGACCTGATCCGCCAGTGTCTCGTTGTCAGAAGGAAGAAATGTGGCATCGAAGTTAAAGTCCTATCTTTTAGTCATGCGCGAGGCGGCCACGAGGTTTACTTCTGATCTTCCAATCTGCCCCTGCTATTCATCCCACACTTTCCGCTTAGTTCTGATATCGCATAGCTTCCTTCCCCTAACATCACAGAAGTACATTTATACACAGAGTTTAAAGTAAAAAAAACTGGATTACTACATCTTTTGAAATTTACACAGGAATTATATTCTGGTTTTACGACATTATTTTCCTGTTTTTTTAAATTTCTTCTTATCTTCATTTTCTGTGACCTTAAAGCAATTTTTGGTTCTTCCATTAGCATAGCTAAGGAAACGTTCCCCCCTTCCGAAACATCTTTAGTCAACAAACTTACATGATTAAAGAGCACATGCCATCGTTTTTTTTAAGGCTTCGGCGAAAACTAATGGAAATCCTACAGTATTAAAAAAAAACAAACCTCATGTTAAATTTAATAAATGTTTCAGTTACAAGATATTGATTTTTAGAGTGCACTCACTAACGAGCACTATCTTATTTTCTGGCCCCCTTCGTCCATAATTTATCACCTGCAAGTAAATTTTAAAAACATTATGTGGCGTATGTAAACTTAATGTATGGAATTTGTTTTAAAAAAGAGAACGTCTAACAATAATACAGGCACTTATCTTCAGGAGTGAACGGCGTTTTATCTACAGACTTGCCAAAAGTATTATTACCTCGACCAGATCAGAGTAGTGGGATATATTACTCCCATTTTACGTCTTGAGCCGTGCATGGAACGACTTTTCCGCAAGAGTCACTCGCGATGGAAGCTGAGCACGCTGGGCAATAAGCAACTTTAAATTGCAAGCGGTATTTAGTTGGGCTCGGTTGAAATGCAGTCATTTGTTTGCCTTTTATTAAAAAAAAAATTTATTTTATGAAGGAGTTTACGGAATGATTGCACCTGCGAACTCTCGTCAGTGGTTTGTAATGGATGTCCTACTAGCATTTCATTGTCAGTTCATACCGCCCAATTCTCTCATGATACAAAAATATATAACGATTGCCGGGTGACGAGCCCTAGTCTCTCAAAACATCAGGTGGTTTCCAGGCCTCTACGTCTATTCACCTGAAGTTGTCAGAAGTCAAGAAACATTTAAATTACACAAACCATTTAGTGAATATTTCCCGTGCATTGGAAACTATTTTTGCATGTAACAAGATAGTTATAATATGATTTGAGTTCTATTATAATTATAATTAATAAATCGTTAACAATGAGGGCAAATGTACACACCACACACACACATTCAAAATAAGTGCAGTTCCAACCTTATGCATTGTAAAGACAAAATAATCTGATGTGCAAAGAATTCAATCAAATGATCTGAAAATGTCCCAATGCTAAAGAAGCCTCGAATCAGGTTTACTTTCACTGCAGTCGCGTAATCCATGCAGAAATAATAATTATTATTTCTATTAGTTTTTCTCAGCAGAAGAAAGTATTGTTTCTGCCAGATAAACCAGTCTGCTTCACTGGCTGTCAGCGAAGTAATTCCAGACCTTTAAGGATGTCTTCAACAAAGCTCCTTTCGCTTTGTCCTCCAGTTCAGTTATTCTGATCAGCACCTTATCCAAAGGTGGGAACTGTGAATTGTAAAGGCAGCACTCTCTGCTATCTTCGCTTTTACAGAAACAGTCATGAATCAAGAATGCAGTAATTCGACTCTTTCTCTCCGCAAAAAGCAGCCGTAAAACATCACCCGTTAGTGCTGATTTCTGTCGAAGACAAGCCCCCGACTAACATCACAAATGCATTAGCTGCGATATTGAGTTACTCTGGATCATAGATGTCTGAGAGTGGGATAGCCCTAAGCTCACGTTTCTCCCGATCAAAGCTCCAGTGCCGAGTGTTTCGCATATCTTTGCAGTTTGACGAATTCCATTTAGGACCGTTACCAGATAACGGATGTATGGGGGGATTTGGTGCTATCTCCGGCGCCCTGACCAACCTAACCCGACAGCTTATCACAGCGGATGGATAAATTAGCTTCTTTTTTCTTTTCTCTATTTTTTTCGTTTTTAGCCCTACTTATGGTGGCTGAGGAAATTCGAATAGACCAACGTTCGGGACTGAGAAACACTATAAAAGAGGCTCTTTTTCGTCCTAAAAAGGAACCCAGCGACAAGTTGTTTTTTTTTTATCAAATCTTGAAAATCAGAGCCAAAGAAAAACAACTCTCTTTTTGTGGGGGGGGAGGTGAAGAACAAGAACAATGAGACCAAAGTCAAAATCAAATTCAACGACACGGAGGGGCTCAAAAAAGCGCTTCGTAAGTGAGGCCAACGACCGAGTGAACGCAGTTTCGAAAGCCAAACCAAACATCCAGGACCGGGTGGAACTCGGGAACATTTCCATTGTTGTTGTTGTTGTTGTTGTTTCTTAACCCTAAACGGGCCTAAAACTAGGAGTTACAGAGCAGCATCAAGTGGAATCTAGTATGCGATCACAGAGCAAGTAAATGCAGCGGCCAGCGTCGTATCCATTGAATTTCCTTTGCCATCAGTTTGTTTTTTTCTCAACAAATTCAGTATCGAGTGAAGTTATCTCCTTTCCTCTCCCCTCCTGACCAAGCATATATGTGTTGAACACGAAGAGTCTAACAAATCAGCTTATTTAATAAACGTTTCGAATTCTGTAGGACCCTGAAGGGTGGGCTCACCGAGTGACACCGAAACAAACGAGTTAGGAAATACGATATCGCGAGAACGTATCTTGAAATCTCAAAGGATGCAAACGTATACCTGTAAAGGTTTCCAGTTTGCCGACTGGGGTACGGTCATTTTATCTTCTCTCGTGCATTGTTCGTCTTCGCATCCGCTTCAAATTGTTTTCCATGAAATAAGCTTTTAGATAGTGAAGTGTGGTTATAACGAACCTTGCACCAGAGGAAACAACGGCCTTAACACGAAGCTAAGTAAGCTGCAGTAAATGTCATACTAAGATGAACTCTAATCAGGTTTACCGAGTCACCAGCCGTTGTGACATCAGAAGTAGCTTGGGAAAGTAAGCGGTTAGGCTCTGACTAGATCCTTTCGTACTGATAGCAGCTGTCCTTAGTATGTCTATCCCTGATTTTGATGTTTAAGCGAGGGAGGGGCTACTTTATCACTACTTTCATAAAACAAATATTCTGCTTAAAATATTTCTTGCTTCCGCAGAATTACAGCCAGCGACTGAATGTTCCGTCCAGCTTGTCCTTTAAAAGGAGGTGGGGGAGATTGGTAATCTTGAGAAAGCAAACTGAAACTGAGAGTAGGACTCCGACAGTTCCCCTGTTAAAGCTCGTGACAAACTTCAGGTACCCTCTGATCGACGAAGTTGGATGACGCTTAACCAAACTGCCCAACCAGTCAGGTTCGGCTTATCCGTTAACACGTCGTGAACCTGGAGCTTTCATGCTCTATCTGTTACCTGGCTCAACAGCGAATATCTTCAGATCCTTAAGGGGGGGGTTAAATCTCTGACACAATGCATAGCTTTCTGTTTATTTTTATTTATATGAAAAGTATCTAGGGCTCTACAGAAGTTTTTTTTAGCTGAATTATTAAAAATCTGATAGTGCGTGGAGGGGAACCATTAAGATTAAATGCGGGAGATCAAAGACATGGAATTCTTACCGAAAAACGATTTTACTTGTAATTCTCTATTCCTTGAGTACTGGAATTTTAACGAACAACAACCGAGACCAACGGGTGGAACAACAAAAATTACCTTTCTTATTGTTTTGATTGGACTACGAGAACTCCATTAACATTTAATTCGAATCATTGAAACCAATGTACTAATTTACTGACCAGAATAATTGTTTACTTTTTGTCACAACCAGCGCCATATGGATAACCGGCAAAAGAGTACAGGTCCTGAGATGACACAGCATCGCGCGTGGCCCGAACGCTTTAACCTCAACATATTACGCCGCCCGCGCAGGTGAAAAGTAAAACAAAATTTCTCAACAGGTAAATGATCACTTTTACGAGATATTGCCAATATTACAACCTACCCAAGCTACTTTCAACCCTGATTTCCCCCCGATGACCATATATGGTTTTAAAAAACGACTACAAATGCCTTGAGTTATTCCTACATGAAACAGCGACGGTCTTTAGCAAAGGTGAAGAGAGTTTTCAAGCTGATCGCCTATCAAACTGCTGTCGATTTCCAGGATTAGGCTACAGTAAATAAAAATAAACCCAACAATTACTGTCTGGGGTGATCGGGTGTTTTCTGTGATGCTTTTGTCTGAGGTTTTGGTTACCGGGGAACAACTCTGCGTTGTGTAGCATTCAAACGTACTGACTGCGGTCCTGGTTTCCGTTAATTAAAATATCCTTTTGGTTATTTAGCTTCTATCGTGAATCTTTAATCTGCCGTGTGACTGGTTCACGACATTTTATTTTGTGCGGTCTTCACGATGACCGTGGAAACACGTTTGGCATGGATTTCCCTTTAAATATTTATTAAAGCTGAGTAATTTTTTTAATTTGTAATTAACACTCGTCTGAATGCAATTCCATAAGGATTTTGCACATCTTTCGCATGTTTTTCTTTGGGGGGGGATTTTCTTAATTCTTAAAAATGTCATATCAAAAAATTTGAGATACAGCCCAAACTAATAGAGATGTCAGAATTTCACTACGACGCTGAATTTCGCCTGATATGATCAGACTGCATTCAAACGAAGAAATTTTGATGGAAAAACAAGAAAGTTATTGATTCCTGGAAATGGGAAATAGCTCAAAATGCCATATGTGTCAGGAAATCTACAAGAAATTACAGAAGATAGACATTATTCCACCAAATCCATAGTTCTTCAACTTATGTTTATTATCTCTATTCCACTATATAAACTGAACATACATTTATGAACAAACAAACAAAAAAAAAATCATCTGAAATCTAAAAAAAAATATCATCCCAAGTCTCTTCATGAATTTTTTAAAAAAATTTCGTGAAACTCTTGTTTAACCAAATTTTTACGGTACCAACGGAAATGACTATTGACTTTCATGTTCTGGATAAAAAATTTATCTTTACTTCATCTCTGATCACGGACAAAGAACTAAAGCATCATATTTAAGTAATAATAACTTAATATTCCGTAACTTCCATTTTTTTAATGTTATGTAAATACCACGCAAATATCTTCTACTTCCCTGTGAGAGTCATTAAAGATAAAGATGGATTTTCGTCCAATGATGCCACGAAAAGCTGGAGCTCTGATACAGAAAAGTACGCCCCGTTCTGTATTGCTCAGCTGTCTCGCCAGTAAAAGCCGCGGTCGGATTCTACTCTCCTCTTTCCTTTCCAATAAATCACTTTGTTTAACCGAAGCATGTTTGATTCTAGCATGGTTCCCTGGAGATTAACCAAGCTTATTTATTATACATTTCAGGAAGACAATGGATGCGAACCCCAATCACTTTGGTGGTATTGTAGAGTTTAAATGACCAGCGACGGTGTTCCTGTTAAATATTTACACTTAATTAAGTCAGATTTACTTTTACTGTCACTGTTTGTCCAGAGAGCAGGGATACAATATCGGATTCGCATTTACTTACAAGCTCTGCTTCTTACTCAACTTATATAACCCCGTGTAAGCTAAACAAACGCTTAAAACTAATGTTCGTCACCAATTATTCGATTATTAATAAGAGATTTCCCGTGATGCAGAAACCTACGGCATCCAGGAAAGATTCTTCGAGTGTTAGGAATACACACAAGAATTCAGGGAAGGCCCTGTGCTTCGTAACATACCCAACAACAAAAAAGAGAAGCTTCATCTTATCGTTAGTTTTCCATTCCCTTGTTCGTTAACTTTTAACGCGATTTTAACCAAAATTATGGCATAACCCTTTTCAGTCTCGCCACATCCACGTTTTGCTGTTTAGTTTTGCTTTACTTGGCCTGACGTCTCTTCGTTTCCTTCCCGGATACTACGCTTTACCTCACGCTTCTAATTAGAAGGAAATTTTGGCGGAGAGGAACGCGTAGCGACATCTCCGTGGAATGATGTTTTATCACCCAAAATTATAAATGGGATATGTGCAAAATAGTAGAAGATACGGCGAGAGAGAGAGTCCTGTACGTCTAACCGAAGTGGTGATGCCGCACGTGACACGAGCATGGAATTCCACTAAAGGTCTTCGCTATACATGGAACAACGGCACCAGGCCGGACCAAAGATTATTTTACAAAATACATGAAACAGAACAGAGCGTCCTGTCAAGCGTGACGTAGTGGTGCTGGCGTAGACCTAATTAGATCAAAGAGAAAGAAACCTAAATGGACTTTTAACCCACCCCCCACCCATCGATGTGACAGGGCGCCGACTGTCGTAGACGAGTAACCGTGGCTTTTATGTAATCAGTGAGTATATTTTCTAGGAAGCCGAAAACTCGAATATCGTAACATTGTTAAGAATACTTAAAGATATTAACCCTCTAATCTCCTAAAATTTTATATTCTTCAGAAAATTATTGCATCACCTTTTTATCTTTTGTATATAATACTGAGTCTTCATCGCGTGTTTTTTATTATAAAATGCATTTTTACCGTGATCAAGACGACAACGGACTGTTCTGCTACTCACGGGGCCTCTGCGCTGAAGACCTTTAAAGTTCATGTAGTGATTTCTTGATGAGTCTGCCTTACGGTGGTTCTACTCTAAAGAGCCATTGGAAAATAACACACCAGATGTCACCACATAAATAGATGTCACAAATATTTTTTTTTTAAGTTTCTTTCAGAACGCATTTATTACCGATGAATGTCTAAAGGAGAACGATTGCGATGTATAAGATATTATTAGTACTGCATCGTACATAGACATTTTATTAGAGAGAGAGAGAGATGACGTCAGTACACAGAGAGATAGATATGACGTCAGTACGCACAGAGAGATATGACGTCAGTACGCACAGAGAGAGATATGACGTCAGTACACATAGGGAGAGAGAGATGATATGATACGATATGATAATTCTGGCCAGAGTAAGACTTTCTATAAAGGAAGATTATGATGTACGTATCTACTGCTTATTTCTTTAAGAATAAGCGGGGAAATAAATGTTACCGATTTAGTCTTTCGTGAAAAATATTCTCAGTATGAAAAATCAATTTTGATAAACATTACAAGTCATAATATTATTGTTTTTTTTAAAAAATTAGAGGCTAATATCGCAAGGAAAAGATTGCTTTTTTAATAATTCAAAGTTCACAGATGTATTAATAATGCATGATTCATCAAAGCTAATTCTGTCCTGTAAGAACATCATGTGTGACTAAGTGGAATGCTATACTGCATTTATAGAAGCCACACTAAATATCAAAACAACAATTAATTAGGTTTATTATGAAAAAATAGGTATTTTCACACTATTCGGTGTTCAAAAGCATAGATAGATATGTAATATTTTTGGTCATCTCTGCGTTTAGAAATGTGTAGCTGGTTTTTAACTAGATATAATTACACTTGGAATGAGTCTTTCTAATTTACTCATTATTATTATTTTTCGGTAGGACTCCTTTTTTTGTTCTATTTTTTTTGAATTATCAGCCGAAAGTCACTATCAGTATTTCCATTCCATACTTTTTAAACTAGTTATGTAGCTAAACCAGTGGGTAGGTTTGAATTTTTCTGATGGCTGTAGTACAGTTGGCTCATGTTGGTTTAACTCTTGTCGTACTAATCACGCCCTTTTCTGTGTCGCTCAACTGTCTCGATAGTACGAGAATAAAGTTGTTTTTGCTCCTTTTCTTTTGCAATAAATCATGTTGTTTAACCGAAGCGTGTTGGATTCTACCGTGAAACATCGGAGACTGATCAAGCGTATTTTATGATACAACTAAGGGAAATAATGGATACAGATCCCAATCACTCTCGTGGTGTTGTGGTTAGAAATAGCAGCGACGGCGAGTTCCTGTTAAACAATTACACGCTAATTAAGATTTGTTTCTGTTGTCACTTTTCGTCCAGAGAGATGAGACTGCGATATTTGATTCACATTTACAGCTTCGCTTCATCAGTTTATTAACTTAGATACCTTTATGTAAGCTAAATAAGCGCTGGACAACGAGTATGTAATCAGTTATTAAATTCCCAATTAACATGCCAGCATTGGACTAGGAACCAATACAGGCTGTTGTATTGGCCCGATGCTGGGCCAATATAGTTTGTGAAAAAACTCACGTCGTAACGGTTGGCTGGGCCAATGACCTGTGTAACGGGCCAACGGTATATCGCCAGCATTGGCCGAATACAGGCGTGTTTGTTGGGTTATTAATGAACAGTTGCCTGACAACTTATCAAAGTCTTGCGTTCGTAAGTTCTTAATTTCATTTAATGACTGATGGTTCAATAGTGTAAAAACATCTATGGAAGATTCTTTGAGAGTTAGTAATACGTTTCAGAATTCCGGAAAAACTCTGTTTCAAAAAGCTTCATCTCTTCGTTAGTTTTCTACTTTTTTTCTTTTAAATTTTAACATGATTTTAATCAAAATTTTATTACAACGTCTTCTCTACTCTAATCCTATCCAATTTTTAAAGCAGTTGTTTGATTTCGTTTAAACGAATTAACTTTTCTACGTTTTTTCCGGATACTCCGCTTTCTCCCCGCCCCACTTTTATCAGAATGATATCCATCTTTTCGGAGCGCAAGTTGGAGTCTCTGAGATGGAAATTTTATTAGAGAAAATGATAAATTGGGTTTGTACAATGTGGTTGAAGGTGTAATATGATTAAAATACGCATGTTAAGAAATTAGTGTGCCAAATGACAGCTTTAGATTTTAAGATTATACTCGTTTATCTGGAGTGCGACTCTCTTCAAAAACACTTAACTGTGCCAAATATTAAGTGTGACTGCGACCCTCGGAGCGACATGGGCGACTTCCACAGTACATGAACCAAAACCAACCAACCAACAAAACAAAAACAATGTAACAAATAAAATAAGCTGAAGAAATACGCATTATTTAACAAAAAATATTACATTTATCCTCTTGCAACGTGGATTCAGTACTTCAAAGAGTAGCCCAAGTCGAAGTGTTGGATGTCTCAGCCCTTGCACAGGAAATCAACCGATAACACTGCATTTTTACTTAGACGTAGCAAAAAAATACAAATTTTAGTAAATGTTTCATTTACCACAAAATTTCCTGTAAATCCGCAGAGAAGAGGAAGTAGCACGATTACAAGTGATCAGGGGTTGCCGAAGTCGAAGTCACCGGAAACGAAAGTGAGGACGATCAGCAGATGGGACAGTAAGAATTAGCGTACGGGCAAACATCAGGCTGGGGAGCCTAATGCATCCCTGAAAAGTCGTTTTCATCATATCAGATCGTGTGTCATCCAGTGTAATCAATCTTCGAGGCCTATTTGATGCGACGGCGACTTCCGGAACTATTCTGGTGTTCCGGATTAATGGATACAGTCTTCTTTTCTTTTTTTTTTAACTTGTTTAGATTTTCGGATAAACTATCATCTACTGCAATATTTCAAGTTAGCAATGTTTATTTCTGACTGCATCATAAACCTGACAACAAATAGGAATCCGCCCAAAAAGCTTTTAAAGATTTTCCGCACAACGAGTCTCTTCCGACCGCCATCATCCTCTTTGCAATGATCATCGTCACTGTTTCATTCCAGCATTTTTCTGAAACGATTAAGTCACAAATACTACACTTCTTTTATTCAATCACTTAAATGTCCCTTGTTTATCAGTACTCTATCTCGCGGCATAGCCATAAAATTAATGTGGCAAATAATAAGCGGAAAGAAACACACACACAGAGAGAGAGAGAGAGAGAGAGAGAGTTTTGTTATCTTTAGATGTGTAAATATGCAACTACTTGGCTTAAAGTGTTACAGAAATGAGTCCGCCAAGAACATGCGACAGAAGAATGACGCTGGTGGTTAAACCGGGCTCAGTAGCTAAACACTTATTTAACAAGATAGACAGATACATGTTTGGATTTGCGCTTAAATACGAAGCTCCATCAGCTGAAACGAAAGGATAAACCAAAACCTGGGGGGGGGGCTCGACTGACTGCTTTGTGTTTTTTTTCTTTCTTTTCTTTAAAAAGCCATCTGAAAATAACCACGGTTTCCAGTACAGCAGAATGAATGGAGGTTTTGAAGCGGGTCTTCCATTAACCCCTGAATGAAAGTTCGCCTGGCTTTATTTCTCTTCTTTTTCGGGTTTTGTTTTCCTTGATCTGAAAAGGGTGTTAGCAAAATTCTACAGCAACAGCAGTCTGTGATGCAGAGGTTCCACGTGGGACGGAGACACGTGGCAGATAATGGCTTTCTTTTTCATAATTAAAGGTTCCACCGTTCGGAAGTTACAACGAAGCAGACAGCAGGGCTATAGCAACTTTGTCATAAAGTCACAGGGAAAATTAAAACTAACCCCCCCCGCCCACCATGTCAGTCTCCAACTCTTCCATCTGTTTCCAGTAATGAATAATAGGGGTCACGTTGTACTGGCTAGAAGTATCTATCAACACGGCTTTATATTAGGAAAAATTAACACTACGATTGCAAACGAATGGAATAAGTTTCTGCTCACAGAGGTTGTCAATAGTGACAGTGTTTAAAAAATGGTAGCAGTGAACATCTCTTGGCAATGACTTCTTCGCTGACTCGGGTCACCCTTGCCGCAGATATAGTTCTAATTCCTATTCCAATGGAAACTAATAATATCGATTAGTTGTTGCGTCTTACGCTTTGATGACGTCACCCCGCCACGTCGCTTCCTGTGGGTGAAAATAGCGTAATTTTCTCAGACGTGCGCGCACATTGCGATCGAGTAGTCAGAGGTAAGCTTGCATTCGTGATTCCTTTGACTAGAAATGCCAACGCCATCTGTCGATGAGGGGAGACAAGTCAGTGGGAAAGGGTGCGAGCTTGAATGGCTAGTTTCAAGGTGGCTGACAGATCGCAAACAGCAGAAAAGGTATTCTACAAGTCTACGCGCTGAAAATATTCAGAAATACCAGTAATGTTTATTTAAAAAAAAAATCACTGTCGATTTTGTTTTATTTTGGTAAAATACAAAATTCCTATTAGAACAATTTTTAAAAATGCTTAATTCGTGTTGTTCTGTTTTGTTGTTTTCCTTAGTCACAATACTGCGATGTCTCATTTTGGGGAGGATGAAGAATTTATCCGATAATTATTCAGCGGTTTTGTGATAGGAAAACAGATACAGGTCTAACCCGCATGTTCTTTTCGGTATTGATTTTGCCTAAAATCCAAGCTATTTCTTTAGCATCTCTCTAAGTATCCCTCAGTGTATTATTTTCCTACGAAATACCGTGATAAATTCAGGAACCGTAATCAGATAAGGCTGTCTCCCGCGATGTTTCCTACCCAAAGTGGCTAATCACGACCAAGGTAAATCAATTACTCAACCTTTAGAAAAATCTATTCACTGAACAGAACTTTCTAGGAATTTGAGACGCAAATGCGCATCACAAAAGTTTTTTTTTTTTTATTATTTATTTATATTACTAAAATCCTGTTTGACATTGCAGTATGTATGAATTTTTAAAATCTAATTTCATAGTCGCAATACGTTAAAAAAAAATAGATTGCTCTTTAAAATAACAGAACCCTAGTTAAAATAAGGTTGTGCTTATATTTTGGAAATGAAACAGAAGGGAGGGAGGGAGACCCTATGACGTCGATTATAACTTATCTACACATTCATTTAGAAATTAATGGTTGTGTAACAACTATTCCCGCCTCTCGTGCAGGAACATGCAGCGCCATTTCTTCAATTTAAATATGTATTAGTAAGCGTATCAATGCTGTTGTTCGTTTAAGTTCTACAATGGCCCGCGCACCCACCGCCTACTCTGTCTTCTCGCACTGTTTCAGTTTAGATAAACGCCTCAAGTTTACATCCGCAACGAAAAGCGCTTTAACCAAAAAACTTCACAAAACCAGGATCAGTTGGCGTCGCTGCGCATGCAATCGATTTTGGTTCTGGAGTCGTCAAATTAGATCTGGGTCTGCAATCTTTCAGCAGATATCGCGATCGAACAGATTTTAATACGAATAACGAAGCCACTTCGACGTCACCGCGTGTTATTGTTGTTTTTTTTTAAAAACAAACAAAAACAAAAAAATAACCCAGGTACAATAAAGACGACGGCAGTCTACGAACAGGAAACGTCATTAGGTATTTAAAGTTTTATCTTTCTTCAGGATCGCATTTTCACCAAAGAATTGGAAAATGTTGTTAAAGTAAGTGCTTAAATAAGCTGGAGGAAAAAAAAAATCAATAACCTATTAATTGAAAGCAGCCGAGATAAATGTGATTTGTTACTTTTAACATAAGACTTTTGGCTTAATCTCATTGGATGCGTAATATTTCAAAAATATTAAAATCTGAAGAGGAGGGAAAAGACTTTTATTGCTAAAACGTACGTTTATAATTTAAATTTTAAAAAAAAAGTAATAATAATCTGATTTTTCATTCTCGTTGAATTTTTTTTAATACTGTAGTGATAAATAGCGCAGATAAACATAACAGACAAACGGTAAATAATTATCTCATTGTGAAATTGTGGAAAGTTCTTCTAAAAGAAAAAGGAAACTGCATATTGTCTGCACGCGAATCTTTTAAAGTGCATTTCCAATTTATTACTTTTGTTTGTTTTTGTGGTCTCTCTCTCCTCTCTCTCTCTCTCTCACCTCTCTCCATCTCCTCCATCTCTCTCTGTTACTGACGTCATCTCTCTCTCTCTCTCTCTCTCTCACTCTCTCTCCATCTCCTCCATCTCTCTCTGTACTGACGTCATCTCTCTCTCCATCTCCTCCATCTCTCTCTGTACTGACGTCATCTCTCCTCTCTCTCTCTCACTCTCTCTCCATCTCCTCCATCTTCTCTTGTACTGACGTCATCTCTCTCTCCATCTCCTCCATCTCTCTGTACTGACGTCATCTCTCTCTCCATCTCCTCCATCTCTCTCTGTACTGACGTCATCTCTCTCTCTCTCTCTGTACTGACGTTCATCTCTCTCCATCTCTCCATCTCTCTCTGTACTGACGTCATCTCTCTCTCTCTGTACTGACGTCATCTCTCTCTCCATCTCCTCCCCTTCTCTCTGTACTGACATCTTCTCTCTCTCTCTCTCTCTCTCATTTTAACAACAGCTAGCTGTCTCGTTTCATACTTAGCTTTAATAGTAAATTTATCTTTTCTTATGTAGAGAACTCGCATAATCAGTCGGATTCCTCGCCCGCCCCTCGCCGAGCAATTTTAGACACAATATCCAGAATCTGCAAAAAACTCCGCTTTGACACCGCAGGCACGGAAACCAGTCTGGCGGAGACGGGACAGGGCCCTCGGATGGAAATCTTTAACCAAATATACACACATTAGTATAAGGACGAATAGAAGTCACGCCAATAAACTTGTTGGAATTTGCGAGACATCCTTTCTACGTAATACTCGAGAACTTAGTCGTTCTGATTAGAGAGAAAAGAGTTAACCACTGACAGGCGTTGAAATACACATTAGTAATTAGTATTCATTATTTAACAGATTAATTTTATGTAATCCAGTTGTATTAATTGTCTTTATCAGGTTTGTGTCATTAAGCGTTTTTATTACATCTGAATCAAACGTCAATCTGTTTTTCTGTATTTTCCCGGTTCTGTATCTATGTTTGCTTTTGTCTTCGTACATGGGATTTTATGGATCTGTCTGGTACTGTGCATCTTTACTATTTTCGCCATTTATTTGTGTGATTGGTAAGAAAGGAGATGAAAAGATTTTTTTAAAAATTATAATTATCGAAGAACTTCGTCAGCCATGAGCACCGAGAGCGAAGACAGCAGCGCAAAACACGAGTTCCACGTCCTTTGAGAATTTTATCTACGCGTAGTGTAGCATAAATCACTTCGAATGGTAGCCAAACCATCGGATTACCCCAGAAAGCCATCAATCACGCTGTGGTTAATAGATCTTTATAAACCGGAGAGAGTGGGGGGGTTCTCTAGGGTGTGTCTCCGAGATAGTGAAATCGACTCTATCGGCGTAGCGACGTTTCACGCCATCTTCAGTAAATATTTACTGACCGCAACCGCGTCGTTCTTCGTTCAGATCCGGTGGTCGACTGAGAGCTGCTCTGCCGAAATCACGAGTCATTGCTAGCTGAGGCAATAAAGCCGGCGTAATGGCTGGCTGTTATCTACCGATTCTAGTGTTAACTTACTGTGTGTCCACAGTCATGAAAAAGCCATACCGTTATCAAGCGTTCCTCATTATTATTTGCTGCTATCTGCTTTACAAGGCCGGAACTAATCAAAGCCTCCTTTTCTGACAAGAAAACTATTCGGAAAGCTGTTGCAGCTTTAAAATAACAAATTTTTACACTAATCATTTTTCCGACGTCTCCGATACTCTACTCACGCGTTTCTATTTTACCCTGAGCACAATTCCATCTCTATCTCTAATTATTGACATACAGAACAAGAAGAATGCCATCTTCGTGGGTTCTTACATGACATTTACTATCTTGCACACTTGATTTCCTGTAAATATCAACGTAAATATGGTCTTCTGGTTTTTTATTTTTATGACAGCCATATAGAAGAAGAAGAAACTTGTCTTCCTCTATAGGGAAATTTTCAAAAGCGATGTATCGAAGTACCTAATATTCAACTATGGTACTAGAAGCATCATTAGTATTTCAATTTAAAAAATTCTACCCTGTCCTGGAAGTTCAATCGTGATGCTTAATGTTGGTATCGAGCCTAGTCGCTAATTGAATACGTATCTGTGGTGGCCTTTGCTACTGCATGTGTAAAGTCCATACTAGTTCAGCTGTATTCTGAAGAGAAGCATTTCTCTTCACAATACGCCCGATTTAGTTCCAGGCTTACCCAGGCCAGCTAAGAGTTATCAATATCAATGCCCTGGAGATATTGTAATAAGATTTCTTCCATGACCTCAAATTTTTTAAACCGAAAATATTGATTTCCCAATTAAGTGTAGCTTGCTTATGTCGATCTGAGCGATGGGCGAAGTAACCGAGATCATCACTCAGTCTATTAGACACTGTTCAATTGGAATTATGCAACGTGTAAATCTACAAGAAGACATTCACAAAATTTTGGTACCGTGACTAAAATAACCGACAAATTAATGTAAACTTTCCGCTCTTAGGATAGTGATGATGGGTTCTGGAAAAGATGGTTTTCGTTAATCTCGACTCTTCGTTGATTCTGATCGTTTCCAATTCTTGTTAAAAATCTTGATTTCTTAGCGTAGGTCGGATTTAAATCCGTAAGCTAACCTGTTATAACTAATTCTATATCCATCACTGGAATTATATCAAATGGTGAGCAATTACGCTCGCTCAAACTGGTGGTGCTAGGTAATATTTGAACATTTGCGTGTCAAAATTCAGTCTTGAAAATGACGTCTAAGACATATTCTTCGAATACAATATAAGACTGACGCACAAAGCTCTATTTAAAGCTGACTCTCAATGCAGCATTAAAGTCCAAGATGTTGGGTACTGTATCCACATAGGGTACAATATTTCCAATATTATACATATGGACAATCAGTTATTCCTTAGCAATAACCGATGCTAGGAAAATTGTGGATGTAGGAAAATACCAGTTAGAGAGTTCAGATAACAATGGAGACGGCAGCGATGAAATATAAAATACCTCAGTTGTAAGTCAAACGGAATGACACAAAATAAGTCATCACTTGGCAGGTGTTCCAGTCTTGTTTTCCAGGCCATCACGATGCTCGATGTTAATATATTGTTTGTGTGTTGTTGTTTTTTTTTTTTTCTAATTAGGTAAAACAGACCCATCCCTGAGTAGGTCACAACTGTTTTTGCTACACTTGTGTCTCTTTAAAGAAACAAACTGATAAAAGCCATTTTACAGGCAAGCTAGCCCTCTTCTCAGACTATATTATAATAAAACAGTAGGTATTTTCGAAGGACTTCTCAATAATGGATACAGTTGTGAAAATTATTTTCTAAGTTTACTTCACTAGAAATCCTCTTATCTCAACAGCGGAGCTCGCATGATTAAGTGAGATGTTTTAATCGCCTCATCAATAAAATTCGCCGGAGAAATGGTTTACAAGTACAGCAAAAAGAAATACCTGCAATAGTTCTCAACAGATTTGCCTTAAATAATTAGAAGCAATTGTAATTAACAACAATATGAGGAATGATTACAAATCTTTTTTTTTTTAAGTTTTTTATCTATACTCCAACAAGACGGCAACGATGAAGTGGGACAGATTAGTAACAGGGGCATCATATTGAAATCGTGATGATGAAAAAGCAGGGTTATTGCTTCTGTACTGTTTTCACCTTTGTAATGGCCTCGATATCTTATCTAAGTTGTAAGACCAGTATACATATGGGGGGAGTATCTATAGGTATTACAGACAATTTAAATTGGTTTTCTGGTTAAAATGCAGAAACGAAGAATTGATTTCCAAAAAATTAAGAGAGACATGTAAACATTAAACATGTAACTATGCTGAGCTTACGTCTGGAAGACAGCAAAGTCCGTTTCCAGCTGTTACTGTGATTTTTTGGAATGTCGTATATGAATTATTTAATTAATTCGGAGATAAAATACGTAATTACAACAATTTGTGGATTCTAGTCACGCTCTAGATATTTTAATGAAGGCATAAGGTAAGGTAAATTGGAGAAACATTAATGGTACAATTACAGTTCTCTTTATTTTGCTATCGTGTTGTGTATTTTTGTTGATGTACACGAATTTCTAAAAAGATGTTCGAGTGAGTGGACATCAAAAAGTCTTTTACTGGACTGCTTCAGGGTTCCGCCCTCTGTCTTGTATCATTTCTCGTTTCCCTAAAGGATAACGACGAAGCTGTAGATACAAATACAGGTAAGGTCGCAAATGTTACGAAGTTTTAGCAGCAGAAGTGAAACTAAAAATGATTGAAACAAATTTTTTTTTTGCAGGTAAACCTGAATAAGTCGTTAGACGACCATAAATGCAATACAGGGTTTAATATTAAGAAATGCATCAGCATTCTAATAAAACCAACAAACAGCGTTTTCGCTATTAATAAGTAAAAAATAAAATAGGAAATGTGGTTGCGTTTTATCGTTCAACCCCTAGATGTGAGCCGCCACACGTTTCTGGGCGTTAATGTGACTTTCAAGATGCTAAGAATAACTGACCAAACCATAGACCTAAAATTAAGCACATTGTGGAGGGGAGCTAAACTGACCCCACAGCGGATGAGTTCCGGGCCGCTTCACTGCGGGAAGCCAGTGACGTGTCCATGCGAAGTTAGTTAACTAGGTACGATATTAATAACAGTTTGATATTTTCGTGGAGTTAGCCAGTACCATCAAGTAAATAGGGTATTCAGAAATTTAATTTTTTTTTTTCTTTCGAGGAAAATTCAACAAAAGACCGAGTAAGCGTCATTCTGTTATTGTTAAGTTATTAGGGTTTATTATTATCTTTTTGCGCTTAAACTAACTTTCTGGTCCGGTCAGCAATCGCACATATCGGAGAATGTAATATAAATACCCTAAGGCATCTACAGAACTTTGTATTAGAAAATAATATTTATAGCAATAGAATTCTAAATGGATAAAATCGATTATTTAAAAGTAATATTTAAAAATTAGACCAGTATTCAAAAGTGCGCCATTATAAGGTATTTTTCTTTTTTTTGCTGTAAAAAGGGGGAAGCCTTTCATAATTTTGTGAAACGTATAATTTACTAATTGATAGAAAACAAAGTTTAACTCTCTCCGTTTCACGATTAAACGTACAGTTGTAATGTCGTCTAGAATGGTGAATTAAAAAAAATATATATCAGATTTTGGCTTTATCGTTGTTTGTACTGACTTCATTATCATAAAAGCCTTTCTATTAGAACTGTAGTGAGTTCAATCATCGTTAAATCGATTTTCGAAAACGACGTCATATAAATAAATTTGTTCCTTTTAACTGTCATTTAAAATTCCCATTAATCCGAGAAAATATTTGCACCCATACTGATTAATATGGAGAAAAATAACATTTGCGAAACTAAGTCGCTAATCGTGTCAGCTGCGCTGCAGTGCCAGGGGAGACGGTGAGATAATTACGAACTTTGTCTCACTCACCTGTATACAATGTACCTGTACTCAGGCTATCGGTAAGGTTCTGAAAATTTGTTTGTTGGATGCTTTGTCTTTTCACGAGCAGCGAGAGAGAAAAATGTGATCTAATCAAACGTTTTCAAGTAAAATAATAGTTTTCTAACCGACAAAATCTTTAAAAATGTAATATGGTTCAGCAAATCTTTTTTGAACACCTTGAGTTGGGTCGGGGAGAGAACCGGATTTAATGATGTGGAGACAGGACTCGGTGTTTGTCGATTTTTTAAAACATTTTGAGCTATATTAACGTCCATGTTGATGGTTCTGTTTTCTTGGTTTACTGGTTTGAGAAATAAATTTTCATCCAAAAAGCCGTAGTAGCCAACTGGATGCACAGCCATGACTAAAGGTTTTGCACTATTCTAGAATTTTCTAAGCTGGCTTGATGAAGTCGAATTAAACCCCACTTAATTTGCATAATAACGCTACGTTAACGTATTGAAGCACGCGCCCCCTCGTGGATTTCCACAGACTTAATGGGAAATTGACCTAAATTGTGAAATGTGACAGTTTTAAATCTAACAGGGAAACACGTAATAAATATCCGAAAAGTCTTAATAAATTATACCAGTATTATATTATTCTGTGGGTTATTTAATTAAATGAAGCTAAATAAAGGATCCAAATTCTGTTTATATAATTTAAATTTGGATTTATGTCTCAATCCTAAATTTCTGGGGTCCACTGCAAAAGATCTACTGGAAAAAAAAATTAGATCACATACCGATATAGTCCATTAGATAGAACTGATGATGGCGAAAGGTAAAGAAAGCGAAACGTTGGTTAATCAACTGTTTGTTATTACTAATACGGCGAGTGGAAAAGCCTTGACCGTCTTTTACCCTTTTAATGCAGGAATATCAACTTTAGAAAATATTATTTTTCTTCTCATTCTAAGGTTCAATTGACCGATTGGAATAATATGACCACAGAACTGGTTTTGGCAGGTCTGGTGTCATTCAGGAAGTCAAGGGATAGGCGGGAGGTCTGTTTGTAAAACAAATACTATTTTCCGGCTGTGGCGGTCATAAGTTAATCTTTCCGATTGCCATGGCAACTCGAGTTACATCAGAACGAAGCATCCCCATTAATGTGGAAAACAACAACAAAATCGCCTTCACTAAAGAAAGGGGTAAAGTTTTAACTTTTCCTAGATACTTTATTGAAGTTCTTAAGTGCATTACTTCATGAAATGGGAGAAACATTAAGAGAAATTTTATTAAATTTCTTAACCCGTCATAAATAACCACGAGCGCAGCGCCAACACGATCGTGATCAATAGAGGAACCAACGCCAATGAGAACGAACGAACTGTCACCAATATTTGTTCAAGTGATATTTAAAAATTTCTCCTTTTTTTTACGAGTCAATATTACAAAAGGAAGTTTCTGTGAAGACGATTCGATTAACTTCTGAACGAGCGAAGGGCACGTCGATACGCACGAGAACGAACTCGTCGTGTACCTTACACGGTAATTGGGTTTAAACTAATTTGTTTAGGGAAATGTCGATATCTGCAACACCGAAAGCTGCCTGAAAATGGAACACTTTTTTCGTCCGAATAATGTCTAATTTAGACTCTAAGGAAAACTGCCTTTGGACCAGTTAGAAACAAAGTTATAACTTTTGCAATCCAAGTCTTCAATTCTTTAATTTACATCTAAAACTTATATGTGTGTGTGTGTGTGTTTGGTCTTTAATAACAATTATTGAAATTCTTCTGAATATTTTACAATGCATTCCTTGAGATAGGGGTGTTAACGCCTTAACGACTGTGAGTTTTACGTGTTTGAAGGAAATAGCGCGAATTAATCTCGACAATTGTGTAAAGAGAACCAAAAAGAAGCAAATTGGCAGAAACATTCAATGTTGCAACCATGCAAAAAAATTATAACTTAAAAATAGAATCAATTAGAAATACCATTCAGTCGTGAAATATGTTTCCTCATAAGGGATATTGTCTAGTTTTACAAAAGGTGGGAGGTCATTGCAGCAAGACAGCCAGCTTCGGTTCATTCTGTTCTGTTTCCCTTTTTTTACTGTAGAAGAAAATATTTTATCTTTGTTTGTGTAAGCTATCATTATTATTATTATTATTATTATTATTATTATTATTATTATTATTATTATTATTATTATTATTATTACTACTACTACAGAACTTTTACTTTTAGTGTAAACGTATTTTACAATTTTTGAGATACGTCGTCCGTATCTTTCTGTCAATAATATGGGTTTTCATAAAATAACCAGACCACCAACTCTACAGCTCCGATTTTTAAGTATATTTGTGAACATTGGATGTTAATATATGTAGACATAAAACCCCATGAAATAGAGAATAAAACTGCTACTACTAGATATGAGTGAAGTTGGAGTTCACAAAAGGTTTATTAAAAATCACATCGTAGCTCATAGAAACCAAGTTATGTACAAAGCTGTAACAGGACCTTTTATCTCTTATCACAGTAAACATTATTTTCATGTCTATCATATTAGATCCGTCTTTATTCCATAAACATCATATAACGATTACCTTTGTGCCATTAAATTTCAAATAAGGATAGTCATTGGTCGATACAATGTTATTAGTGAATGCAAAGATATAATTTATTTATCTTACTGAGTCCGAAAAATAAAAT
Source organism: Nautilus pompilius (assembly GCA_018389105.1). Taxonomy (NCBI): domain Eukaryota; kingdom Metazoa; phylum Mollusca; class Cephalopoda; order Nautilida; family Nautilidae; genus Nautilus; species Nautilus pompilius. Next base: position 1,119,951 of record JACATO010000069.1, on the reverse strand, counting down.
GGATTTTTTTCTGGTGGGCATCCGCCAAATACTAATGCGATTTTAATAAACTAAATAATTTGACACCAGGTTCGTGCGTTACTAGTATCATTTGCTTGACTGTTGTTTCCCCCCACGCGAGCATAAACTCCCTCATCGAACACAGAGAGACAATCCCATAAAATTAAGCGAGGGTCTGAGGTTACAAGATTCTTTACGACTTCATGAGAACGAGGTGGATTAATGGCCGGGGATCAGACGTTGACAGCCTGACCATAAACAAATTATTACGTCACACAGGTGTCTCGGAAAAAAGTCAATATAGATTTCTAACGTGTGGAAACATACAGCTGCCCTTGCACCTTCCCACATATGTAGGTATCTATTATTTAGATCATTGTTTAATACACCCGTTCTCGTGATTTTGTTGCGTATGTCGTGGAACTGAAGTTGAACGGTTTTCGGCACCGCTGGAGGTGTACATCCAAACGAAAACCCACGAGCTTCTAAACCCTATCAGCCCCAAATGCGCACACATCATTACTGCATCCTTCTTGTATCAAACGTGTCTTTGCATCAAAAAATGAATTTTTTAAAAAGTTGCCTGGGCCAGCCCCTTTTATGCTAGATGTCTCCTTTTTTTTTTTTTTTAGAAAACGCAATTTAAAGTTAGCTTTATTGAAAACATTAACCAATCCGCCTGAATGAATCTACCAAGCGGATTAAATATAAGTGGCTCTGTTCAAACGCATATTAGTTGTACTTAGCATTTCGGTTACAGTGCTAAAATTTCTAACAGGTTATTAGACGCATATAAGGGATATCTAATTAAATAGCCTCAAGTCGATGACTCGGGGGACCGCCATATTGCGGTTCATGATTAAGTCACGTCAGAATCCATCTTTCACATCTATGACGTAACGACTACGAATCACAGGGTAACGTGGTGCAGCGCTATGCACATCTATGACGCACAAATTTTCTGTTTGTGGGTCTTTTTGACCTGACAGCCGTGCCATCGCTCATAATGGTTTGAAAACTGTCGGAAGTTCAAATTTACTGATACTTTCTTGATTAATTACATTGCTAAACGGTTCCACTTATACAGTAACTTAAGACCGAAAGTGGAAATGCACTCTGAACGTTCTTTTCTTCCCACACTTCTTCAGTGGCAACTGAATTATTAAGTTCTCTAACGTTTTGATTTTAACGCTTGCAAATAGATTGTTTGCTTTGTTTTTTTTGTTTTGTTTACTTATCTTTAGGGCATTCGGTTTTGTAGCAGCTCTCACCCCGGGGTTGGGGGGGGGGGGGGGAGATACTGGAACTCCAAATACACACCTGGCATGTCGACTAATTTCCGGGTGCCGTGTTTTCAGGTGGCTCTCAAGTCATCGTCCGCGATCTATCCGTTATAAAGCAACCAGAAAGATCTTCTGTTTCCTGGAGTTGCATTTGATGGAGTTTTTGCCTTAACTTCTTTTTTTCTTCTTCTTCTTCTTAAGCGCAAGTGTGAACAGAGGAGGAGGAAGGAGGAGAGGTGTCTACATCTCATTATCGAAGCATAAAGATGAAGTTGGAACTACGACTGGACAGTCAAACATAGCGACGTGTGTATTTCTCTGATTGAAAATAATATTTATTGCTTTTATCCTATGACAGCCAATCTTGTGTGCGATACAGTTTCGTGAATATTTTTTTTTTTATTAAGCGGTTGATCGGAATCAGTCTTTCTGTATCTTTACTGGGTTTCTGTGCAAATTTAAAGGGAACAATATCGTTCTCCTTATCAATCGGTGACATAATTCAAGCGCAAACTCTTGAGGAAGGGTCATTAGAGACTGGTGTCGTAAGATATTTTGATAAGCCAGAGGCTAAGTAAAAAATAAAAAAAAAGAAAAATATAAACGTAAAACGATTTTTTTTTTTTTTTGTAGAAAGACTGTAGATGAGTGAATGCAGGTGCCCGATCAACTTTATAATGAAGCAGCCCCAAGGGAAACTCTTGGAAGACGAAACAGATGGTCTTCGCGTGATAACTGAACAAACAGGCAATTTATAACAATTAACAGCTTTTAAGCAGCTGAAACAACAGCTATTGTTGAAAAGCTACTATTTAAAAAAAACCGTTTCCAATTATATAATAGTTTAATATTTCCATTGCTATTTAAATTGTTTATTTTAACAAAGGTAAAACATTAGACACTGAATTATTTAAATAGTTTTCTGTGAAAGTATCGAAATAATTTTAGAATTGGTAGTTACAGCACAAATAGTTTACCAGCCCTGACTTTAAATTACAATGGCCGCAGAAAATGCGACAAAAGGCAAACAACAAAAAAAGGAGAGTTTTATCTAAATAACATCTGTACATTTTAAGAACTTTGTTGTTTGAAGAGTTTGCGCTGACTTCTCACTATGATTCACAAAACGTTCGCTTAATAATGGAAATTTTACTTACAAGCAGCTGTAAAAATTCTATATAAAGGAGAATACAGTGTACAATGAAGACAATGCCAGAGACGCAGATTTCGACAGTTTATGCAAAATAATTCTTCTTTTTTTTTAAAAAAAAAAGAGAAACTGGTTGTGTCTTTGTTGTTCCGCATGTTTGTTTATTTATGGAGATTTCTTGTCAGTCTTTTTAACATAATTTATCGCAACTGTCTAATTTACCTATTTTCTACGTGCTAGTTACGTCACGTGCTTTGCAACCTTAAAGGTAGGTAGAAATATCCTTTCGCTTGTTTAGAAAGGTGACTAAGTACAAGAGCATTTCGAAACCATGGCGTAATAGAGAAACGGTTAGGGACGTCCAAATAAACCAGGCCAGATACGATTACCACCATTAATATCAGCCGGGTTTCATTTGAACATCCCCAGTAAATAGGAAAACGAGATGGGAATAAAAGGATTTGTAAACTTTAAATATTTTAAAATAAAATTTGAGGGCCATTCGTTCTGTGACTATTTCATATAATGTCTCCCACAAGTTTTGCATTTTTAAAAAATGTAATTATAATGGATTATTCATTTGTATGTGCTTATATAGAGAGAGGAAAGTGTGTGTGTGTGTGTGTGTGTGTGTGTGAAGTAATTATAATTAGCGTTAACAGTGTTGTCCAAGAAGATATTATGCATATCTTAAGCTTAATTTAACGAATCGTACTAAAACGGATCTTTTTCAGTATGCTTTAGTTGTCTGGTCAACCAATATGTCTGTCCCCCCTCCGGCGCTGCTACACCTTCACGACCAATTTTCTTTCGGAAGCGAAAAGACAAAAGAGTACAATAAATTCGTCATTTGTCATAGCCTAGAACGTATGTTTTATGTCGCCATGGAGTATGATTCAACTTTAAAACTAAAATTACCAAATACAGATTATCAGATGCATATAAGAAAAGGTAGTTAAGTATTTTCAAACTATATGGAGGTGGATGGGTGATGCAGTGTTGAATTACTGAAAGCTGAGTGCTTGAGTTCGAGTCCTGGTCGACTTGGTTTTGGCGTACCTCTCTGAAACAGTTTGTTCTTGCTCTTCTTTACCATTCGGCCACAGACTCGGCTTCTACCCATACTTAGACATGAAGAACTCTAGTAGGACTATCCAGGTACTCGTGGTGGAAAGCTCCGTGGGTAACTCTTGACTTCTTTCCACCTTCAAGAGTACCCCCCTCAACCATGCTTAAGTAACTCGTTTAGTTTCAAGGACCTTCCCCTTTCTAGCTCACTGCTGTAATTTTCTATTAGACATTTTAAAAAGTTGTGAGAGGATTCGACGAGATAAATCGGAAAACTCTATTTTGTATATGTTACATTAGAACTTCTATTGATGTTATAGAGCGCGCCAAGACGTTTCCGGAGACCTCAGCGTCCTTCTAGACGACAGGAGAGCTACAACGGCGTCATCCACGATGTTTGGAATGTATCGAAAGTTTAAATTTGGATTCAAGCATTTAGCGTTTAAAAAAACAAACAAAAATTTGCAAAATAAATTTCCGTGGAGGTTTTTAGTAATGTATTTCTGCTTTTTTTTTCTTCTTCCTGTTTATTTCACTCGTAAAATATCAATACTTTTGAAAATAATGTTGTTTTTGTCGTTTTACAAAGTCTGATTTGGCTACAGGGTTGCCATCATAAGTAATAACGTTATTACAAGTTAGATTATTATCCACAGGTACCGCCATCTGGAAAAATAGGCAGAACCGAAGTCGAATGTAATAAAGATGCCTGAGGCGTCGTTTTTCATTTTTATCTTTTTATTCTGTTGTTCAAATTAAAACTTCAGCTTTCCACAATTGCGGCACCATGGTGCAGCCAACCCCCATGGTTTTGTCTTCTCTTGGAAATAAGATAACAAAAGGCAGCACCGTCAGAATCCGTGCGGATTCCGTCGTACAGTCGAACATTGTGCGCTGCCATTCCCCAATTTCCGGGTTATAAGACGAGGACCCGGATTTCCTCTACAAAAGGTGTCTTGTCTTATTACCCGGATATTACGATAACCCATCCATACATTACCACCTCCAGATTTTATCTTTTTAATTTTCAAACAATTATCCAGAGTGCAAAAAAAAAAATTTCTGGAAATAAAATTTGTGAAAGTAAAATTTTTTAAAAAAATTTTTTTTTGCTATTCGTTTAGGATGAGAAAATTTTATCTTTATCTATATTTGTGTTGTTATCCGTGGTGTTACTAGGAAGTCTGTAGATCGTACAATGCTGATTGCCCTTTGTCGGAATTTCGATTTCTGTCCTGTCTGGAGATCGATAGTGGTCAATATATATATATATCTGAACAGACTCAGTACTTGCGCTTTCTGATTTACGGGTCGTGAAAGAGCCCTGTAATGAAGTAGATTCTCAATTTTAACCGACCCCCGTCACTGTCGATGTTTGCAGCGAATACCGAACATGTGTGTGTGTGTGTGTGTGTGTGTGTGTGTGTGTGTTGTGTGTGTGTGTGTGTAGGGGCTGCAGTCCGAACAAACACCCCAACTTTATGGATGCCGCACACACTGATAGACGGTCGGTGACTCTCCGCGCCTTTCCGTCTTAGAGCCCCACGTTAAAGAGAAAGAACAAATGCTAAACTGTTGGTAATAACACAATAAATGAATAGATTAAGATTATGTTCGTTATTAAAGTGTTGTTGATGCTATTTTTTTTTTTTCAATTTATCTGCGAAACCGAATGTTTTATCGCTATTTAGGGGGCACATTAAAGCGAACATGCCACTGCTATTTATGATTTCAGTAAAATGATTAAATTACTGACGAAAATTCACATGTAAAAAAAAAAAAAAGTAATTAATTACTATCGACCACCATCTTGTGCTTTTCAGCCATTTTAAGTGAAGGGGGGTAGCGATGACGTAATCCATAGTAACGCTACGCATTACGCCATCTTGCACAACTATGACGCAAAATTAAGCGCCGTAAATTTCTGTGCACATGTACGAAGGGAACCCATCTGTTTGTGCTATGCTGAAATAATTCAATGCTTGTTGGACGTAGTTTTCGCTGAAATCAAACGTTTTTATTTGTGAAAATCTAAGACTAAACGAGAGGTAAAAGCAGAATAACCAAGTTGACGTTGATAAGTTTCAGAAAGATCATTAAAGCCCTAACTCTTTCAAACCGGCGCTTATGTGAGAGCTGAATTAAAGGACCCAGACTCATGGGAGAAAGAAAATAAATTCTGTCTCTCTAAGAACAGGTTTAATTAAATAAAAGGGGAGAACGGTTTGGGATAACCAAATGGCTTTTCATATTTTTACCTACAGATTATACTTTCCCTTTCTCGCTTATTTTTAGTCTGTCTATTAAAGGGAAAAAACAGCTAATTCGGACATCTAGCTTTGTCAAAGCCTATTCTTATGCAGTATGGCGGGAGCAATCCGCGTTATCATCAAATAACTGCAGGACTGCGCGTTCTTGGAATATATTAATATCATTTACGATTTTACTTCATTGCTAAAATCACCCGTTAAAATTACACAATGTATAAAAGCTGACATTTTGTGGTTTTGAGCTCTTTAAAAGTGAGATTAGGAAAATGTAGTGAATAAAGAAACCACAAATTACATAACTCATCATGTTGCGTTCAACTGTGACGCGACAACCGAATGCCATACCTTTTGAGAAGCAAAATCCAATTTCAGCAAATACTGCAGTCAATATTTTACATTTCGGTTCCCTGACAAATTAATTCCCTTTTCTTTCGCTTTTGGCACAGCAATCCCTTAGTTAGCTAAAGGAAAAATGGCGCAGAAATGCTACTAATTTTATACTATGTCTTTTTAATGCCATCCTAGTGTACGGTGCGACCGTGATGTTATTTTCCGCAGTCGTTTGCTTGTAATTTCGAAACCACGTACTAAAGGAAGTATGCACACCCAAGGAGTCATGGATAATTCGTTCTCGCAGTTTACAGATCTTGCCGCTGGATGGCATCACAAGTGATGCCACCCCTGACGACGTTTTCCCCATACTTTAGTTGATAGATGTGCCATTTCGTTTGCACAGATGCCTGCAGATACAATGTTTTTTTCCTCTATGACCGTACAGCACTTGCGAAGTCTTCCTGTAACAATGAGAGTAATGTAGAAGAGAGGGAAGATTTACGTATCTATCGGATGATAGGAGTGTTCATCAAAGCTCATGTAGCCCCAAAGCCTTTAGTAATCTCATCCATAAATTTGAGAAGACAGGTTGTCTGTCTTTTTTTTTTTTTTTACAGAAATCCAACAGGTGTCATCAGAAATTGGACAGAGCAATCACTATAGAGAATGTAGCATCCATCGAGATGCTAGACCTTCTGGCCTACTCAAGCAAACTATGCTGACGGCGATGCGCAAGACCCTAGAGCTGTTTCCATTCAAGATGCAGAAACTGCGAGCGAAACGTTAATAAAATTTCATTATAATAAATTGTTGCTGATAACTTTATTTCTTTTTACTGCCTTCTGTTACATTCGCACATCAACTTCGGAAGAACCTTATTTATAAGAACGACACGGCTGTTTTAGTGTGACGTCACACAGCGCAAGTGGCGCCTTCTTCCCCAGTAGAACAATATGCAATCTCTGGAAATATATTTCTCCATGATTCCTTTGTGTATGCACACTTATTTCCGTCCACATGTGCGTTACGGTTTGGAAGTTATAGACAAGTGACTGCATAAAGTAACTTTATAGTCACCCTGTATATGGCCATTTCCACAAACAGAAGATATGCCCAAATGATCTAGAATGTACTTGCGTTTAAATTCTAAACTTCTAAATTCAGCGCCAAATGATTCATCTTCTCGTAAAAACTATTACAAAACAATTAAAGTTAATGCAAGGATACTTTTCAAAAAAAATAATTAATTTGCGGAAATTCACTTTGATATGACACTTTTATATTGACAGAATTGTAGACGATACTGGTAACAAAAATAAGACGTTCACATTCAGCAATTCTCAACTGAACTTAGTGACAAGAAAAAAACCTTGAACATAACAAATCATCTAAAATTGCTTCGGAGACCGAATGAATCTCTTCTAAATGCTCTAGTGCACATATTATCCAGCAAGCGTAGTATAGATGCAAAGATCGGATCAGTTGATGAGTACCGATAAATCCAATATTAAATGTCTAGCATTTCTTCTCGCTGTTTCTCAAAGTATTAAGTGTGGAGATAGATGCGCAGGCGCGGATAGAGACCCTGGATTTGGATAAGACCCCCGCGTGACAGATTTACAGCTAAAAAATATTACCTGGGCTTCGATCTGGCCCGTAAAGCGATTTTGAATCGCCTTCATTACACTTAAAGGTAGTCATTTAACTATATGTTTTAAAGGAAAGTTTTAGAAATATATTTGATAATCTTTTTTAAGCACGACATATATACAACTTTACTGTCAAAACTTTAAAAGTAAAAAAAGTAATATAATTGTAATTAACTAAGGCGATGATGGTATCTGACAGTCGTCATTTCCACTGACTAACCACCAGGGTCCGAAAAGGAGAAGAGAACATAATTTCATAGTTCGTTCGATTCCAACAAAGATTAATATGGCTTACGCTTAAAACGTTTTTCTTGTATCTATGCGATTTAATTCTTAAATTACCATAGAGAAGATGGGTGTAGATTTATAGTTTTGTGTGTTTGGACAGAAAACTGTGTGTGTGCATTTTTGAAAGAGTTCAAGTCAGAGCTTCATGAATAACAGGGAAAAAAACAAAATTAAAGGTGTTTTGCTAGTGTTCAGAAAAAGATCCCCCATTAACAAGAGAGTAAAACAGAAGGTAGAGGGCTAGTTCGGGAATTTCCAATCACCTCAATGGAGTAAACCTACTAATGGACGATCTATGTTTCGAGACGCCTTCATCAGGGATTTCGATGGTGCCGTTGGTCAAAAGCTATACCAAAACGTTAGTGGCCAACGAGATGCAGCTTCAAGAACTCGGTGCTGTGCAAACATAGAAATGTCCACTGCAACTCGACATCGAGCATATCAAACAAGCTCCTGGTACTAACACCTCGAAAATGGTGGCATTGAAAGACCCCCCCCCATAACGCAGGTGCTTAGATTATCTCAATCGCTACTAATACGACGATGGGAAATATCGAACTAATCGTCACAAAACCCCTCGATTTGGTACAAGGTTCGTGCTAGGTTGTGTACGCATAAACCGAAACGTTTTCCATGCCTTACACTGGCTGCATGGTGCAACCTGGATCCGATTTAGGAAATATTTCCACAATACATTGCTACAAAAACTCACAATTAGCTTCGGAGCTGACTGAGACACCTGAAGAAAAGTTTGACAACAGAGGAAGGTCCACTTCTGAAGACTGGCAGCCGTTCCACCTCTAGGCAATCACCGCGAATTATCTCCCGCAGCAATTAACACTGGGGGAAAAATTTCTAGATTTTTGACAGGGGGAAATGTCAGATTCAGATTACAATCACTGCCACTTTTAACGTTAGAACGTTTGTTCAGTGTGGAAATGTATGTGGACGGAATATGCAACCGGCAAAAACTACTAATAGTGACGGTGTGGCAACTGGCCGACAAATGCCAAAGTAAACCGCGGTCACGTTCGCGTCGAGAACTTTTTTAAAGTTAGACTTTATTTAAATAAAAGGTCCTGAAGTTTAGAGGGTGGTGGGGGTGATTTGGAGTCAACGATAACGTGACCGACCAAACTAAACATTCTTGTCGGGCTTCGTTTGAAATTCAAACGTCACGATCAAAAAAATACCTTTTCACTTTGTTCTCGATTCTGCTGGAAACTTCGGATCTTTTAAGTCGCCCGCTTTCTTTTTCATTATAGAATTTCTTCCCTCTTCCTCTCCGTTTTAGTCGTAATCCGTTTTCCTCAAAGGAAATAGAAACCTCGCCAGCAGACATTAACTGAATGATAATGACAAGCACTCTGCAAATAGAACTGAATCGCATAATGGAAATAACCCGGTGTCCGGCCTATTGTGGAAGCCACCATACCTACTGACCCTGACAACGAACTTGACGCCCAGAATAACAATCTGCTATTTTTCTTCTTGTTTCCATTATTAAACACAAAACTTTATTTAGATTTCCCAAAAGCATTTAGAGTTTCAATGACGAGTTCGTTTCTCTTTTCTGCATTTGCCAGTAAGTCATTTGCACTTAAAGACAAATTTAAAGAGAGTACAAATCCTTCTAGCCGCATGTATTTGACATTGAACCCGCTCACGAAGCGGCGAGAGAGAAGGGGATACAACCTAAATTCGGTCCTGGAGGAAAACTTTACCGAGAGAAAATATTAAAAATGGGTCTGTTTTGTTGTTGTTTTACTCCTAGAATCATCTGGCACACCGATAAATACATCACTCCCCCAGCTCCGAAAGGTAACATGACGTGGTTTATCCCCCGACCCACCTCTTTGCTTCTTTCACCGGTGATTGACAAAATTTCTCTCTCTTAAAAATGCCCTGAAGGACTTCTATTTTTCTTTAACATTTAACGCTTTGTCATACATTAAAGAAGAAGAAAAAACTGCCCGTCCGTCTGCGAAACTAGAAAGATGCGGTTTCCGTTATCTTTCCAAGTTCTGAATATTTCTAATTAAGCGAAAACTTGACTTTTACCACGTCGAGCCTGAGCGGCTCGGGAGACGATACTGATGGCGTTGTTCAGATTCTGCATATGGGAGCCTTCCAGTCGCGTCGCTTTAAAGAGAAAACCGATCCAAGGGCACGAACGAGCACTGACAACGTCAATATCTTCGACAATATGGTACACCAGCATGTGAGGTAGTATCCATTATCGCACATTACTACGTTATGTATGGCTAGACAATAAATATCAATATATGTGAATGAATGGGTTCCCCCCCCAAAAAAAACGCTTTAGAAAACAATACGATCGGGTGCTGGAAGAATGTCTACGAAGACCCCTGCTCCTCAAAACTCGGTAAAGATTTATAAAGGGGTTCATTTTCTTTTGGTTTGATCCCTGTCCTCGGCGAATCAGATGGAAATGGGGGTCATTTATCTTGAATATTAAGCCGGGAGTCGCCAATAAATACGGGCTGTCAGATACTCGGGAAAAAAAAAAAAATTTTTTTTTCTCCCCTTCTATTTTCTAAAGAAGAAAAGGGGCATTGTGATAGGGAGCTCCGGGTCCCGCTCTCGTGATAAATGAAGTGGAAACTTTCCGTAAAAGTGGGTTTCAATAGATGCCGATGCAGACGTCTCAGACTGTGGAGGACAGTTCGTTCACACCGAAGTGGGCATGCAAAATGGCACAGCGAACACTTTTATGCTTTCCCACTCCGCGCTTGCGGTGAATTCGCCGATCGTGTTAGTTATATGGCGGCGGGAATGAATGTTACTGGATTATGTCTGGGCTGCTTGAAATTATTGGAAGTATAAAGTAAGGCATTTATCATCTTTTTGAAAAAAAAAAAAAAAAAAGTATAGTAAAATTTGCGACTTCCCGGTGGCTGCCGTACCTTAATTCGCGTGTTAAGGGTTCGCAGGAAGCGACCGGTTGTGACGTCACCAACCTAACCGCGACGCGACTGCGGTCCACTGAGATGTTGATAACGAACCATGTTACTAGATGTGCGCGGCACGTGCTCACACGGTTCATGGGAAAGGCCCTGGTTAATGGTTTAGATATCAAAATGGACTCTCTCTCTCTCTCTCTCTCTCTATCTCTCTGTACTGACGCCATCTCTCTCTCTCTCTCTCTCTCTCTATCTCTCTCCTGTACTGACGTCATCTCTCTCTGTCTCTCTCTCGCTCTATACTGACGTCATCTCTCTCTCTCTCTATCTCTGTACTGGCGTCATCTCTCTCTCTCTGTACTGGCCTTCATCTCTCTCCTCTCTCTCTCTCTCTCTCTCTCTCTCTCTCCATCTCTCTCCATCTCTCTCTCTGTACTGGCGTCATCTCTCTCTCTCTATCTCTCTCTCTCTGTACTGACGTCATCTCTCTCTCTCTCTAATTTTTTTTCTTTTCTGGACTGGCTAGATGAACGGCATTAAATACGACCAGAAAGTAAACGTCATGTATATTACCGCGTAAAGGTGACCTTTTTTGGTCCCTTGTGTCCAACGCTTATTTTAGTTTTGCGAATCGAAACCAAAATAAAGACGGAAACGGGAAAATTAAGAAAATGAAAACAGCAAAAACAACGGTGGCTGAATTAAAATAGTAGGATACCTTAACTCTTGGCCGCCGAAAGCTGATTAAAAAAATTTGCGGGCAAAGAATTCCAGCCACCCTTCACTGAGAATAAATCTGGCTGGTAGGCGATCTTCGCGTTTTGCGGTCAGTGGGTACTGTGCTCTCGTGAACCTTAACGTGGAAGTCGAAGTCCTTTCGCGTGAGATAAAGTTCAGCCGTTCTTGCAGATAATCCATAGGAGATTATAATCTGATAAAAAGTTTTTCAGGGATGGATCTTGGTTTGTGTCTTTTTTTTATTTTTATCCTCCGACCGAAAACTATGCTACACTTTTATATTTTTGTCTGATGATGAAGGGGACGTTTGTCTTCCGTGTGCAAGTTCGGGAGCCGATAGATTGATCATTTCGTAGAATTCCTTCGCTTAAGCGTAATAAAGAAGAAATCACGATAGCGAGATTAATGACAAACAAACAAGAAAAAAAAATTAGTTACTCCGCTTTCAGAAAACTTTCTTTCGGGAGAGAAAACGGAGCGAAAAAGTTGTTTGTTCTCTTGTGGATTCTGTTTCGGATAAAATTAGGAAACGTTTCAATTGTCTGTCCGACAGCATAATCTAAACAGTCAAACGAAACCAATTTGTGTTCAAAGTCGTTAGCAATCAGGTGAAAGTTAATATGTCTATATACTATCAGATTTAACGCTTAATGAGGTGAAGAAGCTGAATTATTTATTTGTTCTTTTCAATGACACGTTTTTATAGCAGTAGTCGGCATTGGTTTCCCAACGATATTTTTCGCTGTGTCTATAATAGTCTTTTTTTCCTAATGGGAAGCGATGAAGCGCACTAGCCCTGTCAATTCCCGAATTTTCATACTATTACGAGGTTGTCTCTATATTAACAATTTCTCTATCTTCTTACGATGAAATCTGTACAGCTTTTACGAGGCTTGGCACAGAAAAGCTGATGGCGAGAGGGTGAGTGGGGAATATCATTTTGGTCACCCGAAGGAGTTTTCCAAAAAAAAAAAAAAACTTTTGATTGAATTTAAACCAGATTTGCCTATCATCAGTACGCATGATCGCGCCGTGTTTTCTGTGCATTCTTCAAAGTACTGCTGAGCTGTTTGACTAATGTCTTTTGGTGGCAACTGATGAAGCGACAGCATCCACGCATTATCACCATTGATAAGCGATTCTAATAGAGGTAAAGGTTCTGACACGAGACGTGATCTCCATTACAAATCATTCCCGGTGTAAATAGCTTCTTTCTCTCTTTTTATTTTAAAATCCTGGCAGACTGATCAGCAGGTGGGACGACGGTGTCTGCGAGCATGTCTTGTCTGATTAGCCTGTCGCCTAAATAGAAGGGCCCCATCAGCTATCTTCGAAAGTTTTTCCAATAAAGTCTGACATTCCAGGGCTCGAATCGGCGAAAATAACACGGTTCAGAAGGAGCACCGTCACGGTGGCGTCTCGGTCGGGCACCGCCCTCAGCCAAACAACATTTCTCACCTTCTCTTTCCGGTTCGCTGCATAGTGTAAAACTACTTTTTCCTGATGGAGACGACCCGATACAGAAGTTCCGTTACACAGCAAACCGCTTGTAGGCAACTTACTGACACCTAGGGGTAGGTTCTGTTTTTGTTCATTGTTGAAAAACACACGAACCGAACGCACGCGCGCACACACGGTCGACAAAAAATGGGGCAGCTTCCACGAAGTCCGAACAAACAAAAAGATCTACTTCAAATTACTTAACCCTTCCACGCCAGTTCGTATACAGATTACATATCTTCTTTTCTCTTCTTTTACATTGTTTTTTTTCCTCTTATTTCGCCTTGCTGATATTTAACATCTTCGGATTAGAAACCTGGGAGAAGTGGAAGCTGGTACCGTCCGGCCTCTCTCCATACATGGTGATGGAAGTCTAAACGGATACCTGACGCCTACAGTCTCAATAGAATCCAATTTAAAACAAACAAAAAAGCCTGCTCTCTTACCAGGTCTACCGTACGAGTTACCTTTGCGGAGGAGGAGGAGGAGGAGGAGGGAGTCCAGTCACAATTCTAAAGTAATAAATAATTCTAAAAAATTCAGGAAATCGTTTTTTGTTGTTGTTGTTGTTGTTTGTTTTTTAATGTTGAGCAGTCACGCAGCTTCTCCAACACGTGACCACGATTCCGGAAAGCCACAACTTAAAATACAACTACAACAACGAATTTTTTTAAAGTTCTTACAGTTCAAAGACAGAAATATCTGCATTAATAAGAAAAAATAAATTTTATTTATCCGTTGGAATAAAAATTGACCTTTTTTTAAAAAAAAATGATAGCCAGTATTCTATAAACGCAGTCGGTGCGGGATAACGGATGTTTTAAAGCAAACAAAAAAAAAAAAAGCCAGGAAAGAGATGCTTCACTTCACTTTAAATAAGAACATCACAGTGTTAGAAGCTGTAGGAACTGCGCAGAGAAGGAATGGATAAAAGGACGTATTCAAGAAAATGTTATGTTCACAGAAAATAATGCTTTAAAACAGAAATGAATACCATACTTCTCTGGACTCGACAGCTTTGTCAGTATCGTTTCTGTGGTGACCTCGAGGTATTTGAACAGATTTATACCAACCGTTACAGTTGATAGATTATTAAGGAGGTGAATAATGCCAAATATATATTAATGTTTACAAGTTACATAAAAGTAGCATGTCGTTTATCATAGCAAACATTTAATAATAGCCGCTTCGATAATTTGATTTTTTTAAAAAAATCCAAGCCTTGTAATATCTAACGCCATTAAAGCTACTTCCTTTTCATGTAGAACCCTGACATCAGGCGGTGGGGATACGCATTCATAATTTTGAGAAAGCCTTCAGTTTTGTACAAGATGCGGAGGTATTCCATCAATCAGGATGTGACCGATCACCCATCTTCTTTCAAAACCAATCATTACAATTAACCTTAAGATTTAAACACCTCGACAGCTAAATGATTGCAGCTCTGGTCATTAATTCTTTCAGCACACACACACAGAGGTCAGATAAGCTACACAGCGACGATAATATGCTTTCAAAATTTTATCCGCTGGAGCGGGAGATATTTTATCTTCTTGACCTGAAACAGATTGATGGATTGCTTCTGAATGTAAAGGCAAATGCAGTAGCCGCGTGGTGTGGTCCCATCTTATCGAAAGTGATTCATTTTACTAGAAATGGTTGGTCTAGAGAAAATGGTTTGGTGCAGATCTTCATTCTGCCAGTGTTTCTGTTGTAGACATTAAATGAACTAGGAAGAGATCCTGTTGAAGATTAAGATACTCAAAATATACAATAGTGGTCGACAAGCCATCTTTTGAGTGACATAAAAGACCATCTTTTCGGGATATTAACTTTCCTTCATATTTAATATTGTGTAGTAGTGTTTTTGTCAGCCACCAAACACGAAGTAAAGATGAGTTATCGTCCAGTACGAATTGGGAACATAGATGGAAATTCGTGATCACTGTTGCCAGATTTTTTCGGAGACGGCTGCTGCACGTGCCACGTGTAATATTGTTGAACCAGTGCTTTCCCTGACCGACAGTGTTTCGCACCCGTGGTCCATCTATTCATCCAAGCCGTCGTGGATGCAAACCTCTGCATATTCGCTGTCTCGGGTCCAGCACGTACAGCAGCTGTTGGAAAATGTCCGATCCCACGTTGGCTGTAAACATCTGGTTCTTCCAAGATCTGTTCTTGTATCTGCTCATAATGCAGAGGGCACGTGTTGGTCAAAAATTAAGAGAGCTGCAGAAAGGAAGGCTTTTGTTTTTGCATGCGCTAGATTGTCCGCCCGCGTTCATTCACAATAATCAGAGCATCTCCTCGCATATATATATATATCCACGTAACCTTCTTCATATTATCTGTGCGCGTTATGACGTTTTTCTGGAATTAACCCATTTTTTAAGCGGCTGAAGTAGCAGATGTTTGGGCCTGCTTAAGTTGAGCCACAACAACGCTCTGCGGGTATCCTGCGCTGCTTCCATAGTTCTCTGACACGCACCTGCCACCCCGGTACACCAAAACCCGCGTGATTAAAACACTAAGCCTTCAATGAACCGCGACGACTCCCTGAATTCTTGTAGTAAACTAATAAGCTAAGTCACTTTCATCTCCCAGTTTCACGAAAGGAAAATTTGAGTTCACCGTCACACACCATCAGTTACAAATGGTGTAATGCTATAATCACCAGACAAAAGGACTGTTTCATCTCATTAAAGATATGTTTTTTTTGTTTTTTTTTTTAAATTTAGAATAAAATTGCACAGGCTATTAGTTTAAATACGTACAAAAGAACCACTCGCGAAAGACCTTTTTAAAAATCACATCAAACAGGTGATTATTATTTAACAAATTGTAAGTCTCGAGTATTTAATGAAGTCTTTATAAAGAACGATAAAAAAAGCAACGTTATCGGTAAAATCCCAGTAAATACGACACTTTGTCTAGTAAATAGTCGCTAATAGCCAAAACCATGCAAATCAAAGATTCCGTGTTCGTCGGGGAGGAGACATCCCCACTCTTACCACAGATACCACATCGAGCGAAAATTCATCGTAACTGTTTCAATGAAAAACAGACGTAAAAACTTCCATGCTGCTGATAACTGATATAAGACAATAAGAAGAAGAAATACCATGTTTTGATAACATGTCGGAATGCCTTTTAAAAATTCTTTTGTTATAACATGTAAAATTGTATGCAAGACAACACGACAACACAGATGTTATAGATTAATAAACACGGCAAATGTAGGTCTACACTTATTGCCAATAAATAAAATGTTGATGCTCTTGACAACTTTTTCTCATTGGACAACTTTCAGAATTGACCTTTACATCTTAATGATGCTCCTGCACTTGTTAAACTGTAAACGATTCTAACTAAAACTGAAAAACCTTGATTAGTGCAAAATAAAAGTAAATTTTGTTTTAGAATATAAGTCATGAATGTTGAACACTTAAGGCTGTACTGTAGTATATCTTTGCTTGATTTTAGCCCATATTTTAACCAGATCATTAAGACTAACGCAAAAATCTTTCTCGCCTGCTAGTAAAATTAGAGCATCTAAATCATTGATTGACCATACAGTTTTTGCAGAAAAATTTAGCAAACTTCAGTTTGCTAAAACTCCTTTTGGGGTTAGCTGTCAGTAGTAGTCTGTTTGTCATTGTTAATGTTGGGAATAAGCCATACGGATTTTCACAAATTTCAAAATCAGCAGCATATCTGTGCATAACGTTACTTAGTGCAACATCACTCTTTTCAGGATGTGTTTTGAGATCATGTGTGAACAATTTTATTTTAGCATGAGACAGTGCGGATAATAGAAGTTCATTTGAATTCTGCTTTCACAATTCTCAATCTAAACGTTAGCTGGCATCTTTTGGGGGCTTATTAGCACATCTAGAAATGATTTAAATGCAGTTTTAATGTTTGTCATTTTGCTACAAATTTCTGCTAGAAGATAATCTAAGACAGGAGTGAATTTTTTTCTATAGAATGAATGCATTGTTCATTGCACTGGTGTATTAGGATTAATGAAATCTGGTCTACAATTGTGTCTATGTCATGTTGGCAACAGATATTTCAATGAGTTGCTTCGAATGTGCCTCTGACTCTAATTAGTTGCAGAGTTCTGTCTGTTAGTTTCATTGCTTTGATGACTCCTATAATGTCTACTATTACTTTCTCCAAGATTTCAGTCATCATCTTTATTTCCAAAAAGCTTTAAATGATTCTGGTTGTGCTGTTCAGTGGGTTTTGGACAGATTATTTAGTTAAAGTGTGTTATCCATATTTGCCAAAAATCACTAAGAATCTTGCAACACATAACGCTACAGATAAAAATGCATATGTTCTCACGTTTGCCATACATCTTGATATAAGGATACCTTATTTGCCTATGTTCTGTAATTAACCTGGCTCCATGAGCCATACATGGTATGTACTTAACTGACTATTGCGGAGTGTCAGAAATCATCTTTTGGTCACCTTTGAAGTTTCCAGATATACTGGAATCACTGTCATAGGTCTAGAGTCTAAATATATATTTTTAATGTTTCTCTCTGCAATGGATGAAAGAATTTCTTGAGCAAGACCCAGTAACTTCTTTGAATTAAGTAAGATGCTCTGTTGGCTTTCCATCTTTATCCATGAAGTAGACAGCAACTGCTAGTTTGTCCTTACGTGACACATCAGGAGTTGTATCAGCTATCACGTATACCATATAATCCAACCTCTTAAACTTCAGAAAACAAACAGCTTTACAAGCAGCATTGCCTAACAGATGTATACATTCATTTGGTCACTTCCCAGACATATGTGGCATGGATCTGTGCTTTGAAGGCCGTACTTAAGTGAGAGATTATATTTATTCAAGAGCCGCACTATTTAGAAGGTTACTATCTTTGTCATTATCTCCCACTGTAGTTCTTTGGTGACGTAGTGTTTGAGTTACATCAAGTAGCAATGTTATCACTTCATTATTTTTAAGTCTGTCTTTTTTCCTGCTGCAAGACACATTCTTCTTTGCTTACCTAGAAGAACTTTTTTGTGTTTGTCTGTTACTGTGAATTGTGATTCATTAATAAAATGTGCAAGGGTTTTTCCCTCTCCGTTTTTCTCTGGTTTCTTTTCATTTTCAACCACCGACTGTTGCTATGAACCTAATAATTGTCTGCTTTACTATGATCCAGCTCATCAGGAAATAAGCTACATGAAAAACAAAATGCAGCATTTCTGAAACTTTGTGCTCTGGGTGGGGAGGGACTTGCGTACCAAGCAGCAGAAAACTTACATTGCTTTGTTATTTCGACTCCTGAGCTTTGTTTGACAGATTTTAGCTGTGGCTAACATGGTCTAATTGTTATTATATACCATTTCTGGTTATCTGTTAGATTCTGTTTCCAGGATCATGGTCCATTAGATGGTCAGATTTATTAAATATACATTGAAAAATGTTTGGTTTGCTGGTGTTCCAACAGTGCCTTCTGTGGTGCTACATTTAGATCTGTGGCAGTCCCTGGAAACACATTCTGATATTTCTACTCCTGCTCAAAAAAATTTGTAGGATCAGAATTGTCATATTTTACCTTTGCAACATGACCTTGTACTTCAAGTGTTAAATCACCAAGAACTTGTGCAGAAAAAGCATAACCCAACTGTGTTTATTTGTATTTCTTTATCTTCACACAATTCCTCTGCTGCAGATGTTGCCCATTCAAGAATTTTGGGTGTTTCATTCCATGGTGAACATTTTAGAACACATCTTGCAGCAGGATTGTGACATCCATATTTGATATTGAAACTTCAGTACCTTCTGAAGTTCCTCCACCTACTGGCAGGGACAGATTAAGAGAAAATGAAGCCCTGCACTAAATGGAATTTTAAGCCCCCATCCAAAATTCAGCTAAAGTGGTTTGTTTAGCAATTAAAAAAGATTAAATATTGGAATAAAATCTTTATTTACTCAGTCTAATTGGGCAAGATGACAGAAAATACATATAATGGTTTTAGAACTGCTTCTTTCGTAACTGCGTCGATGGAAACTTGCAGCAGTGGCATCGTTCTCAATAGACTCTACCACCAGAGCATTTAGCCACTCCTGATTCATGCTCGCTCCTAGACTACTTCGGATTTTCGGTAATCTTCACTAACCTAAACGGGTAGAGAGTCGCACAGGAATGGCAACATATATATAAATTCGCTTCCAACAATAGTTCGTTCTTTCGCAGGTGTTGCATAAGCACCATTGGATTTCTGTGAGTGGTCACGTGACGTGGAAGCATCCGGTTTTACCAGTTTGGTATCTTTGATTTCTAGAGATTTTTTAAACGCGAGGATTTCCCATCTTTGTCTGTGTGCCAGTCGTGCAACGAAGCAAGAATTTTGTCAACTGTTACAAGAAATGTTTTGAACAAAAAGTCTTTGAGCTTCCGCAATTTCAAGATAATATGCATCAGGTTCATGTTTGTCTCTTTCGTCTTCTGGTGTTGTAGGTGGAGTATTTTCCCAACAAATATTTGGCATTAAAAATTTTGCTTCCACCTCCACCTTCTCAGATCTTGTGACTGAGTTCACAAATGAACGTTTTTAGAACAGAAACAGGGTCACAGCAGTTTGGCTATCCACGGATGAGCTCTCTGAAGAAGAGTGATGCTTTTCTGGAATCTTCAAAGGATTCTGTGCCACAGGACACAAATAAAAGCAGCCACTCCAACATAACTTGCTCACAAATTCTTCAGCTTCACATCTTGTGTTACCTTGCTTACGTCCATCCTCAGCCATATCGGTCAACATGTTGTAAAAATTGGCATAGTTAACATACAGTGCTGTTACAGATTCGGAATGCCAGTGCCAACGTGTGGATAAAAGTATTCTGAGCGTTATGATAAATATTCCAGTGCTTAGTTGATCCGACAGAAAGGTACTTACATCTCTTGGACAAGACCAAAAACTAACAGCATCTAAGCAGCAGTTAACACTAGTAACACCAACTAAGGTCTGTTAGTGAATTCATTTTTTTTTTAATTCGCAGTTGCAAACCTGGATATTTTTCGGACATGTGTGCAGCGCTATTATAGCTTTTCCCTGGCAAGACATCCACCTTAATGATAAATTTAGTTAAGTTATCGGAACGTATTGCTGTATAGCTTCGCCAAAATCACTCATAATTCGGAGAAACTTCAGGAAACACTTTGTGGGATCGCCATTGCGATTTATACATCTGTTGACGAATGCCACAGAGATCGACAAATGCTTCGTATCGCAAACTTTATTGCACAATGCCAATAACACATCTGCAACCATTTGTTCAATTAATTCGTCACAAATCGTTGCTGACATGTAATGTGGCCTACTTAACTTTGCTTCCATAGCAAGAAAGGTAATCAGCTAGGAAAGCGTCAAACTTTGAGATCAGTTCCAAAATCCCTAACAGTTTCCGATACGAGGAGATCCGAATATTTCGTCGTCTCCACAAAAGGTTTGCCCACGTTCAGATAAATACTTAATAACATCATCAACTCTGGGGAGTACCGACTGCCGGTAGACCTTGTCACTTAATACCTTCAAAATGTTGACAGTTACCGCGTATGGGCCCAACAACCAAAATCTCTTAATGTGTTGCCCAATCTTTCAGCAACAGAAACGGGTTATCAAGCAGGGCTTCAGCGTGAGCATGTGTTTCATTAATCTGATCCGTGAATGGGACCTTTAAATCATCCTGTCCATTTCCATCTTGAACTCTGATCTGACTCCTTGAACATCGGAATTACCCTGTCCACTTTTATTATTAGATGAAGGCGAATATTTCTTGTGCAGTCTCTTTGCCGACAGATGTGGAAAATGTTTCCAGTCAGGGTTCCCGCATCGAAGACGGTACTGCTTTTGTTTTGTTGACCCACTCCGACATTTGCCGATTCCTTCTTTCAACCCTCAATTCAGAATTTAAAAGCAATGTTATCGTATTTTTTAATCCCTCCAATGCTCTGTTGAGTTTGAAAAGGTGGGTACCCCGGGGCCCACACTTAGCCCGCTAACCTCCAGTGGCTCTCCACGCACATCGGTAATATGAATCACTTTTAATCGATAGATACATTGCTGCATCTACAGGGTTAACTGTGGTTGAGATTTCCACCTCCATTTCACTGCTTGGGATAACTGAAGGTGTTTATCTGTATGCTCTTTTTAGGCTGGTGTGGTATTTTCAATGGCAGACATTCGGGATTGGTTATTTCGTTTGATGTAACAAACTTATCCAGTGAGCCTGCTAGGTTGGCAAAATCCTCTGCCTTTTCCTTTCTCACTCTCTCGCTGGCGCCACCAGATGTAGTTGAAAATCTTCCAGCGAACATCTAAATTTACAAACTACAATACTGCTATGTGTAGCATTCGCAAATAACACTATTTATGACTGCTTTACATTAGAAGATATCATGCCTACATAATAATATAAATCCATAGTTGAGTAATAGTCAATAATAAGAGATCGCAAACATACTTTTTAATAAAGTATATAAATACAAATACTTTATTATAAGGTTCTCTTAAATACAAATTTATTTACTTTTTTTTCAAATGATTATAATTAAATGTGTCTAAAGTCTGTTAAAAGTACATTTTCAATAAAACATATCATGACCAAACACTTATTTTCTTTATCTTAAGTAGAAAAATATTGAATTTAATGTGACCTCACGTACATAATATTACTGTTCTTTGAGAATTCCCTATAACAGTTAAAAATGACGATTACATCAAATAACCATGAGGCCATCAGAATTATGTCACTACACAAACTGATAACTCAGGGATTGGCGCAGTCAAATGGGGCCCAAAAATACATCATTATTTATTACTGAAATAGAGTTAAAAATTACAAAAAACAATCAACAACTTAATTGTTTACATTTAGGGCCCCCACAGTAAAGTATCATGTGTAAATATCAGTGTATAAAAGCGGTTACAAAGGTTCCTCATTCCAATTTAGAGGAAAACCAAAAATGAACATTAAATAAATTCAGATCAACGATATATTTGGAAAAAAAATTGAAATATATATGAGTAAAGAGTTAATAACTCGAAAATAAAAATCATTTTATAAATACATGTTAAATGCAAATTATAGATCACAAAATTTGTATTTAAAAAGTGAAAACATTGACATTTTGTAACAGCTGTAAGGACAGCACGAGTGAGTAATACATTGATATGCTGCACCGTTTCAGATGTTTGGCATATATTAAAATATTATTCATAACTCAGAATAAAGTTAGTTTTAAACGCACATATTCATTTTATTGTCTAATTTAAAGGGGCTGATTATAAATTACTAGTAGTAGTTAAACATTCTTGCAGCAGAGGAGTCAGTTTTTAATGAGCGTTGAACAGATTTTTTAGCAAACAAGGCGGCGGTGGCGGCGGCGGTGGGGAAGGGGTTAATGCATAATTGATTGGAAGACAAAAGCAGGGGGGGGAGGAGAAATCTGTTTAATTTGTTTCTATTTAACAAGCGCCGCCACCTGCATATAAATGTCTCGGTGAAGGGGAATCTTTCAGCCTAAAAAAAAAAAAAAAAACACACCAGGAAAAGTTGGCTTTGTTTCTTTTCATGTGAATTCATGTCAAATTCTCTGGCAGGGATGTCTTTATTTCCTACAATGCCTTTCGTGCCGGCCGAGAGCAAGTATCCAGACCACGGTATGGAAATTAAAACAAAATCCATGTTTTACTGCAAACATTTATCCAGATGCTTAGCATTCAGCAGCCTGGTACGCCTACACCCGAAACATGGAATAGCGACAAGTGCGTTTCGTAGCATCTAATTTCAGATTTCTTTGTAAATAATCTCCCCTTTGTTAAAAACAAAAATTTTTTTACTAAATATGTTTCAATTTAATTACATGTAAACATTAATAACCGTTTTCTTCAGCAAATAATTTTCTTCTGCAAATTTAATTTAACTTTCTTAATCATTCTGCGTTATTCATGCAAAGCTGGAAATATCATAAATGATATCTTTCCAACATTAATTTATTACCACTATTATGGGCACAAAAGCATTCACACATAATTGTATTATAATTATGTTATTCCTGAAGAGAACAGAATATTACTGAAAAGATATTACTGAAGTACAAACCCAAATTATGTTCAGAGAAGCACTCTGAGTTATCACCCCTGGAACCTTTTCCTTGACAACAGATGCAACAGTTGCGAAGAGGGGGGGACAACTTGTAGAGTTCCGGTGTCTCTACGGAATCCGCCAAAGAAATAGTTGGCTGTCGTTTTATTCCGTACTTAGGATTTAATGGCCTCACTGCTAGTATAAACAAAAGCAGGTTCTCGCCGTTTTAGTTTGTTTTTCCCGCTGACTTCAATCTTAAAACATTTTAATTAAAGCAGAACACCTTATCCCCGGTAAAACTGCGTACACGAAGGGCAATGAAGGTGAAATGGCGTCTACTTGTACAGCTGTCGACCTTCCCTAGATTTCCGCGCATCAATTCGTCGTGATGCAGACTGGAAGGAAAGTAACGAAACGCGAAGGAGTGCTCTCTCTCTCTCTCTCTCTCTCTCTCTCTCTCTCTCTCTCTAATCCCGGAAATCTCGTTTTGTAAGTGGTCAGGGTATCCAGCCTGGCACGGACCTGATGGCTGCGCGAACCCGGCTCGTTGAACAACCTCATTCATTCTGATTTAAATTGGTCCCTTCTGCCCAGGATTTTCACTGGAACACCGGAACTACCATCGCCGTTGGACTCTTTTCAGATTTTCGCTTTGTATAAACCAGATTAAGAAACCATTCAAATAATAAATTTCAACTTCATCTGGTTTTAAATTTATAAGTAATATGAACTCTAAATTTGATTTTATTTCTATTTTGAATTTCCTTTCAACCCCGTCCTTCTGTTTTGGTCAATACTTATCTTAAATTGATTTCTCCGCACGACCCTCAAAGTTATCGGATCTATATTTTCTCTCTTTCCGCAGCCAACAAGGCCAGGTGCTACAATCACATTATCCCGGCTTCCAGGACTGTTACATGCCAAAACGTAATTTCTTTTTTCTAATAGAATTTCTTAATGAGTGGAATAATGGTATAATTCATCAATTTAAGAATATTATTGATTGCTATTTATCTTTCCCGAAAACTCTTGAATAACCTATGGTGGTTCCACGCCTTCTTGAACTTCTCAATTAAAGGTTTATAAAATCTCCATCATTCACAAACCGGGATGGCTGCTGTCAGGGACCGCTTCTGAACAACTGTTTATTAAAAACATAGCTCGTTAATTCTGGTAAATCAGAGCATGTCAGCTGTCTGCTTCTGTTAGGTTTCCGTAGACAAGTATTTCGACTTCTCGATGTGTACTGCTTAGATTCTTTCCGAGCGACCGCCCCCATCTGTCTGTGATTCAGCGGACGATCAGTGAACAAACATCGCGTAAAAAGATGATGATGCATTGCCCTGCTTAGGGGAATCAACTTAAACTGGGACTTTGTGTAATGTCCCATACAGCAGACGGTATTTTGATACATATTTTGTGTAAAGAGCCTTCCTATTTGTTTCGACTGTTTGGTTTGTGGGGTTGGGCAGAGAAACATTTCCGATTACCGGCTGGGAAAGAAAAATGTCTTGAAAACGCGACTAAAGCTCAAGCAGCTGGTCTAATCCGAAACGTCACTGAACAAAGGAAGCACCCGACCGTTCAGCGCTTCAGAGGCTTCCGCCTCGCTTGGCTGCAGTTGGACACCCGCCGCGACGGCCAGGGTTACTTCGTCGAACTTCATGCCGAGGACAAAGAGTTAACCTACAAAAGCCAACTGAACTTTTGGCTCTCGTTACCAAATTTATCCAAAAAAAAAAAAAAAAATAGGAAACAAACAAAGAAATTCTACTAACAACTAATTCGTTAAGAGATTGCATTTTTGTTTTTTTGTATTCATCATTTTGACGCAGTTTTTTTCTTGTAGTTATGAAAGCAAATACCCGCACTGGTCATTTGTTCGCACGGGGCAGGGTATTATCCGGTTATTAATCCAGCGAGAATTTCCGAAAACAGTGCTTTTAAAAGGGCTGCGAATGCCATTTCTAACGTCCTCGTAATTTCGCGGGCCGCCACTTGGACGACGTAAATCACACAGGTCCCGGAACTAATACGAGGCCAATAAAATGGAAGAGAACAAAAAAAAAAAAAAAAAACCACCTGTCTCAGACTCTGACGAACTGAAGTTTAGACAAAACTAAACTACCCACAATGCAAAGCTACGGAAAATTCACAATTACCCACGAGCGGAGAAACGTGGGCCCAATCTCTGAAAGGAAAGTCTAATTAGTTCTCCCCAAGTTTTGTTTGATTTTTTTTTTTCTAGCGAATTAATTTTACATTTTCTTGCCTTCGACAGTTTTACTTTGTCTGCCATACTGATTCCATAGCTGTGCATCGGGGAAAAGTCGGCGCCGATCAGGAATCTGAACGTCAGCTTTCGCAGCGCCACCCGCGGGAATGTTTTCCAAAATCGCGTGCAGATAAAAACTGAAATACTTGGCTAAATAATATATTTGTTTGCCTCCCTTATACCACCCCAGCCTAGCATATCACTGGCTAGTGTGTTTGTGCTGAACTGACTGTATATTACACCCGTAATGCAAAGAAACATTTGGTGTTAGGGCGATAATCAGATTTGTCGATACAAATAGCTATGCTAATGAGGAGCTTCAGTCTTCGCTGAGTAATACACACATGATGGGTGCAGAATCACCCTAGATTATACAGAGGGTTAATATTTTTTTTTAAAAAAAAAGTGGACGCAGGGAAGATCAGTTGATTGTTTAAGAAATTTTAACAAGTAAAGCGGCAAGAAAAAAGTTTTTACTATTATATTATATTATTATTATTATTATTATTATTATATTATTATTATTATTTAACAATGAAATCCACGGAGTTTTGATATGAATTTCTTCCGTCTATGAACTGGCTTCAGTAATAAAATTACCGAACGGAAATCGTCAAAGGGTATCAGAGAGAAACCAGATACTTCAGAAATTTCCTTCGAAAAGCACTGGCGCATCGCCATCTTAATTGCTTCTGGTTCGTGTTTCCGTTCTTTGAGTAGGATTTTCGATCTGCCGCCGTTGTGTCGTTTCCAGAACATTATTTCGTCATCGGTCGTAAGACGTGCACCGATGGTCGCGTTACCGCTCCGTTCTTCTGGCGCGGTGAGCCTGCTGTTACTGGGTTCGGTTCCCGCGAGTTTCCCAGAACTACAGAGCACTACCACCAACCACGCACTGCCCTGACCTCGGGTCAGCCAGCCCTGTCGTGAAGATCCGAGTTTATCGGCTTTAGATGGACATGAGATAAACTCCAGATTAATTACTACTCCAGCAGCTTCATTTACTAGGAATCTTAAACTTTGCCGTAAGCATCAAAACTCATCTATCTACTAGCCAAATTTCATTCCATTTTTATAAATAAATTTGCACTGTCTACAAATAGAACCGCCGCTCGCTCTCGTACTGACGTCATCTCTCTCTCTCTCGCTCTCGTTCTGACGTCATCTCTCTCTCTCGCTCTCGTACTGACGTCATCTCTCTCTCTCGTTCTCGTACTGACGTCATCTCTCTCTCTCGTTCTCATACTGACGTCATCTCTCTCTCTCTCGTTCTCGTACTGACGTCATCTCTCTCTCGTTCTCATACTGACGTCATCTCTCTCTCGTTCTCGTACTGACGTCATCTCTCTCTCTCTCTCTCGTTCTCGTACTGACGTCATCTCTCTCTCTGTACTGACGTCATATCTCTCTCTCTCGTTCTCATACTGACGTCATCTCTCTCTGTACTGACGTCATATCTCTCTCTCTCCTCTCTCTTTCTCGGTTTGTTTTCGTCAGCTGAGTTACTTCCAAATGATGATAGATAGATCTCTTTGACTAGAAAAAGTAACTTGGCAGTTATGAGCGAGTGACCAACGTGTAATTCTGAGATGCGCCGTATCAAGGCAGTGGAGAACATGACCCATTTTATTCCGACTTCTAGCTTTTACCGGACGGGTGACAGGGGAACGTAACACCAGAGGGTGACAAATTAGTCGTTAAATTGGAGGTAAGTCGGTTCTGATTGACAGACACCGGAGTTACAAAGAGTTTCGAAGTTTTGCTTTTTGATGCAGAAGACCGTTTTACATTAGAATACAGACATCTAAAGCATTATTTTATCACAAATGTCGCAAATGCTGCACCCAAAAAAATGAAGATAATCGAGCTTGATAGGTTTAACCCTCTCAAAACAGGTGAGAACCAACTTCACTTTTTAAAAATATCTCCGTGCACACATTAAAATCTTGCTTAAAAAAATATATTTTAAAAATCTTAATTGTTCAGGTTCTTTACACAAATGATATTTTAAGAGATAATTACCAATTATATTTTCTTTCACCTCATTAACCTTAATGCCAAGAAATGGAGAGAAAAAATTTTTTATGTACGTTAAGGTTACACTTATGGAAATCTATAAAGTACATCATAAATATAGTTACTTGATTAGCTCATATACACATAACACGTACATGACAACGATAATTTTTATTTTTTTTTTGGAACTTCGATCATTGAGTTTTCATCAATACCCTCTTCATTTTCATTGCTTATTCAATACTTATGAGCTACAGTGTAGATATTATTATTATTAATCCACTTCACTAATTATTATACTATGTGAAACTGTATTATTTATCAATTTCATAATATAATAATAATGATTGCATTTCAGCCTACCCGGGTCTTTTTGTTTATTACAAAATATTCATTTATTCTCTTAAGATGAAAGTTAATTTTTGTAAAGAGTTGTGAAAATCGCCTGCGCCTGCCAACAATTGATGCGGAATCAATACATGGTGGCAGGTGCCATAAACATATTTCTGTTTAAGGAAATTACTGCAAGTATAAATAGTTACAGTATAAGGCATCATGGAAACAGCATTACTCTATGGGTGGCATTCGCGATACGAATTTTTGGCATATTCTTCACGGAAACTGCCCGCTGTTGTATATCTTCATCAGAACCTTAGGTGAAGAAAGCTGGCGACTGAAGTTTAGCAAGTATGTATAAGGCACAGAGAACTCGTAGCAAAGACAAACAGTATTGCAGAATTCGAGCAAATAAGGTATATCCACCTTGCACGAAATAGTGTAAAGAAAGAACGGATTCCTCTTCCGTGAGGTAGTATTAATTGCAACAGTTGGCATAAATTTACAGACTTCAATCAATCAGAGAGAGAGAGAGATACAAACATGCAGTCGAGCTTCGATTTCGTTGCCTGTAAGCCTAACATCAAGTTTCACTAGCTCAGTTCACTATGCAGAAGGCTTCCCGACGGCCCGACCACTGGACTGTCATGGTCAATGAACAGAATTCAAATTCCAGTAAAGACCAGCTTCGTTCGGATTACCTCTACGGCTGGGCGTCTTATTCCAGCAAGGTTTTGTGGAGATCGAGTATTAAGTTGTCCGGTATTCTCGGATGTCCCCTGACTGACACCATATTACACCACCTCAAAGCGTAGTTGTGTGTGTGTGTGTTGGGGGACGACGGCAGTTCTTACCTACACTATAAGCAAACTCACGCACTCAGATGTTCGGGTGTCATTTTTGAACGGCCATCTTTAATTGCGAGGGAGCGACCATTATTCCATTACCACTACAATAATCGCTTTAAATATTTTGCTTTTAGAGATGGAAAGCCAAAGTTTGGCATAGGTCAGGCACAGGTGTTTTCTCGATTTTATTTTTTTAACTTTTGATAATTCTAAGAGGATAAAAATCCACCACTAAAACTAAAAATTTTGTAATAAAATGTACGTGCAGTTAAAACATCGGTAAACGAGTCGTACTCAAGTAATCTTGTGAAGCTAAATGGTTTATCGTGTGTCCGCGAGTCTTGTGCCTGATAATACAGAAAGTAGAATTACTAGGTTGGAGTATCTTTCAATAAAATGTAAATCGCCAGGCACTGATGACTGATAATACAACACTGCGACTCAACGATTAAACGGTGTCAAGGGGTGGAATGTTTAAAATACACCGTAGCCGATATCATCTGTGCAGCAGACGGTAGAATGCACAGTACCTTGTCAAGTGACCAAAGGCCCTTTTCGTGAGGTCGGCTATAAAAGGGACGCGCGCGTCGCAATTGCGGAAAATTCCAATGCTTTCTGCTGAGCCGTGCACGAACGGTCACGTCGACGACAACAGAGGGCCCAGTAGAGGTCGCCTCTGTTGGTTGGTGGCGATGAGACAGGAAGCGGGGGGGACGGCCATGCGCAGCAAAGTAATTACAGATCCGGGACACGCCCCTGAAGTCCTGATGAACCACACGAAACCGATTCTGTTATGCAAAATTATGCGGCATCCAGAGTCAGCAAGTGTTGTTGTTGTTTTGATGTTGACAGATGGCGGTCTGTGAGCACGCAGGCCTCTAGTAGCACCAAATCCCGACAGTCCGGGCTTGGCTGCCACTGGCTATACCATTTCAAAAATTGATATTTCTTCACTTTTTTTTTAAAGCAAAACCCAAACTCCCCCGAGCGTTAGCACAAATGCAGACCCTATTTCTCCACTTTGCTTGCTTAATCATTCTGATAATCCTGCCAACAGCTCTTGCCGGAAAACCGAGTTTCCTAAGAATCTCTGCACTTGTCGGGGGCTCATTCTGATATATGGAGTAACCCTGATATTTGTTATCATTAGCTACAGACCTTTTCATGAATATTTTCGCAATTCGGGGTTAATCTCTTTTGTGTGGGTGTCTTGTGTGATGCTGGATAGCTAGCTGGCTGTTTTTGTGCACTGAAAAGTTACGAAGAAATTCGTGGAAATTTCAAAAATATTCCAGATTGAAGAGAAATTTATAATAGTTTCTAGAACATAACAGAGAGATCATGAATCATCTCCAAAAATATTCTGGTTAGTACATTTTTTTATTGTTGCAAATAACACCTATTCATTTCAAACTGACATTTCCAATGTATTTGCTTTAAGAATGTTTTTATTTTGCAAATGGGGAAAGAAGTTTCGGCATTGGACAATGTTATTTATGTTAATTGAAGATTTTTTCTGACATAAAGCAAACATACTGAAAATAACCGAGTTGGCCAAAATGACAAGGCAAAATAGCTCAGGTGAAAGCAGGTATTCCAAACCTTTTAAAACAAATAACATTCTCTACTTGGCAGCTGCCATAGATAACTCTGATAGAGGCATCAACCAATCTTCCTTTCTGTCTGGCATTATTATACAAATTATTCCACCACCAGACAGACCTCACACTACGTCCTGAGGTATTGCAGCTAATGCTTCACTCAGTGAGTTGAATAAACATCAAAGGTAATCTATGGCAAGATAATATATTCATTGATTATAACATTCTGTAATGCCACCCATGGTGCTGAAAATTGCGGGTGTCAGCAGTTATCTCATAATTCTCCATCAACCCATTTATCTCAAACTTCTCACTTAGCTTTTTGTAACTCTAATGTGACGTTGGTCATTTGAGTTGACAAAGAACTTGTTCAAGAACTTGCATAGGGTGATCAACATATCAATGTTTGATTACCAGTGGTATATTATGACAGGAAATCTACTTTTCTCAAAGACTGATAATAAGTGTGCTGTGTAGATCCAAAGTTATATCTCATTATTTGATTTTGAGCAAACTGAGTTTTGTAGAAGTTTATGCTGTAATTTCATACTCCATTTTGGGCAAGATATAAGCCTAGTAGATTGTCTAAAGACATCTATCAGTATTCCAAAAAGTTTCTGCAACTCAAAGCGCTATTAATGTTTAGCTGAGGTACCTAGTATAGATTCAAATTATCAAGTTGTCTTGTCATGAGGAAGTAAAAGATTATTAATTATTTGAGGCCTATAGTTAGCTTTGGTTGTCAATCGCAAAGTCACCAGAATTTTCCATATTTACAGTGATGTGATTTTTTTACATAACTTAGCCCACTGCAACAGTGTTCATGAATTCAATGAAATTTTCTGCTGCTGAGATAATGGAGTCAGAGGTCCAACTATTATCGCCAGCACATAAATCTGTATGCTATATTGATATAAACATTAAAGATGACATGGCTTGACAGCTCCTTGCAGTTGGAGTAAAGATATTAATCTTGCCCATTGCATACCTTTCAACAATGGAAGATTTCTGCTAATTTAATAAGTTGATGAAAAAAAAAGTAATACTTTTTCATATACTGATTATAGGTGTATATTAATTGCTAATGTGTACTTCTAAAATGCATCTTACACACTGTTAATCAAACCAGGTGACCAAATGTTGGTTTAGCTGTACTGTCCTACCTGTGCTAATCGGTGTAAGAACATTTTGAAATTATAGCAAACCAAGTCAAATGCTTTTGTACAACTTTCTCCATTATTTGAGCCAAGCAGCTTGAGAGAAATGGATTTAAAGCTATCTGATTCATTCTCACTTTCCTTTCTTAAGAACTGGAATAATAATGGCTTTTATACAAAAATTAAGTGTTTATTTCACCTTTTGCATGGAAATCTAATAAAAATTGAACCAGTTGCTTCTTTGCTTTTGAAATATTATAGAATCATTTTATTCCTAATCTTATCTGGTAGCTTTTATTACATTAAAGACAGTGCTATCTCTAGTTCTGCATGTGTGAAAGATTTCTAGGGGCCATCAACTCTTGTTATATCATCCTTAGTCACATTTATTTGTTTCCTGAAGAGGCATTGAGGCACTTATGTCAACCTGATTTTGTCTGGCAAAATGATTAATGCCTTAGCCACTTTCCTTCCTACTTTAACCATTGATTTCATCTGAAGCAGACATGGATCTATTCATTTCCTTTCAGAGTTTGTTTCAGTCTTCCATATGGTTCTATTTCCTAGCTCCCAACATTTCCTATGCTACACTTTCCAATCTTCTGATTTTACAATTTTCCTTGACTGGGTATTTAAGTTGTTCATTATTGATCTTTCTTCTTTTCCTTGTTCCTTTCTCTTGTAAAAGTTTGTTTTTCTTGAGAGGATATCCTATCCAGTGCCTCCATATGGAAAGGTTTAGATTTCCTTCATGCCTACCTTGGCATGTAAGCAGTGATAGATTTTGAGTGCAGAAATTTTATCATAGAGCATCCACCGAGCCAGCATGGATGACATCATTTGTTTTATAGTTCCCGACAATATCTGTTTGCTCTCTTAATTATCTCTGTTGAGCTTTCTTTCTACCAAATGCAATTTCAGTCACAAAAGGGAAGTGACTCCTTATCAAACATTCATCAACTTTTCAGCTTGTGTCCTCCATCACTGCTGCTGCACAGGTTAAAGCATCTAGGGCCAGGACAATGAAAGTGTAGAACATGGGTGGGGGGTCAATACCCCAAGGACCAGGGTTGGAGCCAGAATTATTTTTTTCAAATCCTACCTTATCCTATTTCTAACACTAAGGTAAAAACCTTCCTCCCAACTTCATTGTCACATGATACACTACATTGGTGTCCAAATGTAAGATCTTTTTAGTAAATTCTTTTTAAAGTTTTAAGAGAGAGAGAGAGAGAGAGAGATGAATGAGAGAGATGATGAATAGACAGACAGAGGGAGGACACACCAGAGAGATGGAGAGAGAGAGAGAGAGAGAGGAGAGAGAGGAGAGAGAGATGGCGAGAGAGAAGAGAGAGAATTAGGAGAGAGAGAGATGGAGAGAGAGCGCGGGAGAGGAGAAAGAGAGAGAGATGAATAGACAGACAGAGAGGGAGACACACAGAGAGATGGCGAGAGAGAGAGATTTAAAAAAAAAAAAAAAAGGCAGTGAGGTTGTGCGCCCCCGGGGCCTGTGCTCACTTTCAGACCTGTCTGGGGCACTTGTGGTCATGCCTTATATTTAGTACATTTATTTAAAAATGCACAAGAGAAAAACCGTGTCAAGTCTAATTCTTTTTGCATGTTGATCCTCTTTCCAAGATTTTAAATCACTGCTTATAAGCCTTTTCTTACCATGCTATTACCACTGTATGATTAAATCTATTTGCTTATTTGTCTAAGAAATAAAATTTCTGTCATTTCTGATAAGGGCAGTTCTTCACATATCATATTGCATCTAATATCACTAATTTTTTGTATATATAGGCAAAAGGATATTTATCAACACCATTATTTCTCGTTTGTGTGAGATAGCAAGATGTCGTTTTTCACTCTAACAATGCAGTTTTATCATTGAGTGCATTTATGCTTCAGAAAGGCATTGTGTGGAAGAACAATGCATTTGATTGAATCATACAAGTGTACCCATGTCCTAACATTTCAAAATTTTATCTTTGAGCAGATATTTTCTCTTAAATGCATTTATTTATTTTCTTAGCCCCACCCTCCACAACCAACCTATAGTATTTATATTCAGAAAGTTAATTAGTAAAAGAGAAATACAATTCAGTTTCACATCAAAAATTGCTTTTAGAAGTTAATCACACTGAGAAACTGAATGAGGCTTCAAATTTGTCTCAATTCTGTATGTTTCTGCTTAACTGCTATTAGTTTTTAATAATTCAGAGCATCCACATATTTGTGCGTGCAGTTGTAAGAGAAATTGCATCAAGACTTCAAGAAGCACATTAGACTTGCTGAACCCTTAGTGGAAATCAAACCAGTACTGATTTAGCCAAACAACCTGCCACCTTTGGGATAATCTTATTTGCTATAACTACACAAACATTGGAATGCCATGAAAGCTTCACTGCTTCAGTAGATGGTATTGACTGTTGCTACTGATTCACCACAAACATCTGCCCCTTCCATTCCAACAACAATCACCAAGCTTGGCAGGTAATTACAAAAAAAAAAATAGTAATAAGTTTTGTTATTTGTCTTTGTCAGTTAGTGGTATAAAAAAAGCATTAATGCTGCAATATAACATGAAAGATATGCTTTTAATCTATAAAAAGCCAATTTGGCTATTTTTCAATCTTAAAAGTACATTTAATGTCACATTTAAAAAAAAATGGTTTATCGAAAATCTTGATTTAAGATTTATTAATATGACTGTCATAAAATGAATGAGAAATCCAGATTTTCTGATTTAAACGTATCTTAATATTAGTGAAAATGTCTTTTAGAGATGGAAACTTGATCACTAATTGCTTGTAATTAATTTTTAAAAAGCTATTTTTTATAAAAAGCACACACTGCGTAATTAGAAGCTAGCTGCTCAATTTTCGCTTGCTTTTCTCTGAATGATCATAAGAAAATTATGTCAAATTATCAACCACAATTTACTGTATAGAAAGTAAATGATTCTTTAGGGGGGGAAAGAAAGATTTTTTAAAGCGTTTACCACATTTGACAGTGTATAAGTCGAAGTTTGAATCCGAAACATTTGCCTCTAACTCTCCACTTTGGTTTATGTATAGGCAGTATCAATACTTTCAGTGATGAAATCTTCAAGAATTTAAATGATTTTGACAAGTCTTTTTCAGTTGGTTTATTAGAGACTGTGGAGAACAGAACCCAACCATGTCAAGAAAACAATACTAATCTTTAACTTTATAACTGAAAAGTTGATTTATAAGATGCATGAAATAAAGACAAAAGAAATGTATTGGTTCAAAGTTTGTTTGCCTTTATAAATAGTGATTTATCACGGTCATCAAAGCAAAGAATACCCGCCAACATTCAAAATGGTCTTGATACTATTAATTGTGCAGTAGGCTGGTGAAAACAGTTTGAAAGCCACACTAATGATACAAATTAGTTACTGTAACCACATCTGTTATGATCAGACTGCTGTTTATCCCCCGCCATCCTTTTGTGTAAAGGTGGAACAATTCTGTTAACCATCTTGCATTGTTGCTTTACATTTGTGACCAGACAGAACGTGAATAAATGAAAACTGGCAGTTCACTTTATATCATCGTTCAGTCTTTTTTCTGTTTTTTTTTTTTTTGTGGTAGTTAGCACGACCCATAGTCAAAAAAAAAAAAAATCATGGCATCGATTGTTTGTTCTTGGATACTGTGGACTCTTCCCGCTACAAGAGGTGGAATTTTCTAGTAGACTATAACGATGTTAAATATGGTAGTATGAGAAAACACTGGCATTTAGTGCAAAAAAATAAAGGTACCAATCATAATAGAATATGCATGATCTTACCATCCACTGTGCAATTCATCAAAATTTAACAAAAATAGCAATTTTAAGATAAAAACGCATAAATATGAAATATTAATGAACTTCTAGACGACTGAATAAATTAAACACAAGGGAGATAACTCGTCATATTATAGCATAAATCATTTCTAAACCAGACTGCTACTGTAAGATACATAAATCCAGTAATTTTCTTGTAGCTCAAAGTTCAGAGCACTTTGATCCAAGCTGTGATTTTATTGCCTCATTCCCAGGTGTTAATACTATTATCTTCCACTACCACAAGATTTCTAGTAAGTCCCTCCTCCTACCCAGCTGGTGTTCCCAGTTTCAAGCTGACAAGGGAGTACAACAGAGGATACAGCCTAACTGATGAGACAAAATCACACTGGAACAGAAAAAAAACAAGACTAGTCGTTTGTGTTTGGTTTTTTTGCTGCTGCTGCAATTATGGATTTTATATTAGAATGTGTTTCACTATTTAGAAAGTAGTACAACAATTATAAATTATGTACTGGAATTTTAGAAAAAAAGTGTGTGATCACTTTATTTTCTCCTAGTTTGGATGATGTATTTTACAAGAAAGACTCCGTACATCTCTTTCTATGGAAATCCCTTGAAATAAGATACGTACAGATAGCTAAGTCTCGCTTAACACGATAGATGCGTCCCTGAAAATCAAGTGAATTCGTTTTTCCTTAATATGATAGAAATGCGAGCATGAAGGTGGGGAAAGAGTGATATAATTAAGTGTAGTAACAGTAGTGAACAATATAGAATATAATAAGATACAGTAGTGATTTTACCTTGAATCCCAGTAGTTTCCGCCTATGTCTGATGATTCGGTGAGTTGCAGCTGCTGTTACGAGTCATTGGTTAGAGAGACTGGGTCATCGGCGTCTTCATTGGAAGCATAAGGAAAAGTCCGGGGGATACAGGCCGATCGCGGAAGGAATAGGATCTGATGTCTTTAGTTAATTTCTTTTTTCATAAATTTCTGACAGGAGAGGTGTTTACGGTTAGTAAGCATCTTGTTTTTTTGTAAATTTTTCGATAACAAAATATGGCGTTTTTTTTTTTTGTTGTCCTTTTGGCTACTGTGGCAATTCGGATACACTCAGAGTCATCTTCATCGCAAATATTAATGGTTTCCCCCAATTAAACTAAAGGCTTTGGCCAATCTCTTGGTTGTTAATACGCGTGCTGGTTCTTCCGTTTTGTCAACTTCAGCTTCTCCTTATCAGCTCTTCGTTTTCAAGTTCTTCTCTGTGGGATTCTAGCGACTCGTCTACATCCTCTTGCTTATTCCGCATCTGCGAAACCGACTTGTTTTGGCTAAACCAAAGATTCTAGCCTTCAACCGAGAAACGTTTCCAATGGGTTTTAATCCTTTAAGGGGATGAACGCATTCAGGCCAGCCAGCGCCGTACACGCAGATACATCTTGTCAAGCCTCGCCGATAGTATCATTTTGCATCTTTGGTATTAAATTTCTTCCAAAAATTATTTTAAATTAGGTTTTCCTCCACCGTCGGTTGCTCCAATACACTTGTCAAAAGTTCGCAGATAATTTGCCTTGAACATTGCCATCGCGCCTCGATCCACTGGCTGGATTAACGTGGTAGTATTTGAGGGCATGAATGGCGCTAAAGGTTTAGGGATAGATCCGCTAGGTAAGCGAGTGGCCGGGAGCATTGTCCAGGAGAAGTAAAATTCTGAGGGGCAAATTTTCAGTTGCACAATATTTTTCCAGATCTTTATGCAAGGGAACGTTAAAGTCCTTGGAAGACCCTTTAGCGTTACCTCCTGAAAGAAGAGTGCATCGGCCTGGTGCACTCTTTTCCTCTACATAAATACATGGAGGGCAAGGTATGCGTTTCCAATATAATCCTGTTTCATCGAGGTTTATCACTTTCTTTGGAACATAACTGTCTTCGGCTGCCTCATCCGTAACCTTAATATCACGCAGGCCATAGCGGAAGCGAAACAGCCATTCTCGGCTCACATGAAAAGGTTCTGGCGCAGGCTTGACCACGTTTATGGTACATTCCGCTGCGTTTGATGTTCAATCCAATTTCCCAATAACCTTCCTATTGTTTCCACATTGGACCTGCGCGTATGGGTTTACTTTCGTTGCACCAACTGGAATACGAGAACGAGCTCTGGCTTTGATCTTCTCGCCATCTGCCCGAATGGTACGAAACAGCCCGAGCACGAGATATCTCCAACGATTCCTCTCTCTCTCTCTCTCACCTGCAATTTGGTTTATAATGAGACGCTTTTTCCGTGACCACTTTTGGCGTCGATGCACTGCCAGCATCATCCCTACGTTTTGGCGCCATAACTACTTGGGGTTCAGCACAAAGACCGCGTACAAGAGCAGAACATACAGACACCCGCGGGGGCAAGATCAAGCAGCAACATGGCGGACGCGCACTCAGCTGCTCGCACTACTTTCTGTCGCGCACGACCGTGGATCGCGTAATAGCGAAACTTTCTGCGTAATTGTGAAATCTTTCCCTGACAATAATAATAATACTAAAAAAAAAAGACACCCTGTTATGGTGAAATCGTGCTTAATGACAGGTGTTAAGCCGGACTTAGCTATACAATAGCTCAGATCAAAGGTCACAATCGAACACCAGCGTCAGGCCGATTCAGATCAAAGGACATAATCGAACACCAGCGTCAGGCCGATTCAGATCAAAGGACATAATCGAACACCAGCGTCAGGCCGATTCAGATCAAAGGTCATAATCGAACACCAGCGTCAGGCCGATTCAGATCAAAGGACATAATCGAACACCAGCGTCAGGCCGATTCAGATCAAAGGTCATAATCGAACACCAGCGTCAGGCCGATTCAGATCAAAGGTCACAATCGAACACCAGCGTCAGGCCGATTCAGATCAAAGGTCACAATCGAACACCAGCGTCAGGCCGATTCAGATCAAAGGTCATAATCGAACACCAGCGTCAGGCCGATTCAGATCAAAGGACATAATCGAACACCAGCGTCAGGCCGATTCAGATCAAAGGTCATAATCGAACACCAGCGTCAGGCCGATTCAGATCAAAGGACATAATCGAACACCAGCGTCAGGCCAATTCAGATCAAAGGACATAATTGAACACCAGCGTCAGGCCGATTCAGATCAAAGGTCACAATCGAACACCAGCGTCAGGCCGATTCAGATCAAAAGTCATAATCGAACACCAGCGTCAGGCCGATTCAGATCAAAGGTCATAATCGAACACCAGCGTCAGGCCAATTCCTACTCTTTCCAGAATTGCGTTTTGTGCATGCGAGAAACGTGTAAGTGATAATTGGTTCCTTTTGTATTTTTGCTGCCTCGAAATCTGGTCAGGGCATTCCAAGGAATAAAAACAACTTTTTTTAGTAGCATCACAAGCGATATTTACCGACATTCAGAAATTGTATAGTAGTTTTACCGTAGACAGGTAGGCACCACAGACTCCGGGCCTCAGATTTCTTCTGTCTAACAGAGGTACAGAACATCATTTAATATTTACCTTTGTTGAGAGTTTCCATTTCTTAGATGCATCTATTTAAAACTCAATATGAAAAAGACAAATCCACTATGAAAGGAAAAAAAATCTTTTCCATGTACTGCACACATACACAAAGTTATTTTTGAAGGAAATATTTTTCTAAAATGAATTTCCATGAATGCAAAGAAATTGTAACATTACATTATTTATATATATATATTTAAAAACAAAGATAGGTTGGTTTATTTAAAATGCAATTTGACAAATAAACTTCATTTAAAGTAAATTGTAGCCCTTGAATTTATGTCTTTACAGGCATGTTTTTTTTTAGTTTAACCCTTTCATCACCAGCCACCTCCTTATCTGATATGAGACAAATAAAATAGAAATGAAAGACTTGAAACTGAAATACACTGCTTCCAAAAGTTAAGCAAACAAGAAGAAACATTTCCAAAATGACTAATTTTATTTACCAAATGTTCAACACAAGCTCCTCTTCACAAGTTTTATCAAAGAAATATGTAAATGATTCCAGTAGAAGCATAAATTAACTTTGGTATAAAGAAATGCACAAAAATGGGTATTCATATCAATTTTGGATCTGTTAGAATATTTGTTTTGAAGGGCAACATTATAAATAGAAAATCTGCCAAACAAGTATGCCTGCCTAAGATGTAGAGCTATTGTGAGGATAGAGGTTGGACAGTCACAGAACCAGGTGGCATAATGGCTAAATGTGAGCAGAAGTGTCGTCTTTCAGCTAGCTGACCCAAATTGCTTCTGTCCCCTGCAGCTACAGGGAGGTTATCCACCTTAACTAAATGCAGAAGATGCTGCATGAAAATAAGTTCATTATGATACAACCCGTGGTGTGTATTCCCTGCCATAAAGAGCTGTGAACATGTCATTTGGACACCCCATGACAAAAGCCACATTGTCTTTACTGATGAGTTGAGATTTAACCATCAATATGACTAATAGCACATTCTCATCTGGAGGAAATGTGGAACACCATTTAATCATTTTAGAAATATTTTTGTTTGTTGTTTAACTTTTGGAAACAAGTGCAACTACTTTGAAAATCAGAGTGGATACATGTCAGCTGGCAGTACAAGCATTAATCCAGCTTGGTCTGTACATCTTTTCCAAGGCAATCTATTTCTTCATCTGTCCATCTCAGTGAGCTTTGCCTTGCTAGGTTTGTACATTTGCAGTCAGTGGCTCCTCCAGTCAGGACTGTTGGTTGCTGAGTGTGCCTTCTTGAGGATTTGGGGTGAGAGTTTCCATTCATGACACTGAATTCTGTTGAAGATGTTGACTTATGCCATCTTGGTGTTTGCTATGGAAAATTGTTATAGCAAGCTCATTACTGTTGGCTTAACTGGGCTCATGCATCTGTTGACACTTTATATCACCATGTTGAATACAGCCTAACAGTAGGCATTGGATGATATCTGAACTCTACATTAAAGTCCCTTTTGAAACCAAAATTCAGTACATAATAAATATGATCTAATTCACTTAATTTAGCAAAATTTCCAATTTCCTGCAATCAAGCACAAATCAAGATTAGGGCCAATACTGGAAATATTGTTCATTGTAGATGGCTTTTTAAACATAGAATAACCAAAATTGTCCATGAAGAATGTGCTCCTAGTTAGAAAAAGAGTTTGACATCATACAATCTTGAATCCCTAATCTTGTGCAAGAGTGTTATCTTAATGCTCAAGTTTATCAACAACATGCAAGCCCTCCATCACAATATGCTTTTCCTCATAAATCTTCATGAAAAAGACCTACCTAATGCTTTTTTTATTCACTATATTATTTACAATTGTACACTGTCATTGTCCTATGTGGCTAACAGTGACAGTGTCAACGATGTCCCATTGACAGCGGAGCTTATACAGGAATTGTTTATTGTGATGATACCTTGTGCTATCCATATGCTCTTGCCTATGTTCTGATGGCAGGCATAGGCTTGCACAAGATGACAGGCAGGAGTTATAATGACAATGGCACCAACCAAGTATACTTAATTTTGATAAACTAAGCAAAACTATTTTTTTACATGCATAAATGATTATCAATGCATGACAAATTTTATAGTATTTATTCAAAGAAAAAATCTTGCATATGTAGGTCTTTGGTTGTACATTATTTTCCTTTTTCATTAAATTAGAATTTCTTGATAATCTCAACAGCTGTTTGAATTTCCTTTTACATCCATATATTTTTTCTTTACAACATTCAGAATATTTAATGCAATTATAATTACCAACCTTGCTAGAAACCTTTGAAAAACTCATAAACCAATATGATCTGAAATGAATACATCTTTTTTTCAGCGGTGATAAAGACTCTGAAATGGATTTTACGCCTACAGCGAGCGATCTTTTCTGGCAATAGGTTTGATTTTTGCATATACTAGGCTAGCTAGCGGTAGATGTTGTAAATAGGTCTGTCATTTAAAAAAATATCAAAACTAAATAGGGACTTCTCAAACTCTTTGGGAAGGTTACATTGTATGATGACCATGCTTACTCATTTTCATAAATAACTTAAATTTTGCAACACTTATAACAGAGCATTTAAGAATTGCAAAATAAGTTTGCTCCAATACACTTCTTTCCTGTCTTCATTATCAAGACATTTTAAAATTTAAACTTTTTTTCTCTTTTTGTATCTGGTAATCTGATATCTTTTTTTAAAAATAATGTTGAAAGAGTTCAGCAAAAATTCACTGGCAGAAATGTGTTGGCTTCCTTCAAACT
Source organism: Nautilus pompilius (assembly GCA_018389105.1). Classification (NCBI taxonomy): domain Eukaryota; kingdom Metazoa; phylum Mollusca; class Cephalopoda; order Nautilida; family Nautilidae; genus Nautilus; species Nautilus pompilius. Next base: position 1,078,300 of record JACATO010000069.1, on the reverse strand, counting down.
ATGCTAAAGGAGTAAAAATGCTAAATTACTTTAGATTTTTAAGACTTCATTGTTCAAATATAAAATAAAGTCCATAATTGATTCCTGCCTCTGTTACTATTAAATGAATGTAAACCTTTAGATGGCAGCCTTCATCTTTATTATGCAATGCCCAAATTAATCAAAACTGCTTTAATAAAATCTGGAATAGCAGTTTTCTGTGTATGTTGTATGTTTTAGTTTCTTTATTACAATGTTTAAAGAGATTGGGTATGCTGCTTTAAAAAGTGAACAAATGTTATTGAATCAATTGTCTTTCCAACAAATAAGAATTTGATATATCAGACATCTGTACATATACTATACCATTGTCTTGTTTATAGGAAAAATACCACTGATTCAATAGCATTTGTCAGTGTCTTTTTTTTTTGGAGCAATATGTTACAGAGTGACTGTGCACAAGAAATCATTCAAATCAGCACTATTCATCTTTAGCAATCTATGGAATAGACACACACACAAGCTTCCTTCAATAAAAGAAGGGAAGAAATGTGGCTTGATAGCTGAAATTTGAACCATAAGAGTACAACCAATGTATGAAAAAACAAAAACTTTCTATCCTAAAATCAATGCCTTTGGTATTGTTTATTCAAAAAAATTCAAAACAAATCTCCCAATATGAAAATTAGTTGGTTATGAGGATTAAACCTGAAGCACTTGATCTCAAACACTACACCCATGTGAAGCAGTCAGCTGCAGACAATGAGATTTAAGTTTAGAATGATAATGTAAACTACTTTGAATTCAGCAGACAGAAGTCCCCGTCTTTCATATTTTAAAATTGTCTTATGCAAAATGCCACCACCACACACACACACACATTAAGCAAAGGACTCAAATGATCAAGTTGTTCCTGTAATCATATCCTCCAAAAGGAGATTTTGACTGACTTCTTGCAAGCATCATATTTTTAAAATCCACTTTCAAATGATAACTAAATCCTTTGCTTTCTTAATATTTTGAGCATATGAACCTGTGCTGTCAATGTTTTTCTCAAGTTTTCTGATTTAGAATTTTTACAAATAAATCTATGACATTTCATGGAAGTTTGCCTTTTGGTCACTCATAATTTTGAAAACTGTGCCCTAAATTCTGATATCCTTAAAATCGCTGGTCCCAATTATTTTACTTTGCTATTCATTCATTTTAAGCTACATTTTGACACTAAAAAATAAGAGACTTTAAAATGTACAGTTTATTTACTGTAATAAACTGTTAAACTCAAATTATTTCTATTTCATTTTTTATAATCACATCTAAAAATTAAGGATTTATGATTAATGAATTAAACACATTAAATACTTTTGCATTTCATTTTTTTTGTTAAAAAGAAAATTTCTGAATCATGAAATTATATGCTTATTCTGTATGCTACTGCCATGCAGGGGGCCAAACAGAATGTTAAAAAGGAAGTTCAAAAAGAAAGCTGAAATTCATCTTTGCCAGGAGAATAGTCACGCTGTGGTGTTGCTGGCCCATGCCACCAGTTACATTTCTGGTGTTTTTTATAGTTAATCAATTTTTTTTTTTTTTTTAAATAGAGGACATGCAAACTAGGACAGTTAAATTAGATAAGACTCCAGTATAGTTGGATATTTGAAAAAAAAAAAAAGAAATTTTTTTTTTGTTTTTTTTAGTAATGTAATTATCAATGATTGGAATAGAAATAGTAAATAATCAATATGATGACAGTGATGGCCATCTTTCTTACTGGGAGGGTGGCAATGCATAAGCCATGATGATTTCCTGCCTCCTTGCAACTGCTAAACCACAACGATACAATAAACCCATTCAATACCGCATGGTCTCCGACATTCAGGAAAAGTGAGCAGTTAGAAATGTTGGCTCACTATTTAGATGAATCTCTCCTCACGTAGATGCAATAATAAAAATAATCACCAGCTTTTAGGTCTTCAACAAAAAAGGTGTCAAGGTTTGTTGTGATAATTACTATTAATAACGCTGTAAGAAGGTAAGTTCTGCGCACAGGGTGGTTAAAAAAAAGTGGGTCAGTAGAAAAATTAGTTTGTCGAATAGAGTTTAATAAGCAATGCTGGTTTTATTGTGTGCGCCAATTTGATTTTAAAAGTTCTGAATTGGGACTACTACTAATTGCCTGTAAACAAGCTGACATTTTCTTTCTTGCCATCAACTGTGTTAAAAGTCTTTTGCTTTAATAACTTCCTGACTAAAAATAAAACATTTAAGTTTTTTCCTTCTTTTTACTAGTCTCCTACATGAATCCCCATAATGCTTAATTGAGGAGGAAAACAATCTATATGCCAATACCTAATTTTAACAGCACTATTAAAATACTTTTCATTCAGGTATCATTTGTCATTTTTTTTTTTTTTTTGCAGTATTAAAAGCATCACTAAAAAGATGTAGCACCTTTGTAGTTTGCTATTTCTCATGGAAGATATCTTTAAAATGAACACTGTAGAAATCGAGATAGGTTGCCCGTTTTTACCACCACCTTTCTCTACAGCACATGTAACTGACAGATTTGGAAGTTTAGAATGAATGGTCTAATTACTAAACTTTTTAAAATGTTAAATATTTGTCTTATTCTTCAACTGTGCAAGCAAATATACCTAAACAAAGGAGAAATTGTAATCTTCATTGTAAGATATGTACAATTTTAAACAGCTTCCAGATCCTTGTGAATTTTCCAAGGTTAGAAGGATCATGTAAAGTTTTTTGACAATACATGTAGATAAAAATCTTAGAGGCAGATAATTCATTAAAAAAGCAATGAATTTTTAATGAGGTAATACATGTACTGAACTTCAAAGCTGGTATCCTAATTCATATCTAGGATCATTATTCCATTAAAGGATTCAAAATTAGATACAGCTTGTTGACAAATACCATAATCATCAACAGTGATGCAACTAGTTTATTCATTCAAACAATGCCAATTGCACATACAATGTAGTCTCAAGGCCTTGGTCATGCATCTAAATTTACCACAAAAAAAAAAAAAAAGCAACTATCAAATAATGCAGGTAGCCATTAGTATTTTTTTTTTTTGGAATTTAAGTCTATGCTTTTCCCCTGAAAGTCCAGGCTTTCAGTTATACTCCAAATCAACTTATTTATGGATAGTGTCACTGAAATTTCTTTAATTAAAAAGGTAAAAATGATGGTGTTATTTTCTGAAATAAACTGTAAAATTGTTCATTTGAAAGACTATAGAAATCATTGCCTGGAACATCTGCCAATTGGATGAGCAATTAACCATTAATGCAATCACTAAAGCATGTAAAATTATCCAATCAATAACAACTGCATACTCACCAATATGTTCCTTTTCAATCAAAATTTTATGTAAAATACCTCCAACAAATCCGCTACCTCATCTCAAAAAGCCTCCTATAGAGTCACGCAAGTTGTACGCAGCAATTTTTTTTAAATGGAGTTTGTTACATTCACTGAAGAAAATGGCGGTAATATGGTCATACAGGAAATATGTCATCAGCAAAAAATGTGTTAGAGATTGACATAATGTAAAGGATACAACATTAAGGAATGTGAAGAAAACCAAGCAAGCAAATCATGGCTGCAAAGCTGGGTAGACTAATTTTAAGAATAAGTTTGAAGAATATGTGACTAACCCAACGAATTATGTACCATGGACTTAGTAGTGTACAATTGAGACTAAAGGCCAAACAAATCATCACTGATGATTGCTCTTTACATTTTGCCCTTTCTTTAGTGAATACTGCACACCAGAACACAATAGTAAATTCCCAAAGACATGTATCACATCCAATCAGAGAGTAGATAAGCATGTTGACCTGGTTGTGAACCCCAAATGTTGAACTTGAAACCAAGGTGAATGTCAACTCAGCTATCAAAATGAAATTGAGAGTTGAATTTCTAAATGTGTGCACTGTAATATTTCAAAATTAAATAAATGTTACAATAGATAAAACTAACACATTTGGCTTTGTAATCATCTCCATGATTACAAACATAATGAAAAACTATATCAATACCCCATTTATCCAAAAGATCATGTCCCGCAAAGCAGTTAAATAAATGCACAAACAGCTTATTAATATTCATTAGCTTGGAAGTAACACAGACAGCAATGCAATGCAAGTGTTATGAAGTATCTGACACATTTGTTCAGATTTACAGAAGCTAGTAGCTATGTTTGTTTCAAAGTGTTGTGACTGAGTTTAGAAAGATTACAGAACATGCAAATGGGCTGACCAGTAAACAATAAAAATAGGTGTACTGCTTAATAATAGTTAATTAGTGGAAAACACTTAAAGTCTATGATTGAGGATTTGATTTCAGAAATTATTTAAAATTAGGACCCAACTTTTTATGAGGACCTGCATAAAGCACAGGTGGCCATAATTAACATTAATTCATATGACTGTCAGAACAACCATAAAGTCATATATCCTCTTTTATGTTTGATGAATTTTGACCACCAGTATAAATGCAAAATGTAATTTTAAAAAACATTCACCACTACCATATTTTCCTATAAATATTTGAATAAAGTGTATTGATAAAAATGCAAACAATTATAAAAGTATAAAATTTTTTCAAAGACAAATGTGTATTAATTAATATGTAACTGCTATATAATATAGCAGTGGATTTCCTAGAACCACCTCATTATTGCACATGACCTCAACCAGGTTACTTTTTCAAACCACCATAGTAAATTTGTTTTTCTTTCTCAACTGCTGTAGGTGCAGACAAATGTCTCAGCCTAATCTTCAAAACACTCAATCTCAATCAGCATATTTTTTTTTGCTGCTGAGCATCTTATTCTATATTGCTCTTGTGAACTAACTCAAAAAGTAAAATATGCCTAAATGAAGAATGCAGCAGCAAAATAATGTGGGGTAAGTAGGGAATAATCTGCAGTAATTACCTGCCCCTACATATGACCTTCACTGTGACTAGACAAAAGAGGCCTACTTCCAGCATTAAAGTGGAAATGTTCAGGAAATATCTACAGCAGTGTTGTTGTTCTGCACATAGACAAGACAATGAACATCATCACCCACAGCCTTCTACCAACATTTCCAAAATAATAAGGGGTGAATACTACTGTTAGATGAAGGTCTACAGAATCAGACTGTTCAGTACATTCATGAAATGGATTCATCATTGGAAGTGCTCTACACTTGAGACAGACAATATAGAAGACCAAAGTCCAAAGATGCATAACAACAACTTGCACTAAATTCAAAGATTTCAGAATTTTACTAGCACACCTTGTATGTTAATAATTTGTTACCTATTATATATTTAATCTTGATACTACCAGGTATAATCCATTTTAAAAAATGTATCTTGATTATAAAAATCAAAAGGTCATTGTGTATTTAAAAACAACAATATGGTTTTCAAATATTTAATATTTAAAGACAATACAGTAATTCTGATATTAAATTATTGTTATTAAACTCAGTTGATATTTTTTTGCAAATACAATATTTCACTTTATCCCATGATTAAATTTCATAAAAATATTCATGGTTGAAAATCAGACAGCTTCAATAACTTAAGAAAACTATCTCTGTCCAAACTTTGGTCAGACTTATACAAAAGCTGAAGCAACAATTTTAAATCATAAATTTTATGCTTTGTCTCTCTCAACTGTACCTGGGTCTGTGCCAGCCAAGATTTTAATTGATGGATGTTTGAAGATCTGGCATTCATGGAAAGTTTGCTGTTTTGAAAGAGTTTCTGACTGTCACTTATGGCTGAAGCTAAACGTATGGCTCTAATCTCCAGCTGATTGACCTGTGTGTCCAGTTTGATTAGTGCAGCAGCAACCATTTTCCTGTTGTTCATGATGCATATGTTGGTGCACAGTCTGAGTGCTGTGCCAACCTTCACCTCATGTGCAGCATGGTTCAGAACAAATCTGACGAGGTTGGGAAGTGTCTTTGGGAATGTCTCTGGAAATACTATACTGTTCTCCTTCCTGGCAAGAGAAACAAAATAGTAAAATATTAATTTACATTGCAAAATAGGTTGTATGGGGCTCCAAGAGTTCTGCTATTCATTAATATGATTCATACTATTACTAATAACTAAAACCTGCAATTAATTTATTTCACCCATTAACAGTTATATTACAAAAGAAAAATTATCTGCTATCTAACCATGCTGGAATTTTAGTTAATTAATAATTATGTTTTTTCTAGTATTATGGAGTAAATATCAATAGCTGAAGCATTATTTTTTCCTAGTCACACTCTCAAAATACCTTATTAAACAACAAAAATTCAAACTTGAAAGATCTAATGTTTTCATTTTTCAGCATATTCAAAGACCTGAAAACGTTATGATTTAGCTTAATTTAGAAGTTACAAAGAGGAAGAAAGCCACCATGGTTTATGCAAGAATCCACAGGAAAGAGAAACCATCATTTATAAAAATCATTCATTCATTTATTTATTTTAAACACTTAATGATCTTCTGGTTCCAATTAATTAACTATAATCATGTATGTGCTTTAAATGATGACAAGTCAACTATACTTCTAAAAGATCTAGCATTAAATGTGCATTTCCAGAAAATACAGCAAATTAATTACAAGCTTAATACAAAATCAGTGATTTTGTTAAGCTCAATAAAAAAATTCAAGAAACTCAGTATGAATTTTAATTTAATTTGCCTCAGATCACAGTGACATCAGGATGATAAATTATTTGGTGGGTGATGTTCTTTATATTACATATCAAGCCATTTTCACCTGACAAGATATTGCCTTAAATGTATGCTAACAATTAATTTTTCTGCAGGCAAAAAAGTTTAAATAATTGTTTGTTTTTAAAGGAATGCTGTTATGCATTCATAAACTTTTCATGTTAAATGACATCCATATCTGTAATAATTTTTAAATATGGATCAAGATCAAAAATGAGTCGATGCAACAATTCCATCCCCCACCATACACTACGCCTATAGTGATGCGTAACTTTACATTCCCAATGAAGATCTGGAAGAACTAAAGAGTGCTATACCTTCATTAAATAATTACATTACGCACAAAGTAGATTTTTATTGGATTTGATTATTCCTGACATCCAATCAGTTTCAGCAAAAAACATCTGGACATTTCCTTTCTTTTAGTAACATTAATGTACATAAAGACATCATACGGTCTAGTTCAAGGCAAACAATATCCTACTATATTGTCACTTAATGCATTTGCTTCCATTAACCAATTACCACAGCAACTGACCAAGCTGCTTGTTCCATCATACAAATTACTCTCCTGAAAAATTTCTGCAATTAAACAACACAACACACTGTTAAGTCCAGACATGCATTCAAACACAATGCAGCTTGCAATGAAAAGGAATTTCAATACTTTTGGATGCCCTATCAACTTTTAAATCTTCCCAATACAATTTTAAACATTGTTAAACACCAACGAAAAGAAGGAAAGAAAAACAAACTGCCTTGGAGACAATAAGGTAGACAGGTTAAGAATAGACATTGACTTGAGAGACCACAGAACAGTTTGACAAATGATAGACCAAATACTGCAGTGAACTCAAAAGCAATGTTACAAAATTACCTACCATAAGTTCTCTCTAACATCCTGTAATATTTCTTTAATTAAAACAGTTAAATATAAACAGCTAGATTTAATGAGACAAGAAAATCAAAGATTATTTGTAAAAATATTGATAAATAAAGACAGACAGACAATTTAATGCATCTTGTAGCAACTTCAAACTTGACTAATAGAATATTAGAATTTATTAGGTTAATACAAATGTTTTGTTGGATCTTTTACCGTAACAATGAGACTTCATATTGTTGCTGAACATGAAGTTCATTAATCAGAGTAAGTTCCATTACAATCAATATACTTCTGCTGAGTTACAAGCACGTTTATACCATTTTGAAAAAAATCTGGATTTCTGGAGTCGATAAACTGTTGGAAGGCAGCTTCAATTGCTGCTTGGTTGGAGGATTTCATAGGGAGTAAGCTGTTGAGGTGTTTGAAGAGGTGGTAGGTAGTCTGTGGAAGAAGGGTCTGGTCAATAGGCTGGTTGAGGGAGAAGTTCATATGCCAACCTGTTCATTTCTGAAGAATCACTTTTGCAACATGATGACGAGCATTGTTGTGGAGTAGGGTTGGGCCACTTCGATTCACCAATGCCAGCTGTTGTTTGGAGAGTTTCTAATGAACAATGTTTAATTCATGACAGTGCCTTTCAGCTGTGATTTTGCCAGGTTGCAAGAAGTTATAGTGGATGACACCAGCTGCAGTCCAACAGACAGTGACCATGACCTTCTTTGGGTGGAGGCTGGGTTTTGGAATGTGGATAGGCACCTTCTCTCTGTGAAGCCATTGTGCTGATCATTTTCGATTGTCGTAAAGGATCCATTTTTCATCACACAATGATTCAGTCAAGAAATGGGTCGTTTTTGTTTCTCACGAGAAGTGATGAGCAGATCTCCATTGTTGTTCATTCAACTTGTGAGGCACCCACTTGTCAAGCCTTTTCACTTTGCCAATTATATCAAGATGCTGGAGACAGTTTCAGTGCTTACATCAAGCTTTCCAGCAATTTCTTCCACTGTTTTTCTTGGATCGGCTTCAACTGAAGCTTTCAGATGATCGTCATCACAGCTGGAAGGACATCTGTTATGTTCCTTATCTTCAAGGCTCACATCTCCTGATCAAAATTTTGCAAGCCATTGTTGTACTGTGTGCTCATTTGCTCTGCCCTCACCCTATGCTTGCTTAACATTATGAGTTGACTCGCTCACTTGTGGTCTAATTTGAACTTGTGAAACAAAATGGCATGAAAACATTTCTATCCACGCTTCACTCAGAACCCTGAAACAAATATCCATTTTATGCTTGTAAAAAGTAGATTTTGCAATAAGGTATGCCACAGCACACATTACAAAATGATATATAATTTATCTACATACTCCTTCACAAGCATGCAAAAAATGAAACCAAAATTAACATAATATAAAAACTGACAAAATTTTGTAACCACCTCATATTTTAGTTAATAGACATAAAGCCATCATGAGGAAGAGAAACGGTCACCAATTTAAACAGATTAATAACAAAGAAAGGTTCAATAAATTACCTTTTAAATTAAATATAACAGTGCTGCACTTTTAAAATAAATATGTAGCAATGTAATTTATATAAAACAGTACTATAGTAAAACCTGTTCTTAAAACTACCTTTTCAGCAGACACAGTGCTATCTCAAGATTAACTTAATGTTATATATTGATTAGCTCTCTCAATACTTTTTAGGTGTTCTGAAAATAAGCAGCTTTAATTTCATTATATAATTAGAATTTGTCTAAATACATAAATTTCTTAGTTGCAGATTTAACTGATCAGTTTATAATTATATAAACTGCATGAGTCACATTAAGCATTATGAACAACAAATGACTAAAATGACTTGTCCTCATTTAACTCACTTCAGTTTGGCAGTATGCTCTATGGCTTACATAATACCTACTATCATGTGGTTTTGACCTGTAAACAATTTAAAAGCTTGTGCAACATGAACAAAAATCTAAAGGCTGGAAATGTTCTTAAAAAGATTGCAAATCATATGCTGCATTATGAAGAATGAACCAACATCTCATGGTAACAGAACCTGCAATAATTTAGATACAAAATGACCAGACAATTTTACTATTTTGGTCTGCAACTTCACATTGTTCTTCTTCAAGTCAAATGCTCAAATTGACAAGTTTATTGTAACTGTCTGCTTTATAAGAAATAATGCTGAACACGTTTATCTGTTGCAGGCTTGTTTTCATAAATGTATCCTACATCAAACAAAATGGTAAAAAAGATTCTTTAGTATACTATAAAGCCACAAATAATATACTCACCAGTATAAAGGAAAGGAGAAAAGTATTCTACTTTTACTGAACAAGTTTTCTGTAACAATTTTTATAAGTGTACACAAGATAATAGTATTAGATTTTGATCTTTAGCAATAGCCAGTGGTGTCTCTTTCACCCCGTGGAGGTTTTTTTGAAAATACTCAAGCCTTGGCAGAGATTTATATCAGCTAACTTCCACCAAAATTCACTATTCAGTATTCTAGGAGGTATGTAAAATAATGTACTGTCATTAGTTAAAAAAAAAAAAGCAATCTCCTCCTTGCAGAGCATGGCTGACAAAATAACTCATAGTGCTAACAATATGTCAGTAAATCAGAAAATTTATTCATAATTTACTCAACCATGATTATAAATATAGGAGCAAGCAATTTTTTTTTCTTTGAAAATGCTAAAGAAAAATAAAAAGCAGTAAGAGAAAGGTTGAGCTTGTATATTTATGGGAGAATTCCACCTCTAACCCTTCAGGCATTGTTTAAGAAGGTTTGCAGTTATTTTTATTTTTTACAAAAATTGTTATATATAAAATGGCAGAAGCCAAGAGCACTTCAGCAAGTACTAAAATAAATTATAGTTAAATATGTCAAATGTATACATTTGCTCCTCATTTGCTATTTCAATCCAATAGACTAAATATCTCAAAAGCATCAGGCAAACATTGGCATAAGAGGAAGAAAAAATGCACCTATTAACTCATTCCATGATTGGACTACTTTGCCACACTATTAAAATATAATTTTTAAAAAAGTTATTACAATGCATCAAAAAACACCACCAGGAATTAGAAAAAAAACAAACTTTCTGCTACATAAAAAAAAAATAACTCAAGTTTAGAAGCAGTTTATATTTTTGACTTGATAGCAGAACTTTATGACATATTTAGAAGTAGAAAGACCACAATGCAACTTTAATCTCAATGCTTTCTTAGGCCAATACTACTTATTTGACATTGGTCCTCAAAACATACCAGCTGCTTCAAATCATCAATATGGCTATTGATCCACAAAGATTGCCTTAGTGTCAATTAGTTCACAATTTTTTTTTCATTTCTTTTCAGCTGTCTGATGATAATCCATAATTTATTGATAACCATGCATTATATAATAACTCATTTCAAGATAACCTCCCTTTCTATATTTGTCTACTTCCAATGTCTTCAGTTTAAAAAGGGCTGATAACAAAGGAACAACTCTACAATTTCAAAGTGCCTTAAGAAGCTACAAACAAATACCAAGTAACTGTATGTACGGTTCTGACATAATAAAAAAAATAAAACTTAGTCTTTAGAAAAAAAGAAGAGATTTCAAAATCCAAAGATTAGATTTCCAATGCGAGTCACAATGTAAAATTGCATTTTAATATAACAAAACTAATTAAACATTGCTTTGATATCCATGGTATCTGAACTAAATATCTTTTTATGTAGTAAATTATTCTTAAGATACATAAACTTAAAAAATTTTTTTTCAAAGCAGATATTATTGGTGAATAAATGATAATTCAAAAGCAATCCATTAATCATGGTATAGTTATCCTTAGATAATATCATAATTTTGGCCACCAATGTATATAGATTGTGTTTATGCAAAAAGACATTGTCTAATCACCTAGGAAGATAGTGTCTATGCAGAGGTGTATTATAATCTAAAATTATTATTGTTAATCTTTTTAACCTGTAAAGCAACATTGAGTTCAGTTGTCTCTAATACTTATATGTTTACATACTACTAAGGCGTTAATAATAATTACTGCCATCCATCAGCTAAATCTTATGTAAATATTTCAGAGCCAATTCAGAAAGTTCATTTTCAAAAATGATTTCTTTATTTTACTATAGGTTGCCTGTTGTTACTATAATGTTAGTTCGTTGTAGAAAAAAGGAAACAGTGATAATCATTTGAGTGAAATTACTTGTTATTATCTGGTTTTGAGCCATTTTTGCAGCACAGAAAACCTTGAACCTGTTTGGCATTAAATCAACAAGATTTTGTATCATGGACTAGTCCTGGTACACTCATAGAGCTTCTTTTAATTCTATTATATTGGCAAATTGTAGATGGCTTACTCCCAGCTAATTATCCAAACGCTTCCACAGGTGCTCAATCAAAATTTAAATCAGGCCTTTGGGATTCTAAGGGGAAAAGTTGAATGCCTTGATTGCTCTTCCAGATTGTGGTCACATGAGAGGTATAGCATATAGAGCTATCCTCATGAATATGGGCACAATCTCAATTATTCCTTGTTGGTACAATGGTAGATGTGTCTTTTAAATGGAAATGTACCAAGCAGAATTGCGATGTCTATTGTTAAACCAAATGACACTTCTACTTTTGACCATGGGATAAAGATATTGGGGGTGAAGGCCTTTGTTAGGTCTTCTCCACAGCAATAGGAACCACCAGGTGCAAAAATGCTGAAACCTGGATCTATTGAAGAGTACACTCCACACACTTAAGATTTTTGCCAGACGTCCTCTGACTAGATCTTATTAAGCATTTTATTCCTACAGGACAGAAAGGTTTTTTATAGGTGCTAATCACACTCTATAGTCAAGTTGGTGGAGATGAAATTAAACCATTCTTTATCATATTTCCGTTGCTTAAGTGAATGTCAGCAAAAGAATCTTGACATTGAGTGTAGAAAAGGCAAGTAATGGCATGTTTTGTTATGGCTCACTTGCTGGTAATTTTTTCCACATCTAATAATTCAATTACAAAAAAATATTTTCTAATATTTTACTTGAATCTTAGAGCTAACTTGTAACTATGATCATTGTTAATATGGCTTTCATTAAGATAATGAACATAATAAAAACACTTGTGCATACAAGGTCTGTCAAAAAAGTATCCGACCCTAGGTTGGAAAAAAAAAATTATGTACTTGGTGTCCCCTTCGAAGTAGGCCCTTTGTGCCTCCACACACTTAGCCCAGCGATCCTTCCACTGTTCGAAGCATGTCTGGAATGCTTCTTCTGGAATGGCTCTCAGCTCTGCCGTCGCATTCTGCATGATGTCCTCTTGGTTCTTAAAGCGGGAGCCTTTCAGTGACATCTTCATTTTTGGGAACAACCAGAAGTCAGAAGGAGCCATGTCTGGAGAGGAGGGAGCTTGGCGAATGAGTGAAATGCCTTTCTTTGCCAAGAAACCTTGGATCAGTTACGATGAATGAGCCGGGGTATTGTCATGATGCAGCTGCCAGTTTTGCGAGGCCCACAGATCTGGTCTCTTGCGCCGAACTGCATCATGAAAATGTCGGAGGACTTCCTGGTCATACTCCTTTGTAACTGTTTGTCTTTCTGGTGCATATTCGTGATGCACAACACCTCGGTAGTTGAAGAAAACAGTCAGCATCACCTTGATTTTGCTCTGAACCTTGGCGACGTTGGGTGCTTCCACTGTGATGACTGAGCTTTGGTTTCCAGGTCGTACCCATACACCCACATCTCATCTCCAGTTATCACGGTATTCTGGAACAAAGGATCCCTGTTGGCAGTATCCAGCAGGTCCTGTGCAACCTCAAGACAAAGTTGTTGTTGTTCCTGAGAAAGCAGCTTGGGCACAAATTTCGCTGCCACTCTGTGCAAGCCAAAATCCTCCTTTAAAATTGCATTGCAGAATCTTTACTGATCCCAACATCATCACCAATTTCACGCAACATCAAACGATGATCCTCCATTATCAAGGTCCGCACTTTCTCGATAACAACTGCACTGTGGCTTGTTGACGACCTCCCGGAATGCTGGTCACTCTCCACTGATGTGCGGCCATCTTTGAACCTGTTTAACCATTCTTTAATTTGGGTAACACCTATAGCATTGTCACCAAAAGCCTGTTGAATTTTGCAAATTTCTTCCGCATGGGTATCTCCAAGCTTTTGGCAAAACTTGATGCAAGATCGTTGCTCCACACGTTCCGGGCGAAATGAAAATGCAATGAGTAAGTAGTACAGCACCTCACACACTGGCTGCCTGATAGTGACTGATGCATCCAGCAAGCCTGCCAAAAACCATGCATGCGCATGAAGGCATGAGGCTCCAATATGCACACTTTTGCCTCCCTAACGTCATTACTTCCCACAGGAGAAAATAAAATCAGATACTTTTTCGACAGACCTCGTACTATCTCTTTAATGGGAAAACATGGAATATTCATATTTCACTAAAATTCCTAAGTAATAATTACTTACACAACTTTGGTAAATACATTGATCAAACCAAGCAACCTAAACTAAATACTATCATGGACAGTTATATGCCAATATTTTACCTGAGCGCCATACAAAAATAAATTTTTTAATTTACTATCATTAATGTTACTACTAGTTTAAGTTAGTAGTTAAGAAGGTAGAAATCAAGGTTTATGTAGGATGGTCATCAATACATTTCTTAAATTGTTCAATAGTATCACTATCAAGTAAATTTGCTGGTAATCTATTCCATTCATTAGCAATGCTATTACTAAAATATTTCTTAATACCTAACCATTTTCAAATCTTGCTTAATTTGTAATTATGACCAATAGTATTAGAAAGTCTAGATAGTCCGAAACAACTCTGTCCTATCCATCATGGTCAAGATGCTTAATTATCTAAAAAAAAACTTCTAAAATCCAAATTTGGTAGATCTAAAATGTTTAATTTTCTAACATATTTAAAATGCTAAAAATATGCAGATATTTTCCTTTAGGATACATATTCATATGAAAACAAATATCAGCAAACTCTACATCTGTATTCAAAAAAAAAAATCTACTAAAAGAAAAACAAAGTTGAAGAAAGTGATAAGAAGAAACTATACACAAGATGAAAATTATCTTTACTTTATCTTCAGTGACTGATATAAAGAACCATTCATACATGGCATTTACACAATATTAAGTTCAAAAGATAGTAATGTTATACAAATACCTTGTAAAGATGGTTTTTTTGTTCTATATTTACTCAAAAGAGGAAGTATGATGATGATTTCTGATTTATTGAAAAGCATTGACTACTTAATGAATTTGACAGCATAATGAATAATCATCACATTTTTTTTTTTTACTTTTACACAGAATAATTATATCATATAATTATAAACATGCTTCCCCAACTAGACAACTGTCATTGTGTAATTACAAATGTTTAAGGGAATACCCAGAGGAACAAGAAAAAAAATCTTAAATAATAGTCATCTAGAGAATTTTTGGTTTTGTTTTAACCACTATCCCTCTGATGAAAGAGCAGTTAAACTTCAGATCTGGTAAGTTAAATTCTGCAACAACACCAGTTTGGTTGATAGCTGCATTATAAAATGTGGATGACAAAGTATAGGCCAGAGCCCAGTGCAGAATAGCTTGATCATAAAAACTTCCTTTTTCTAATCAATACTTATTAACTTTAAAATACAAACATTTCACAAGAAAATTGGATTAGAAAAACTCCAAACATGCAATTTTAAGGTAGGAACAAAAACAGTAAGAAATAAACATTTAGTAACTTTCTGCAATCAAACTATCTTAACAAAAATCTAAATAAGCCATGTGGTCAAGTTCTTTAGCACCAGTCATGAAGTAATCATCTTTAATCTTAAAAGTTTTCAATAGCCTTTTGTCTACCAAGAAAACTTCAAAGCATTTTTTTTGTTTTTGTTATATTATACAATACAGTAGTAATGCAAATATATTGAATGTCAAACCAATAGTCTAGCATAGATGTGAACCAGACTATTTAAATAACCAACAGGTGATTTAATAAACTAATTATTGCTATTAGTTATTTGTTGTTGTTGTTGAAGATTAAACAACACATTTTTCATGTCAAATTTTAACCAACAGTACAAAGTAATTGTTTTCGTTATCTGTTTGTTACTTTGCTAGTCTTTCTGGATAAATAAGTGGTGTGTTATTTCTGGTATATAGCACAAAAACTCTAGAAACATTGCAATTCAGTGTACAATTTATTGAAATTATTATGACTGACCAAAATATAGACTACCATCAAGTGTTGTTGATACGCAGATCTACAATCTAATGCAGAAAACGTGCACTGATATCAGCTGGCCCACCCCTACTACCACTCTGGTCTAAAAATATCAAATTGCGTATTTAAAAAAAAAAATTTTGAAATGTATGCTAGTTTATAGGTATGCACATATTGATGTGATATAACCAACACTAATTTCTGTTTCCAAAATCCAATAGCATTTACTGGCAGTCACAGATGCTCAAACAAATCATGAAAGACCTTCACCAGGCAGAATTGCATTCATAATTATTGTAGTGGTAGCAATGCTATAGTGTGGAGAAAAGCAATAGCTGGCAGAAAAATCTCCTAATAATTGTTCAAGAATGCCTGACTAATTAGAAATAACTGAATAAGATTGTAAAAATGACAATCCTACCTCTTTATCAATTGGCAGTATGATTCGTGATTTAACATCACAATACCTGAAAACATAGGATAAGAGGTGACACTGTTCCTTAGAACCAACTACAATTATGATGGACTAGCCAACCATGTTTTCTTTCACCAACTAAGCATCGATTGTATACAGTAAGGCTCAGAGAGAACCTACATGACTTTAACCCAGGAGTGACATGTAATACAAGATCGGATGATCAGACATCTCATTTCAAACATGAAGCACCATCTACATGTAGTTATTGGGTAGCCTCACCAATACAATGTCAATCTTTTGATTTTTGACTCTACAGGGTGCCAATAGAAATTATGATATTATTCCACCATTAATATGTAATAAAATCCATGGCTAATTTGTCTAAGGAATACATTGTTTTCTATAAACCTGATTATATTGTTTCTCTTTCAAAATGATATTAGATAGATATATCATGTCAAATTCCAATATCATCACACTTGTATGACCAGTGTAAATGCTGCTAATCTAAGAAAAACTAAATGATCTTTATTTACCAATTTATTAAAGAAAATGGAATTTAAAGTTTAAAAATTGTAAAATCATTGAAACAGGCGATATAGATAATTATACTAACTATTAATATGTGGCAATCTCAAATTTAAGATCCTCTGTTTATCCATACTTGCACAAGTGCAGAGACCATATATAAAAAAAAGATGATATTAATTATTTTAGAGAAAGTTAAGCACATATTAACCAAAATGTTTCCAGATCTGAAATATGGGATGTGTCAAACTTAAAATATTAGGTCCACATGTTTTTAGTAAAAGGATTTTTCCTTAGAACCCTTGCATGAGCCATGACAGCTTCCTGCCTCCTCGTAACTTAACTGTTTATTTATCTCCCACATAGAAAATAAGTTTGATGAACTATCAGTATTCTTTCCAGGATATTTTTTTTTTTTAATCATATCAAACTTATTGCAATTAAAATATTGTCAGATTCCCTCCTGCATCTTTTGGATAAACAATTTTCAACCTGTCATAAGAGATAACCTATGTCTACTAAAAATTCATATTCTTGAACAGAAGTGTCAAGAAAAAGAATTAATTCACTGAACTAACTCAAGTTATGGTAACTTAGTTAATGCTGAGATTTCCAAGGCTTCAATATCCTCAAAAATTGCATTATGTTATGAATCTTAAAAAAAAAAAAGAAAGAAAAGTTTTAAATCTTTCCAAAGAAAAGAAAAATGTTTGCATACATAATAAGGATTATCTAAATACTGTATATTTATTTATTTTTTAAAAAGAATTTTCAGCATCTTGAGAAAACTAGTATGACAAATTTTCTTTAATAAACTGGTGTCAAGAAATCTGATTTCAATACTTCTCATGAAACATTTCAAATGCAAATCATTAATTTTTAAAAGTAAACATTTTTAAAAAAGCAAAATATTTTTGTCAGTATCATATCTCTGAAATTTCTAAATGGTATCTAAAAAAATTAAAATATATAGTTGGCAGTATTCATGAAATAATCATCATAACAAAGACAATGAACAGGATACTGACTTAAAACATGAAGTTAACAATACACTATCATCAAGCCTTTTCTGATCAAAGCATAGTTTTTATCAATGATATTGCTAAATAACTAGATAAGCATATAAAGAATGTAATGAATATGGTTTATCATGGTACCATTTTAACCTGCCAAATGCTATTCACTGAACAAAAAAGGCATCTTATTTCATCTTTAATGAGTGACATATAAAATTAAAAACACACATCTTCAATGCTTTTATCTTTTATCTGTTCTTATTCTAGCAATCACCATAGCATCTTTCCATTATGTCATGTTTCATAATGTTCTGTCATGCGTTCTTTCCAACAAAAATGTCGACTTTACCTCTCACTTCCTGTCTAGAAGTATTAAGATAACAACTTGACAATAAAACACAACCAAGTTTATAATAATCTGACCAGAAATGCTGCAATTAAAAAAAATAAATAAAATGGTAAAGCCATATCTTTGTTCTGCTCATTTTTGTCTACAGTAAATAACTTTAGTAAATTCATTATTTTTTCCTGATAAGTACTCCAATAATCTTGCTACAAAATTTTAAAACTAATTTCAAGACAACAATTCAGACAAAGAAATGTAACAATTAAAAATGATAAGGCTCCCATATCTCTTTTATTTACATTCTTAATGATGCTGTCTTTCATGACTGAAGATGGTACTGTTGTTGATGTTCCTCTAATGACATCACTTGTGTATGAATAATTGTTTATAGTAATAATGACTTGTGTCACACCAGCCAAGTTGCAAGACAACTGACTGTGGTTAGGTTTCAGAAAGTTCCTACTGGAATCTTTCATTTTTAAATGACAGAAGAAACCCACACTGCTGGCTAGTGGATTAGAATGAGAAGAAACCATGCTAGGGAGATATGCCAAACCAAGTGGGTCCCAATTTTAAATGTCCAATAGTCTTCCATTCTGAACTACTTAGTAAATAACTTGTACAATATTTTTGGAAGTAGTATGTAACAGAACATTATAAAACAACAGAAAGACAACATGGTTATTGCTAGGATAACAACAGCAACAATATAAAATCTGTATGAATGATCACTATCAAAGATGAAGTATTATACTATTATTTTAACCAGTAAATAGCATCAAATATTTGATTATAATGTTAAACAGCTTGGTTAAAGAAAAGCTGCTATTGCTATTAAAAGATACAACTGCCCCTGACAGTAAAAATATATGCTTTATATTCTACAATTCAATACCATTTTGAATATGGTGTCTAGACAAAATGTATTAATGACTATTTTCTAGTCAGAAAGAATGCATATAAATGAAACACACAAAGTGTCAACCACAATTAAGGACTCACCAATGAATCACCACATACTTCATATACATTATAAAATGTCTTGTGATCAAAGTTCAAACATCAACTTATTGTAACGTTTTGTCATCTACATGTTACCTAGTCACTATGTAATGAATTACACAAATAACCAGTTTTATTACATTTCCTTATTATATCTTATGTAAAATTTCAGAGTAGAATTTTATCTTTAGCATTCTGTCTATATTTTTTATATAGTGTTATGGTTATGGGTAGTGTCATGCATCTGGAAACTGGGCTCTGGCAGGGATTCTTTCTTTTCTTTTGTTGACAATCTGGATTATGTTGGACCATTCACCATTTCTGGTTTCTAACAGGTCTGCTAAATTAACACTGGTGTAAAATCGCCTGATGTCACTAAGCTCATCACAATGAAATAGGATATGTTCAAGACTCTCTTCCATAAAGCTGGCAAGTTGGGTCATCAGCTTGTTTAAACCTAGCTAGGTAGCTTTGACAAGAAAAGTGGAGGAGTTGTATCCTTGAAAGAGTGACTTGATCTTTTCTGCTAAAGAACTTGTATCTGATGGTATCAGGCTTCTTTTGTACATTGAAGTATTTCCGACTTTTGGAGTCACCTGCCCATCTCTTAATCCAGATGTTGTTTCTGAAATTTCTGAAGTCACACTGTAGGGACGCCACTGTTTCAGTGGTTTTATTGACTGGTCCATTTTCTGCAGCGAGTTTTGCAAGTGCATCTGTGCTTTTGTTACCTTGTATGCCCACATGACTCAGAATCCATTGGAGAGCAATTTGGGCAGAACAGGTGTTAACAGTGTCCCGAATAGCTTGAGTATGGTGGGAATACACAGGTTTGTATGACTGCAAAAATTGTAGAGAGGACTTGGAATCAGATAGAATGACAAATGATTGAGAGGTGTCATCTCTGGATGCAGTTGAAGTTTACTGGACTGCTCTCTCTATAGCCCACAATTCTGCACATAGTATCAAACATTTTGGCAGAGGGAGAATGATGTTAAGTTGCTCTGATGGAATATGGATGCCTGCACCAGCCATACCAGTAGTGGGATCCAGTGACCAATCTGTGTAGATTGGAGTGCTGGAGAAGTACTGATCTTGAATCATTGCTAATGAAAGCTGCTGGAGCTTGGTGGGAATATCTAACTTGCTTGCATTGCTTGGCAGTAATGTCTTTATCTCAGGTGGTGACCACTTACATGGAGGACTCTGTTCTGGATTGAGTGAGTGAGTGGAATTGAACACTGCTTCTGTCTAGGAGACAGATACTTCTTGACTTTAGGATTTTTGAAGACCTTGCATATGATGAGGGGAACAGTTTTTCTTAATGTGCCCTGGGGAGTCTCTAGGCATGAAATGACAGCTAAGTAGCCTGTTTAGAATCACTGATTTAATAATAGGTCCAGAGGAGGAATGTCAGTTTCAATTTCTAATGCCGCTACTGAGGTTGATCTGAGAGCTCCTGTGATCAAATGAAGAGATGAGTTTTGAATAGCTGACAGTCTTTTTACTTGTGCTTTGCTGCATGATGACCATATCTCCATAGCATAGGACATCTTGCTTCTCAAATAAATGAGGTAAAATGATCTTAAAGTAGTGAAGTCTGCACCCCGCTGTTGTGAAGCGGTGGTTTTCATGAGATAGATTGCACCAGACGACTCTTCAAGAAGTTGGTCCATTTGCACTGACCAGGTGAGACCTGGGATTAATAGGTTCTTGTTGTATTTAATCCTTTTTCCATCCAGCTGTATGCCAAGATTGTTTAATGGCAGAGTGTGTTTTCTCTTTTTCGTAATTACTCTGTATTGTTTTCTCCTTGGAGACTTTCAACTTCCACTTCTTTGCCCACCTGTCTATGGCTATCATGCATACACTGCTCTGATATAATCTGTATGTGCAATTCAAGAGTTTCTGCTATTAATATATATATATATATATACACGAGGTGTAGTCAAAAAGTATCCGACCTTGAATTTGTTTGAACAAAATAATAATGCATGAGCAAAATCCTCATGGGTATTAGGTGGCCAAGTCCTTCCTGAGCATGCGCAAAAATTTTCGTGTCTGTAGGTTGCGCCAGTCGCCCACAGTGACGCGTTGAGTACAGACGTGAAGTGTGTGCTGTGTGATTTTTCTTTTTGAGTCAAGATGACCGAGCACATTGAGCAAAGATACAGTATCAAATTCTGCCAAAAACTTGGTGATACGCAAACCCAGACTATCGAGAAGATTCAGAAGGCCTTTGGAGATGATGCTATGGGAAAAACACAAACAAAGGAGTGGTATAACCAGTTCAAAGATGGCCGCACCTCAGTGGACAGTGAGCCACGTTGTGGCAGACCATCAACTAGCAGGAAGGACGAAATGATTGCAAAGGTTCGAGGAATAGTCTATGAAGACCGTCGTGTGACTATTGAGGAGATTGTTGCCGAAGTTGGAATCAGCCATGTTTCATTTCAGTCAATTATAACAGAAGATTTGTGCATCAGGAAGGTGTTGGCCAAATTCGTACCAAAGTTGCTGTCTGACCAGCAGAAAGAAAACAGAAAGGAAATCTCCCAGGACATGCTGGAGTGTGCTAGCCAAGATCAAAACTTCATGAAAACACTATCATCACCGGCGATGAGACATGGGTGTACGGCTATGATCCTGAAACAAAATTGCAATCATCCCAATGGAAGCATCCATCCTCGCCAAGACCAAAGAAAGCAAGACTGATGATGACCTGTTTTTTTGACTACAGAGGTATTGTGCACCATGAATATGCACCACAAGGTCAGACAATTAACAAAGAATACTACCTGGGGGTTCTTCATCGCTTTTGTGAAGCTGTGCGGCGAAAACGACCCGACCTGTGAACAGCAAAGAACTGGCAACTCCACCATGACAACGCACCCGCTCATTCCGCCCACGTCGTCCAAGCATTCCTCGTCAAGCATAACACATCACTTGTTCATCAGGCTTCCTACTCCCAAGACTTGGCTCCATGTGACTTTTGGCTATTCCCAAAGCTCAAAAAAAAAAAACACTCAAAGGGAGATTTGAGTCAACAGAGGACATTAAGCAAAATTTGATGGCACAGCTCTACAGCATCCCAAAAAGGGATTTCCAGAAATGTTTCCAGCAGTGGCAGGAACGCTGGCAGAAGTGTGTAGACTCCCAAAGCAAATACTTTGAAGGAGACTAAATCAAAATGGTGAGTTTTTTAATATTACTTGTTTTTTTGGCCAAAGGTCTCCAAACCAGCATTTTATTTTTATCTTTTCTTTATTGAGTACATAATGTTTGTGATGCAGATAGATCCTTGAGCTATTTTTAAATGTGTCCAACTGAAGTTAATACCTTATTGAAAAAAGAGCTTATCAGTAATTTTCCAGAAAAATATTTTAAAAAGCAGCTCTGAAGAACTGGTCAGTCTACTCTTGATTATTATCACCTAGATAAATTCCAAACATGTTTTTAAATTATCTTGACTATGTTTTAAAAGGGCACCTGCTATATATAACTAAGTAAAACTCTGACATTTTCAATTAATGTAAGCCACAACTAACAAATGAATCTTTTATAATGTCAATGTTTCTGAGATCTATAATAAAATGAAGATCTGGTATATTTCTTTGGTTTAGCCAGAAAACCATAATAAATTATCCTATCCATTGTTAGTTTAGCTAATTTTCAAGTATATATGTTGATGAAAGTGACAAGCATACATAGATGATAAAAATAAAATAAAGCAACAGAAGTTAAAGTTAACGTTTTCAGAATGCATGTGTAATAAAGCCAAAGGAAAAACATATATCTAAACTTAAATCTAACAGACTCAGAATCTTCTATTACTGGATATAACAATAAACGAACTTCTTAAAGAAATGATTTATTTTTTAATTTTATTACTGCAAATGATTTAAAAAGCGAGAGAGAATATTGGAAAATCTCAAAGAATGAATAATATTTTAAAAAATACTCCATAAATGATATTCTTAATATCTTTTTATAGTTAAAATTAAATCAGTGTACAAGTAGCACCCTGTTCAAGGTAGTGCAACTAAATTGTTACTACAAAGTTCTGTGTTGTTAAACCTCTGTTTACCACCTCTGATACATTTGTATACAACTACCATTCCAACACAGGTAGTCATTAAACCTATAATGCACAGTACCTTTCTCAATAATATAACCCTTTGTAACAACAAATCCATAATGCTCCAACCATATGTGTTTTTCAATATGAGTGATGCAAACAGTTCAAACAAATACTAGTGTTTAAAGACTGGGAGTGTAAGGTAAAACTGACATGGTACATGAAGAGTTAATGATAGTTAATTAAATGTAAGTTGTTTAAAAACATCCAGTAACAGGTAGGTAATAAAATAATTTTATAAAACTGATTTTTTGAGATCAAAGAATATTGTCTTCGATTGAGTGATTTCATATGAATGCCATAAAAGGTTCTGATTTCTGTTATTTGTTAGATTTTAATTTGGTTAACATTTAATAAAAGTTAGTTCTTTAGGAAGTAAGTTGCATGTGGACAAATATGTATAAAAGCAAATCATTTTAACTCTGTTGTAACATGGCAGTTATAATTGTGTAAACAAACTGTTTGGTAACTTTTTTTTTTTTTAGCCATATAAGAAAAGGTCCAACACTAGAATATATCTGACAACCAGATTGGTAACTTGATCAATGAAAATACATCTTTTTCTCTTAACAGTCATCAATTTTGAGTAAAGCAGATAACCAAGGGCATATTTGTTTGTTTTACACATACACAGAGAGAAAATATACAGTTTATACTATAAAAAGTTAAATAAATGAAAACTGTTTTGTCATCCAGCAGCAAATATCTGCTGTCCATACTGATAGTATTCTTTGCCCTAACAAATGCAAAAAAAAAAAAAAAATCAATTAATTTCTTCTTTTTTAATATTATTAAAACTGATTCACTGGGAATAGGGAAAACAAACTTGAGGATAAAACATGACTAGAATCAGACAGTTGCACTTACATCATCAATGCCATAGAGGATTTGAAAACTGGCATGGCAGAATGCAAGTCTGAAATTAAGAGACAGGCCCTTTAGCACACAAAATTCAGCATACAAACCCACATCCTGATCCTGTCCAAAGGTTCATGGATGTGCTCTGTTCACAACTGTCAATTCTGTAGACACAAGAAATCTTTTTACAATTCACATTTATAATCAAAAAGCAGTACTCCTTCACTTTATTACTATTATTATTAATTCTCTCTTCTTTTCTTAAAGACTGAAAATCAGGCAAACCAATTTCTGAAATATATATATATAGAACTCCATTAAAAAATTAGAACAGTTTACTATCTTTAAGAAAACTTAGTAATGGCTTAATACAACAATGTCATTAACATACTTCTCTCAAGTTTCCAGCAGAGATTCAACATCAGAAAGATCAAATTTAATGCCAATGTTGTTCAGCATAATCCACATTTAAAAGCTGTATCTTTGCTCCCCCCCCAAAAGAAAATTGATAACAAACAACAAAAAAACAGTTAGTGGTCTTAAGTAACTTTGACAAATAAAGTAATTAGTAGCTAAAAACATTCCAAGATAAAAAAAAATCTTTCCAGAATGCATTACCACACAATTATTGTTTTTGTTTTTTTTTTAAAATCAGTTAAACCACTGTACAGTAGTCATGAGAAAAGAAAAGTATGACTGCAAGCAATCTAAAAAATTAATGCAAATGATAAATATAACCTGACATAAGCAGTATCCAAAACTTCCCCCCAAAAAAAGACAAACAAGAACAATATTTCTACATCTCTGAATTCCATTCAAGAAAGAAATTTTCCAATCTTCCTGGCTGATATTTCTCAAAGTTGGACAGAATTCCACTCAAGGACATAATAATAGCTAAGTGTATAAATTTTTAATAGGTATCTTCTCTATAACTCTAACAGCATTGTTATAGCTGAAGCAAGAGTCTCTTTCTCTCATAATATATATATATATATCTTAATTATTTAAGTTTCAATCCAAATAACTTTTAAACTTAGACAAAACAAAAACAGCTCAATAAGTTTGCCATCAAAAAAATTGATCTTACAGAAATTTTAAGATCTTCAAGCAAAAGATTACCAATCAGCACTTGCTTTAAAAAAAAAAAAAGACTATGCTCAAGCCAGCTAAAGAAAAATAAATGGCAAATATCAATAAGAACATTTACGTCAAAGACTTTTGTAGCTGGATTAACATTGATGAGAATCATGCATGTGTGTACATGTTTAATTAATTCATTAATTAATTTTTAACAATCCAAAGTGCCTTGGAATTTTGCTTAAAAGAAAAACAACAAATAACTAATTTATTATTTTTAGAAAATGAAAAAAAAATTTTTATTAATGTGATACATATAGAAACAGTTAACACTTAAATTACAATATCTTTTTTCAGTTTAAGTGGTTTAGGATTTTCATTGCATTAACCACACAACTCTTTGGATCTAAACATTTTTATCATTAAAGAAACAACCCTGACTGACTTTAGTAACTGGATCACAAGATCATCGCTATATAATGTAAGATTAATTAGATTCATAGGAGTTTTCTTTCACAAATTTGTCAGATATCCTATTTTTGAATTTTAAATTTTGCAAATGACTTTTGGTTCATTATTCTTAAAGTGTCTAATCTTTTATTGCAAGGTAAGAAAAATCCATAAATTCTATCACATGATGAAAATAAGCACCTCATAACAGAATGGGTGTGCGCGCGTGCGTGTAGAGAATTTGGGGGGGGTTCCCACTCGCCCCAAATTAGTAGTATATCCAAAGTAGCTACTAATAAAATGGTTGAAGATAACTGAACTAATCCTCTACTTCCAATAAATGACACATCATTTTGTTCTTATTTAAATAGAAGATTTTAAGAACATCTGTGATGCTTACCATATTTTCACACTTACACTAAAGACAATACTCATAGAAATGAGCTATAAAATCAGTTATAAATGTTTTGGTTGATTTTTTTGTTTCTTTTTTTCTGATATTCAAAAAGTAAAATTGCTGTTAACAATGAAAGTTTTCGTAATTTTGTCCCCATAGGGAATGCTAAATTTTCCATAATTATTGATTTTTTCTAGTAATTTGTAAATTCTGCCTACTAGTCAATGCAGCCTTTGGCAAAATGCAAAATGTCTTGTGGAATAAGAAACAGTAATGCGTGCTCCATGTGCTGGCAATGGTGATGTTATGAGACAGACATACATACAGCAGGATGAAACAGGCTGCATACTGCAGTTATGAATCTAGTTAAGTACAAGGCACTTCCAAAAGTAATGCCATTAAGTGCCAGTTTGCTACATGGCTCCTGAACTTATTACATTCATATGGATGGGCTTTATATCTGATTAAAAATAATAAAAAAGAAATCCAAATGTGTAAGTCTTATGTATAGACATTTTTCTTAAGTCAAAGATGTTTTTGTCACAATTCTGTGCACAGAATATTTTAATAATGCAACATATGGTAAAAAAATGTGTTTTCTTCTCTAATTGTTGAGCTGGTATTTCAAAAAAGGTGTAAATAAATCTTGACATATACCTTTATTGACTGCCTGATGGTTTCTTTGAACTATTGCAATATTCCTAAAATGCCACAAATGGCACAGAACTGTTTGAGTAATAACTAGAGTTCATATAATGGGAAAATCATGTGGGGAGGTACATGAGAGTAACTCAGTGTCTACACTGCCCATTTCAGGTGGCTACTGCTAACAATTTCTTAAACATAATTAACGAACAAGAAAGCAGAGTTCAAGATTGCCTTCGATTAAGGAAGACCTCACACTATTCCATTATTTAAAGCCAATTGATATGGAGGGGGGGGGATAGCTTTCCATCTGACTTCCTACGGTCTTTATTTTCAAGAAAACGTTTAAACATGAATTTTAGAAATTTTTTTTCCTTTTGTCTGGTCATGTTTTGAAATGGCTACGCTACTAAGTTTTTGAAATAGATAGATGAATAAAACATTTAAATTCCTCCTAGTACTTAAAAATTAAAGAATGCAAAACCTAAGATCACATCATGGGGCTTCAGTTAAAAAGCCTTTGATCTTTCCTTGCATTCTCTATTCCACTTATATATAGATAATTTCCTTCGGTCTTAATAATGTAATCTTTTGTTATTGTTGCATTCCCTTCTACTTTCATCAGCATTCTAACATTATCCTTATCTTTCTACTTCAAAATCTGCATACACCTTGTATTAAAAAGAAAATTCTAAATAGATACAACAATATATTTTATTTATAATTCTTAAAAATACAAGAGTTTAATTTATTTCATGCATAAGCACACACTTTGCAAAATTTTGAAGATCAAAGTCTGAGGAATGAAATAAGATATCATCTGCTTGAGTATTCCCACAATGCAACACTGCAGAAGTCTACATGATGCTCAGCATTAGAGTTGATGACAGATAATGGACATTACAACTGCGCCCAGGATTAGATTTCTGTGTGTTGCGTTGTGGAAAAGTTTCCTTAATTATCAGCAGAGAAAATCTTGTTTCAGGTTCTGTAAATCCCAGCCTTAAGTGATCTCTGGGTCTAGAAAAGATGTGAAATCTTAAAACATATCAAGTGGATGAAGTAAACATAACATCATGACTTTCATATACCCTCAAGGTGCTTTAGATGGACTCAGTTATGTTATCCTTCAAAAGGTTTTGACCAATTATAAAATATAAGCATGCCTATTTTTCTATATTTATTTATTTATATTAATATATGTAAATAATTCAGCTATTATTTTTTAAAATCATACACTGAGTAGATTATATTGGATTATAATCTGCCACCCTATATCAGTAATTTCTGACCTGACAATTAATTAATAATATCAGAAGCAAAGGAGAACAGACACATTAGTCTTATCCATTGCTTGAAAGCCATTATCTACAAACATTATAACTGTAACAAACAAAACTACTTGGCAACTAATAAGTGAAAGTAGATTTCAAGCATGGAATCATGAGAAATCTTAAGAGTTTGAGAATCACTAAGTTAACATTTTACTTTAGCAAAATGACTGGTTGAAAGTTGTAGCACTCAGTGCAATGATATTATTAAATGAAACAATGTTTTCACACACACACTTTAAAGCTAAAAGAAATCAGTCCAAACATTTCAGTTGCAGCATTTTTTTTGCAATAAATGCAATTTTACTTTTAGCATGTTGATTGGTTCCCTATAAATAAAAGTAAATTGTTAAAACTTTTATGATTTAGATTAAAAAAAAAAAAAAAGTTCAAATTTAGCTTTTGCTGAAATTGTACTCAACTTCTTCAAAAATAGAAAGTAACAGATTATTTTGAAAAAGAAAATAGGAGATCAGCAGTTATATAACAACCATTAAAGTTGTTACTTAAACAGAATTTCTCTGGTGTTTCTTTTTTTTCAATCCCGAAAAATTTAAAATTTGTAGTGTAAAAATAAAAATTACATTAAACTCAATCTCAACAATAATAAGCAAAAATAATATGCAAACATATTTTACTCTGCATATTTACTGATGCATTATGCATTTTCTCTGAAGAATTTGCACACTAGCAAAACATTAAAGACATGAAGTGAAAGTTTAATGTATTTAAATGATACTGTGATACTAAATACTCACATACACATGGAGATTTGTATATATAAAAAACAAAAAACTATTTCTATGTATCTATGAATATTTAAGAAAATATAATCACAGGATCCCAAGTCATAAATTGTTACCAGACAAAGATTTGATGTTACTAAATATATTCATTGAAGAAAAAAAAATCAATTTCAATTTGTGCACAAGTTCCAATAAATTATGAAACAAGATTGTTTACAAAATGTCCAACTAACATGACTGACAAATTCATTGTCTGTTTTGAAAAGTATATTTTATGGCCAATGTCGAATTTTGAAAGTCACAGGATTAGTAATGCATGCATATATCATTTGCAGTCATGCACTGTTTGTTTTATAAACATTTTGAGTGGATATGGTAGAAATATTAAAGTTTTTTTTTTCTTTCTGGTAAATAAAATATAGAAAAAATATAAGTAAAAAGGTACTTTCATCTTGCCAGAAAAAGGATGGCACCTTATTCCAGTAAAAGAATTATTGCATAACAAACTTTGGTTTTTCAACTGCCACAGTGTAGACTTGTAAACCCCCAAAATGGAAAATCACATCCAGCCTGCAGTTTCACGATCTGGATTTATGTGAAATGTATTGATAGGCATTATTTAAGTGTTGGAATGGGATTGACTGCATTGTTATTCTGTGAAAACAGGGTGACTTCTTCGGGTAATATTCCATTCCTGTACTTAATGACAGTAAGCTTACCATGTATGGCATCTGCTGGTTCTATTCTTTGCTATGGTCCCTTCTTAAGTCAGCATGCATACACAACACATTATTTATACAAATATGAATTAAATAAAAATAGAGACTATATACAACACAATATTTGTACAACAAACACGTCAGTCATAATATAATAAGTTAATAAAGCAGCATATAAAGCACATAAGTATTGTTCCAAAGAAAATAGATGTATACAAAGCATTAAAACTATTAACTAAAACCCATCAAAGTAACAGTCATCATCTGATAATCCAAACAGTCCTTCCCATTCTTCCTGTGTTAGTTTCTGGTCTGTATCCCAGCAGGTGGGTATCTCTGGTTCATCTACATCTTTGTCTTCCTCATCTTTCCACAGAAGGTCGTCTTCAGTATCATCCATCCATCTTGTTGCTTATACCAGTCTTCAGGAAGCTCTTAATGACCATCTCTGTTGGAATATCTTCCCATGCACTCTTCACCAATGAAGTCACCAGGGCTAACCCAGGCTTCTTGAGGTTTCCTCCAGCTGTCAGTTCTTTGTCCTCTGATAATATCCATGTCATCCACTTCTGTCTCTGAAAGGCTTATTCAGGATGACATCTAAGGGATGCAGAATTGAGGTCAACCTACCTGATATCACAGCATGTTGTGTGTGGATGGTCTTGAGTCTATCTTTGACCTTTTCTGTGAGGTGAGCTCGGAACTGGTCCCACACTAGCAGTGATTTCTTCTTGAGGAGCGAGCCTGGCTTTCTGTTCCAAACTTGGTTCAGCCAGAGACATATACCATCTTCATCCATCCAGCCCTTGGGGTGACAGTGGACAAGGACACCTGGTGGAAACTTCTCACCCTTGGGAATAGTCTTGCATTTGAAGATCACCATAGGCTTGAGTTTGGTACCATCAGCCATGTAGGATAGGACAACTGTGAAGTGAGTTCTCTCTTGGCCTGTTGTTCTTATCTGGATTGTTTTTTTGCCCTTAATGTCTATGGTTCTGTTGCCTGGTAGGTCAAAGAATATGGGTGTTTCATCCATGTTGCCTATCTGTTGTAGATTAAGGTTGTACTTCTTTCTGAGATTGAGTATGAAGCTGTGGAAAGAAGTGATTTTCTCACCTAGGTCTTGTGGTAGCTTCTGTGAAATCTTTGTTCTCTGACATAGGCTGAGTCCATGTCTGTTCATGAATGTCTGTCCATCCATTAGAAGCTTTGAAGTTAGGGTCTTGACAAAACTTGGTAGCCTGTAGTCTGATGTGTAGTGAGGTAACAATGTATCCACTGCTTCTCTGATTGACAACCCACTCAGAAAGGTCCTTTTACATGTCTTTATACTTGGCCTTCAACCCTCAACAAGCTCTTTTGGTCTTAGGTGGTTGCATCAGTTCGTCTTTCTGTTTTCTCCAATCTCACACATTCTTCTCTGAAACCTCATATTCCCGACCCGCAGATCTATTACCATTTGACTCAGCAAACTCAACTTTGTTTGAACGAAGCATCATAGGAAAATTGTTTTCTAATGAATATAATAAATATTTGAAAATCTTACCCTTATATCTTATATAGTTGAGTGTGTTATTATAAGCAGTTTGTTTAAATGGCTCCCGGACTCTTGGCCAAAGGAAAAATGGCTGAACAGATATTCCGATGACAAACATTCAATTTTTAATTTTTTTTAATACAAATATCTTATTTTTATATTTTTCGCCTGACTGAAGTTACACTATCTGCAAAACAAATTAAAAACTGAATGTTCATCGGCGAAATATCCATTCAGCAAAATGTCCAGCCACGGTTTAAAGTGTGTGTATCAGTTTGTATGTTTGGATTCTTAATTAGGGCAGTGAGTAATTGGTCACAAAGGGTCAAAGAACCATGAGTATACATGAAACACCTGTAAAAACTTGAATATGTAACCAATTAAATTGATTCATAATAATCATGATTTAATAAACCATAATAATTAACAAAAAGATCGATCACATGTATTTAGATTATATTATTTTATTCCACATAAATTTCTGTATTTGTTACTGCGCACATAATGAGGGTCATATAGGTCAACATGGCAAGATGGCAAATATCAGCTGCATGTGTTCCTGTCAAAAGATTATTTCTGAAACATTTTAACAGTTAAAATGAAGTAACCTTGGATAATTTGATGCCATAACCCGTTACAGTGATAATTATGGATAGAAATTTACTGAGATAGCTCTATTAACACTAGGAAGGTAGATATCAGCACCAAAGCTAACAAATATGGCGAACACAGGTTTTCATAAGTACCAGTATGTCCCCAAATGATTTCAGCTGGTCATACAACTTAGCCTCGAGTATAAGATGCACCGACTGATTTTCTGGTACAAAAAAGTGCGACTTATACAGTTGTCCCCTGGTATTCATGTGGGTTACGTTCCTAGAGCACCCACGAAGAGTGAAAAACCGCAAATATTGGACGTGGTCCATAAAAATGCCTATAAACGTCAAAATATAATGTAAAATATAAGTAAATATATAATAATAATTTAATAAAAAATACAACACTCAGAGAAACACTCGAGATAGCTACACATGGTAAACTGGGATGATGCGGGGCTGCTGGCCTGCATCTGCTTGAGACAGTGCCTCATGGGCAGCAGCAAGGAGAAATGAATAACGCTCTCGGATTGGCTACTTTCAAACCTCCAGCCAATAGCGTTTATTTTATATTGATATTTTGCTGAATTTACATTAGTATTTATATTACAAAATTAGTAAATTATATTGTTATTAATAATTTAGCATTAAAAAACATGAAAAAATATATATTGCCACAAAAAAAGCCATTAAAAAATCAAGGAAGATATTTGTGATTCCGCGAATATGCGGGGGTTTCCACGAACAATTATTAGTTAGGTTCTATGGAAAACTCCACGAATAACCAGGACTGTGAATGCTGAACCGCGATTACATGGGGGTTGACTGTATTCGAATAAATGCGGTATATAGTGGTCTAAGTGGGGATTGATGAAACAGGGATAGCCAGATATGGAATGATTAGGCATTTAGTATTGTTGGAAAAATTTCACAAAACATAATTTGTATTCTAATGAATTCCAAACTACTTTGCAAGCACTTCTCTCCAACATTGAAAGATGCTGTCTCACTAAAAAACTAAAAATTATTTGCTTACCAAATCATTCTGTTGTTTGAATTGCTACATGTCTAATCTTTTATACCCAGAAATGGCAAGAGATTGCACCTCCACAGTTACTAACAACATTCTTGAACATTTTAAGACAGGATTTATTCCGTTGGTAAAAAAATACCCTATGCCACTGATTATCTATGGTAATCACCAGATAAAGTGGTATGTTTCATAAGATTGCTACTAGATAATAGGGTTATACTTAATTATATATATGCTGTAAAATAATTGCAATTATATTATCTCCATTAAGTTCTGCCTCCCTAACATTTTTAAATATATCACTGTGGAAGATAAGAAATTCAGACATACTGGAGATGTGATTTTAATAAAAATGGTGCTTTCATATTTTGAACAATTTGAAAGCATACACATTCTCCAATTCATGAACACTTCGATAAACCCAAGAC
Organism: Nautilus pompilius; assembly: GCA_018389105.1. Lineage (NCBI taxonomy): Eukaryota > Metazoa > Mollusca > Cephalopoda > Nautilida > Nautilidae > Nautilus > Nautilus pompilius. The sequence goes on along the minus strand of JACATO010000069.1, from coordinate 1,045,148 downwards.
TAATTTAGCAAATACAGCTATTTTAATTTTAAATCAGCATATTTTTTTATGACCAACAGTTTAGCACATTCATAAATACTCAGGGATAGAATGCATATGCTTTTGGACTTCTTTTAAACCACTTATGTTTTGCATAGTTCAAGTTTTTACTAAAAATTACTTACTACTTTAAAGTGAACAAGAAATAAAGTTTATTTGCTTAATAACTTTCTTTTGATTCAAAATCTGTTGACATTACACTAAAAAATAAGTGATGGATCAAGGAGATCCTAACACTATGCCATTTGCTTTTCAGCTTTTATTTGTCAATATGAAAAACAATAATATAAACTATAAATACTTAAATAAAAAGCACAAGAAAAACAGTGTGACTGACAGTCAATGAATTATTATTAACAGGAAATGAGCCATACATATATGTTTCAAAGAAAGCATATAGAGAAAAACAGATCTCTTATAGTAGTTGCGTTAAGCTAAATGTAACACACACACTAAATATTTTAAAATTTGAGATTATACATTCCAGGCAGAGATTTTGCTTTGATTTCTGAACTTGAGCACAAAGTTTTTCTAACATATAATACATCGTTTAATGACTCAGGTAACCAGTTAAGTTTTTTTGCTGTTGTTTTTTAAAATTGTCAATGGAAAAAGTAAGCAATCATACAGTGCTTGTCTTTTTGACTAAAATATCAAGTTTTTAACAAGACAAGTAATCAGTTATTATTGTGTAAAATCAAAATTACCACCATTTGGTAAAGCTATCAAAAGTCCTTTAATTAAGATAAAAGCAAACAACAACAAAAGTTGCACATTCATACAATAAAAACTTAGTCTGAACAGTTTGATTTTTACCAACCCAATGTAGATTGGTGTTGGTCCAGACTAACCTTTAGCCGCAAGGTAAGAGAAGAAAATGACATTTGCCAATTTCCTTTCAATTATCTCTTCATGTAAACAAGTTGTACAAATCTTGCCTGCAGTACTGTCCTTTCTTTAACATCATCCAAATCTAACTACAAGAAACTTATTTTGGTACATTCAGAGAGATATCATTAGCTTTTCACGTTATTACCAGTGAAGCAAGTATTGATACACTGTACATACAAACAATGCATACAGTATATGCATGCATGTGTGCCATTATACATAAAGACAAACAAAAAATATATAGAAGTGAAGAAGAATAAAAGAACCAACCATTCTCAAAAATAATTCCAAATATCTATCCACCTACCCAGTGCAATAATTGGTTCTACTATCTAACTGTACCAGTCTGAGACAATCTAATTTAAAAAAAAAAAACAAACAATGCAAGTTCTAATTTAGAAACTTCCAAACAAACTGAAAACTGCTGAAAATTAAATTATGGTGTTCAGAAATAAGGTGGAACATTAGATTAAAATAAAAGGTTGCAAATAAATTCTTTTTCAACTGGAATGCTGATTCAGTGAGCATAAAATAAATGTAATAAGATGCTATGATGACAAAAGCATATGTATTGGTATGATAAGTTTAAAGCACTCACATTTCAAAAAGTACTTTACATTATTTCTGTCAAAAGTACTGCTGGGTAAAGCTATCAGTTGCTATGTGAATGCCTTTATCAGAGGCAAACCAACTTAGAAGCAACATACTTTTATATGCGTTAGTGTGCTCCTTAGGAGTACAGAATCATATCTGGTTTCAAATTATCTAAATATAGTTCCTTGTCAAAGAGTTACAAGACAATTGTCTTGTGTATGTGAAAGTATTTGAACTTAACATATAATTTGTATTGCCTCCTCCATCTACGTGATTTTGTTAAATTTACATAAAATAATTAATAAAAATACTTTAGCTATTTAAATGCATATAAATATCTGAATATATAAATCAGTGTTTAGGATCCCTTTCTTAACAATAATTTGACAAGGTAAAGTCTGCCATAAGTGATGGTGTCAGAATGAATATACATTTCTCTAAAACCAATCTTGAACAGAATTTGATAGGAACCAATGGTAAAATTAGAGCTTGTGACATGGATAAGTCTAGTTCCAGATGCCGATTTTTTTTTTTAAGTAAAATATAAATTTTCTTACAAATGAACATAGCCATTTTTGAAACTCTTGCACACACAAACACACACCAGAGAGAGACAGACAGACAGACAGTGCTGGAAGTGTAAAACATTATGTTTAAAGAAAGAAAAAAACATTACCCAATTTAAATTATTTATTCTTTAGCAATTCAATTTTAATGGCAACAGTTATAAATTCCAACAGTAAAAATAAGATGCCTAACCATATATAACCAAGAAAACCTACAACCATTGTCATCGCATAATATATATTGAAGACACACTAAGCTTTCTCGGCAGACTTAATATTAATTTGAAGTTTGATTGCTTTTAGTTTTTAAAAACCTGTTAAATGCAATGAATAACAACAATTCTGGTTGATTGGGGTGGAGTGCAAAAATCCTTCCCTTAATTTTTTTAAGAGGTGGTATGAGAAGGAAATTGTGTATAGCTGTAGGTACATGTATTAAGTTTCAAAAACAATAACAGAAAAAACAAACTCTTTTAATTTTTGCTGACACCGGCACTTTTTGATGGGGGAGGGGTATGCAAAAATAGTGAAAAATAGATGTTTTTAAGATTAGCCTCAACAAAAATTTCTTTTCTCAAACTTTATGGAAGTAAACTTGATAATACTCAATTATGCTTTATAAGAATACATATAATAATGTAACAAATATAAGGTGACCAAAAGTATTGTGTGCTAAATTGTAAATATTTTTGTACATTTGCAGAGTTATTAAAAATGTTTACATATTTTTTCATAACCTTATTTGGCTAAGTAAACTGTCATTTTATTGGTAAATCATAAAATTTTATTATAGATAAGAATATTATCAAGCATATTTTGTAGAGACAACCGATATAAAAATATGAGTCCTGAATTTCAATTTTCAAAATGTTAAGAGTTTTTTGTCTGACTACAAGACTTGTTATAAAAAGAAATAGGCTTTTGAAGTAAAGTAATTATCAAATAAAAATTCATATATACCTTGATTTGTTTGGTGTTTTTACAAGTATGGCACACGTGAACTGCATGCTCTTTGCAAACAGAGAGCATGCACCACTCACACACCTATTTTGTTTGTGCAACCTTTCTAGTTCTAAGGCAGGTGCCATACTACAACTGAATTTTATAACTAAATACTTACAAATCAGATTTAAGTATGAGTATGCAGATCGACTAAGAAAAGTTCCAACATACATTATCATTCACTATGAGAAGAGGGAATGAAAAATGAGTAAATCCAATTACAGTAGGAAATTGACAAAATATATGAACAAATAAGTATAGAACTTTACCTTGCAATTGCTAATGAGAAAAAAAATTACAGCATAGCATAAACATTAAAAATATACAGAAAGGTAAGTGATAAAAGTATAACTTTGAAGTAAAAAAAAAAAAATTTTTAAAAAAGGATTTTTAAAGATTTTCAGCATCATCTCTCAATGGAACTCAACTCTTAAATCCTTAATGAATAAGATATAAATCTGAAATTTTCAGAACTTATTAGTAACATAAATATTAAAAGCCTAGAAATTTTAGTTTCATACACTGGTGGTCAAAAGACAAGACAATAAAAACTGGGGAGAGATTTCTACCCTCCCTAACCATATTAAGGTTAAGAGAAACAAACAATTCAATGACAATAGGATTAAATCAGTAGTCTACTTATTCTCTTGTAACTGTTTAAAAATTAGTTTTATATAGACCATAGTTATGACACTTACAGTAGAAAGAGAGATCCATTACATAGATCCTATTTATCAACATGGTATACTATCTTAACTTTTGTGCAATACCGTCTATAAAATTATCCATATCTGAGTAGCATCTCAAAAGAATTAGTAGTTACAATTTATCTGATATCATCATAAAATATTTTTTCAACATGAGGTGCAATTCTTTGATATCCTTTTAAATTGTTTTTATTCTAATTTTCTATTTCTCAGGAGGAAAAGAAACTTTTAGTTTTATACAACAAAATGAATGGCTTGTGCTCTTCTGATTTAAAAAAATTCACTAATTTTTTCAGTAAATACCAGATGTTACTTTACAATTTGAAACATTGGTAGTAGTTTACATGCATTTTGTTACTTTTTGTTGTTGTTGTTTTAAAACTCATTCTCATACTAGTAAAGTAAATGTTATCAACATTTATCTTATCAGAACTTGTAAGAGGTCAAAAACATCCATATCAGATTAGCTTCTTTTTTTTTAAAGCTTACTGACATTTGTAATGATTTTCTAAAAAATGAGCCAAGTCCACAGACATCTTAGGACAGCAAGAGATTGCTCCCATACAAAGAAATAAAAATGTTATGCCAAAAACTGTACCATTTTGAACCACTTAAAAAAATTCTGTTTCATCTCAAATACATCACAATTTTAAGAGATTCCATATAAAATGCTAGCAGTCAGGCTAAGTAATTAAATAGAATTATGTAAATGATGAACTGTCTGTTTCACATAAAAAATAATTGCATTCACTAACTTCCTTTTTTATTCTTGACAAAAACTAGATGCGTTAAATTTTATTGTTACTTCATAAACTAATGTTCATTCAGTCCCCTAATTATTCAAATAAAAAAATTAAAAAGCAAATTCTGAACAGTGTCATTTACACAAATTTCAGTAAATGAGACTCAATGCACTATTCATGATTTCCCATAATAGTTAAGAGCCATATTCTTTAAAAACCCTAACACTTTACCAAATCATATAGCAGCAACATTTGATGATGAGAGTATTAAAATGCTTATCATCTATTTGACTAATTTACAATATCCTGGGAAAAGCCCAGCCACTGAAAATGATTAGGATAGTTAATAGAGAGAAAACAAACAAAAATTTGAAGTTATACACCAAATAGCATTTAATGCAACTTGTGAAAAGATGTTTGCTTGTTTTGTAGATTTTTTTGGAAATTCAGCTGTAACTCGCATTTTGGATTAGTTTCTGGTTTCTTGGAAAAATGCGTCAATCAATTAATAACAAATGAGGTCTTTGTAAATAGCTCTACTCTTCACAATCAGGTTTTCATATACTTTTACTTCCAATATTTGTAATGACTGATAGAACTACCAAGAGCAACTGAACATATTGAATTCTATGCAACAACCTTTGCTGAATTTTATAATTAGTCCAGATCCATGAACAATTCAGTCTGTGGAGAGATGCCAAACCACATATTACTTTTCTAAACAGAAAGATTACCAGTGTTATCTAAAACACTCTGTTTGCTGGACTTCATAAAATATTCACGAGTTTAACACCCATCAAGCCAGTGCATTATGCTGTTTAACCAATGCCATGATTGTTTCTCCTGGAGCTAATTCTTGAGGCAGCCATACCAGACTTATGTATCATCATTATTTGAAGTCTGTTATCAGTACTTACAAAACAGTCAGTAAACACTGTTAGTGTTATTGCCAAATGAAAAAGCTAAGAGATAATCAATTGTCGTAACTGAAAAACACAGATACAAAAGTTAATATTGTTAACAATGAACACCAGACTCCTTCCAGTGAGTAAATTAACTTATATATAACAAGTGCAAATGTGCATACACACACATATATATATATATTTAACATTATTAAGATGAATGGTTATATCACAGATTGCCAAAAACATATTACTAAGGATGTTAAAATGAAACCCAGCTGAAATAGAATTGCCTTAAGTGGTATCTGGCCTTGTTTCATTTGAAGTTTCGTAGTGTTTAACTTCTAATGATGCACACACACACACACACACACACACATTAAAAAATCAGTAACACAAAAAGTATGTTCTCTATGTACAGATCTTGACAATGTAGACTTTGTGATCTGTTATGTCATGCCCTATAGTACACATTTATTTTTCCAGTTCTCCCTCATCAGCTTGCTCATGAGCAACCAAGATGTCACTGAAGTCTTAAACTATAAGCTTCTCAGAGTTTTTAATTTAAGTGTTCAAAGTTTAAAGAGAATAAAATGTCTAGTAATATTTAAAATAAAGTTAAAATACAATGTTTGTAAATAACCAGTATACAATGAGCCCTAAATCAACTTGTCTCAACTACATTGCTATAGTTGTAAACAAAAACACAAAAATAACTCACTTATTTGGTTAGTAACACCAAATTTAGCTATAATGTGATGAATTCCATTCTTTTGTTTTATCAACTTCTATTAATAACACATAGGAGGATAATCTGGTTGCATAAAGCCATAAATTATGTGGAATGAAATAATGGAATTCACAGTGACATAACTATGAAATGAAATGATGGTGCTTCCTACAGAAACAATTACAAAACTGGTTAGTGTTAATAACTATTATAACTTTTATATTAAAATTTTAATATCTGATACATTAATCATGAGTGTTCCATGATTTCTGCATTTAATACAAATTATTTTGCATTAGAAGAGCAACATTAATTAATTTGTTATTAAATTTCAATAAAAAAAAATTCTACTGTCAAAGGAAATAGTCTACAAATTATGAGTTTGCATCAATATTTTCGAACTGTTGAACAGTTTCTTAAAGTTTATTTGTTGCTAGACAATGAGTAAGTGGTGAAAAATAAAGTATCATAATATTGAAATTAATATTGTTAATTTGACATCTGGTAGATCTTCCTATGAATTTTCTCCAGCAATTAAATACAACACTAATTCAGTTGTTGTAGTTTTCAATTTTTTATCTTCTGCTGGAGTAGATAGTTGGAATCAATGCTTTAAGGTTACCACTTCCAGCTAGCTGTACTTGATACAATTGGGTAATGACAATAAATTGTTTATCATTTATACACAAAGAAATTTCAAAAAGTAATGTAAAAATGTATAAAAGTAAAGACTGAAAGTTGTGAAAGTGTCATCTTGGTTTGTTTTCCCTTTCTCTGGATATTCATCAAGATAACACAAGCTGCTTAAATAAATATTGTTAATCTTGAAAAAATTACAAAGTAATGTTATCATCTATCTGGGTGCATCCTTCATAGGTATGTAGAGTCATTGTCTTATGCCTTTGTGATTAGTCTCTAAGGTGATCAGAGAATTCTAAATACTCCTTGTCAGTTTCATACCCTTTCTAAATGTTTCATGTCCTTTTCCTGTTTAAAGTATCAGTAATCATTAAATGACTGCCTTGCATTCCAATTTCTCAGCAACTACCTAGAAATGTTGTAAATATTTAAACATTTTCCAATGTTGCTACTTGAATAATGTTCCCTGCACAGTTTTACATAAATACTGGAATTTTAATGGCTCTAGCTTTCTTAAAGTTGTAGAAAAGAAAAAATAATCCAATAATGATCACTATAATAAATGAAAACGAGTGAGAATTTTCCTAGCTCCTGCATGATAAATTACTATGCAATTTTTTCAGCTAAGCATACTTTGCATCTCTTAACATAATGTTTGAAACCATCCAGACAGCTGGTGAAACAAGATATTTATTGGAACAGGAAGACTTATAAGATTCTGCTAATCACAATCCCAATCAATTGCAAATACTAGTCCATCTGCTGCTTTAACAAATGGAGTTCTTTGAACTTATTGACTTATTAAGTACTCACACAAATGCACTGGAGATAAATTCTAATATAGATCTTTCATCTATAAGTTATATTTTCTGTACAAGATCACTCTGCCATTAACTTATGTACTACAGACTCACAACAACTGCTGTAATGACACTTTACCAATACTTAAGCCACATCAAAAGCAGGTATTGAGTAATGTATGTGCCAACAGTGCCATGTCAGTGATATTACTAGGAAGTCAGTCCACTTTATTGCTTGTCTTAGAAAATAAAATACATATTTAAAAAATGTTTATAAAAAAGAATGACAATAATTATACATTAAAGAGTGATGGTTAAAAAAATTAAGTTAAGCAAATTTCAGAAATTTTTTACAATATCTTTTACTTGATTATTTTCTTTTGTTAAAATAGTGTATTTATTTTGTATAAGGTCAGCCTACCAAACATAGTAACTTTCCTCAATCATCCTAGATATAAAAAAACCATAAATCAAAATAGAATCAAGCCTGTTTTTACCAGAATTAATGTTTCAATTATCCTGACAAATGCTATTCTCATTACAAAAATATAGAATATCAATATAATAATAATAAACAGATTAATTAGTTTGATTTTGTTGAAGCAGCTTAGGAATTTCAACAAGCAGAAGGTTCTGTTGATAAATGGCTCTTATGCGGGATCTCAGCAGCTAATAATAACAATAATGCAAATTTTAGGAGCAATTGGGTCAATTGTTTTACTGGCCTTCTGTGGTTAAGGTTCTGAATTCAGTCCCCAGCAGAGACCAACTTGGTTTAGTGAACTTCCCATAGTATAGTTTCTTTTCACTCTTCTATACCATTCCATCAATATAGGCTTCATCTGAAGCATTCAAGTTTCTGCCAAGCTAAACAGAGGAGTTAAATTAGATAGAAGTGTTAAGACTCAAAAGGAGGAGGAATGGCAACACTTACCAGCGGGGTAACTATGGCACTAATCAGCTGCATCAAATGTGTTGTTTACAGTTGTAAACTATGTTTCAGAAAGAGTAATTAAAAAAATAATAAGATTAATACAACAGACACTGCATCCTTAAACAGCAAATGCAAAACTACTGATACTTTGAGATGACCCCTGCCAACCTCCATACTGTGTAGCAAATAAAGGCTGACTAAAAGGGCCCTAGTGTCACTTCACTTGTTTTGCCTCTTCAAAGAAGTTTGACTGCACATTAATTACAACTTACTCTGCCCCAGGGCAGCTCTTCATTACAACACAATTCTGACATTCCATCAACTCACTCCTGTGGAAATCTTGTGTACTGGATCAATAAAAAAAGCTTTGCCTCTTTTAGAATCCCAACTTTTTTTTTGTAGAGTTACAGTGTTAAATAAAAAGGAATGCTTTTGTGACAATTCAAACAAAAAAAAAAAAAAAAAAAGAAGAAGAAGAAAATGTACTTTTTCTAAGCAGGCCAAAAGATCAGATATAAAATAAAATGCAATTGCGAGTTAATTCAGAAATTAAAAAGGAAAAAACAAAAACAACAAATAAACCCTGGTGAAGTAGCTTTTAAATCTGAACTAAGCTCCAGTTCTGTGTAAAAGCAAATAGCAATGGAGAGAAGACAACAAAGCTACCCGTGTGCCATGTCAATAACTACGTTATCTGCTGGCAAGGAGAGTGCATGCTTCAATAAGTTGTACTGCATTGATAGATTGCCTCCAACTCAGAACAGCTGGCAGAAGACAACGACTTTCACTTCTCCCGAGAAACCTCATCATTGCTAACAGTCAGATATCAATAACCATAGCAAAGCACTGAAGTACAAATGATATGAGTTTGTAGAAAAGAATAGGAATTCAACAGAGAGAAAAAAAAACACAAAAGCAAAACAAAACAAAACAAAAAGCACCAATGTAGTACTTGCAGCATATCACGAAGACATCTGCACTTTCAAACTCCAGGTATCACTATGGTTCACAGAAGCTGCAGAGTGCCAAACTTTAATTGCTATGATGCTTAAAGTTTTGGAAAGAGGAAAAAAAAAAAATTAATTATTCAACTGTTTAATTCAAAATGAATCATGAACAATATCAAAAGCAAATTTCTTCTCGTTGCAACAAGTTTTGTATTATTTTTTGTGTAAGTGGCAGGGAAAATTAAAGAAAAGTTCAAAAACATTTTAGAATTTCTCTCCTTTGTTTTTCATTACATTAGTCTTCGTGATTTTATTATGGGCTTAAAACCTACATATTATCACAGTAAACACACCTGGTAAATGTAAATACTAGTATGAAAAAGAAAAAGAATAAATAATAGTAGTACTTGGAAATAAATTGTGCCATCAATTATTTCATTCAACAGTTTCCAATAATGCAGATTTTTAAAACAACAGGTATTTTGGGGGGTTTTTTTTCTTCATAAGTTTCATTTAAAAGAGCAGGTTGGAGAGCATGGTGCCAGAAATAAGAGGTATGCAACACTATCACAAAACACAAGGAAAACAGTACATAAGACAACAACTACCCACCTGTATTACTGTAAACAATTTAATGTTAAATAATCATTATCTTTAGGATTCACGTAGAAAAAGATGCCTTTAAAGAATATATAAAATATCTGTTTTGATAGGATAATTTTTCCTAGCTTTTGCAAATATTCCAATGAAATTGAGTTCTAGACCGCTTTCAATATAACCAAAAACTTTTCCTTAGATTTTGGGATGTTTAATGCCATTCCATATCAAGATGAGCACATACTAATTTAATGTTTAAGTAATTACTGATAAAGATGGTCAAAGCAGTTAACATAAAATATTGAAAACAATCAAATGGATTTTTCACAAAACTACTACATTTTTACTTTGGGTCAAATCCCATTCTATATAAATTTAATGCTATTGTTTGCTTAACATCAAATTGTTTTTAAACAATGTCGTTTGATTCTGATGTATGCAAAATTAATATTTTAACATTATGAATAAAAAGAAATTAAATCCAGATTATTTGTGTGCATTTTACATGAAAATGTGGCATAAAATTAAGTTTGAAGTGGTATTTGGTATTCCAAATTAAACTTATTAATCTGCCATTATGAAAAAAAGTTACAAATTTTAAAATTCAATGCTTCATTAAGGAAATACAATATTGCAATAAATTTGGAATTTTAAAGTTTTTTTCATTTATTTATAATTTTAAAAAATTATACTCAACTGCTTTCTAGATTTTGTTTATCAGATTTTATTTACTACCAAAAATTTCTTTAAAGTAGACATGTACTCCAAGATTGTTGTTTGATTTTTAGAAAATAATCAACAACAACCAAATTAATTAAATTTAAGGTAATGAATGTGTGGAAACATGTTCAAATATGATGGGTTTTTGCATTGGTCTGGAGATATCAGAAATATGTATCAAGCAACAAAGGTTTCCAAACATTACGCACACAGTCCTGCATTCGACTGCAGAATCTTATTTATCTACAAAGTCTCCCTTCCTATCAAACCATCCATTTAGTGAATTTCTTAGTGTACTGATTGTGATACACTGCACTAGACAGACTGTTCCAAACATTCATCATTCCATGGCCAGCTTACTATGATGCAGACATTTTTTTAAAAAGTTGCCACCTCTTGTAACCTGAGAGTCTAAAATAAACAAAAATACATCTGTCTACCTCTTCTTTACCTTTTAAAAAGTTTTAAGCATCTCAAATAGATCCCCCCCATTGAAATGTTTTGATTCACAAAATTAGGAAATGCAATTTTTGCACAATATCACACTCCATTTCCAAAATCATTGACTAAACATAAATGTAATGACTTCTGGAGGTAAATGAAGCTGATTCAGGCCAAAGTATGTTAACATAATGTAGAAGAGAAATGTAATTTATAAAGAAAAAGTTTTCACTCTCTTAATTTCACCAAATTTTGGCATCTGAGATAGACTCCCTGATGGTCTGATTAAATACCTTTTTAAAATATTATTACAAACAATTTTCATGGAATTCCAAAGAAAAATGCACTTTTTTCTGTCTCTTTTTATGAGGTTAATTCTAGATGATCATTAGGAAGAAAAAGGGTTAAGGTTCCAAAGTTTTAACAAATTAAATTAAAAAAATTAATGGTTTAGCAGTTGCCTTTCAGTTTATTATCAATATATGACAGGTCAACTTCCAAATTAGCCAGCAGAAATGTAATACTTATTCTTGCCTCCCCTCCCTGGATTCTATATTGTTGCTCAGTCTCTCTTCATTAAGATTTACATGCCCTTTTCAAAGCTCTTCTCAACATGACTCCCATATCATTTCAACTCCTATTAAAAGAATATTTTCACAATGGAAACCAATTCCCTCACTGATTATGAAACACACAGCATCTGCCTTATAACAATTAAATGAGACATGTCAGCATCAGCTTTCACACAAGAATGGTGTGGACTAAGCAAACTACTATCTAATTATTCTGACATTAGCATAGTAAAAATGATGCGGAGCATCTATTTAGAAGCTTTGGTCAATGGCAGGAACAACTGAACACCAAGCATACATATTTAAGTAATTTATCTCACCAACGAACAAAGCATCACTACATTAAGTTATGATTTTTTATATTTACCATCAAAGCAGTCCTTCCTTTCCCTATTGTTGTGAATATCCTCCCTAACTGCAAATTGCTCAGATTTTAAATGACCTCTAGCTTAGGTAAACAAAATCATAACCTCTTACTATTTACCTATAACGGCTTTCAATTCATAGCCTTTTTTTGACATCCCTATTATTTACAGGTCTACAAAGTGTGGTTACAGTATTCACTCAACCAGGTAGAATATGTTAAATTTACATGCTTCCAAACTAACTCAACCTACATTACAAATGGTACAAACTAAGGACTATAGGTGATGATAAAGGGAAGTAGCCACCCCACCTCCTTACAGCTTGGCCTAAAAAAGTGATCTCTTATAATCACTTTCTCAAATCTGATTCCATAAGAGGCTAAACATTTGAGCTGACAGGTAAAAAAAACTATCATGAAAAAAAAAATTGTTCATTTAATAATATCTTCAAAACATGTTTTGAACTTTCATTTTTCCTCCTTTTTTCACAGGTGGTTCACTTAAAGAATTCATGCCTCCTCTCAACACCTACATCTTGACTGACAGATTTTGCTGTAGTTTATGTAAGACTTGCATTGTATTTAAATAGTTTTCATTTCATAACTCAGGTCACTAGCTGATGGCCATTCTTGTGATGTCTATCCAAAAGAAAATGTATTTTAAACAAGCCAATAAGTTTCATCCAAGAAACTGACCCTTACTGTATGTTCAATAATTCACTCTATTAAACTCAACTTTTCAGACCTGCTGAGTACAGTGTATCTGTGAAATGGGAGGGCATTAATCTTTAAGATAAGTTACAACCAGCTACAGTAATATAAACAGTAACACTAAGGTGAAAGTGATCACCAACCTTATTCATCAATGACACAGTAAGGTCTTCCATCCTCTCCAACTTGGCAAACAGTTAAAAGATTTCAGCCAGCAAATCTTGGGTGAAAGTGAGTTAGAAAGTAGCCAGTGTTTCTATGCAGCACACTAGTCTTCAATATAACCTCCTGACATTTACTTTTGAAGGCATTCTACCAAATATGTGATTTTAATGAAAATAGAGCAATGATCTCTGGATAGATATTTACATGACTTTCCAAGCTAATACTCATAAACTAGTGTAATTTCCTATCTAGGATAAGCTTCAAACAGAAGTTAGCTAAGAATGGTAATTAAAAAATCCTTTTGGTCTGCCATCTGTTTATTTTAGATTAGAGAAATAAGAAACACAACCACAATTACTATTAGTGGCACACCAGAACTACTAAAGATCTGTTATGGTTATTTTTTCAGTTACTAACAACACTTGATTAAAATGATTCTTATTCTTGCTGCATCCAGCTGCTCAACCATCCTAAAATGCCACACCAACTTTAAATAGTTACCTAGTCCCTGACATTATACAGTTGCTTCCTAAACATTTTTCCTTCAATTTCCATATCATTATTGATTTTTTTCTGCCACAACATATTTATAAAAAGTGCTAAGTTACCTCACTGCTATATTTTATATGGTCAGATGCAAGAAAATAAAATGTAGTATTTCATTCAAATATTAAAACAAAATTCTTTTTTATTTCTTGTATAGTATGCAAAAATCTTATACTTTTAAACTAGTTTTTGAAAAAAAAAATTCTTCTCTATGAGATAGTTTGATAATGCATTTGTCTTAAACCTGTGTTAGTCTATTCCTGGTGAGAGGTGAAATCATTTTTCAGAACATTTTATCCAGTGCAAAAGTCCCAGTTTGTGGAAATAGGAAAGAAGGGCAAGCACTGATCAGGGTATCCAACTAAAAGTAAGGAAAGGTAAATATGGTATTGGTATAGAATGTAATAAAACTTATGCTTGGATCTCATGGGCAATGAAATAATATCATTTGCCCACAGAATAGGCCAAGGGAGATATGGTCTAAGGTAAAAAAGACTAACTGGTAACTAATTTTGTAAGGGAGATTTCCTCTAAAGGATCTGTGGCAAAGGAACTAACTGTACAGGACATGAAAATCAATCACATAGTGAATCACTCAACAAAGAATGAATCTGATTGTTAGTATAAAATCCAGCACCATCAAAAGAGCAATAAAAAAAAAAAAAAATCCAGCATCCTGCCCCATGGTAAAGAAAGATCTCCTAAAGAAGCACTGAGAGATATGCATACTCACATTATATCCATAGATCCACTAAGTTGGCTTGATGAATTTAATTAATCAATTTGCAATTACTAACTTTAAGCAATGAACTTTTCCCACTTACCTTCAATGACTTAGCAGTGGAGGAGTATTTGTAAAGCCAGGTAATATATTCATCAAATTACCAAAAGAATTCTTGTATTAATTTGGGAATGTTTGAAAAATTAAAGTCTGGCAAGTTTAGATAGATCTGCAGAAAGAAACCTGCTGCTGAAATTGGTAGAAAAACCAAAGATAAATGCAACAGAGTGGCAGAGTACCAAGGTTGGCAAGGACCAACTAAATTACGAAGGACTTGGGATGCTAATTCTGCAATGCATAAAAACCTGTTAAACTAAAAAAATGAGAGAAAATGGGTAGGTAAACATCCTATGCCAAGCCTAACTCTTGATAAAAGCAAACAATTTCCAAAAATCTTAGCATCCATGTCCATGAAGTGAATTCATTGTAGCCTTGTAGATTCAGAGTATAATCAGTTTTGTCTTAAAGCAGAGGGAAAAAAAGCAAGCCAGGAAAAAGTACACACATGGTCATGGCATAATAACTACTTTAGAATAAACTACATTGAAAATCTTTGATATGAAAGATGATATGAAACTAATCACTGAGTAGTAGAGATAAACAATGTTAACCACCATTTCTCACCAGCAAAAATATTCTATAAAATCTTTTACTTTATATTTTACATCTGCCTAAATATTTTTAATTCAAAACTAAACAAAAATATTATCTTCAGTTTCAGAACAGGCTAATTTATTTCTGTGCAAAGTTGGTGGCTTTTAAAATCACAACTAGCTTAAAACATAGTTCAGTTATAAATTTCCATTAAAATACTTATCAGGATTGAACATTTTACATCCACACTGTTTCTTCCACTTTCACTGCAGGAAGCAAACATATATTAAGTATATATATTTAAATAACCAGAAAAAGAAAAAAAAACTTTATAAAGTAAAAATTGTAAGTGACATTATTTAACAAAACATTTTGACAGCTCACATATGATCATTTAAAAGGGTTTACACAAAAATTAGCACAAGTCTGTTGACTTCTGTCCAATCAATATGCATTGTTAATATATCAAATAAAGTCCTGATCCATACAAAGATTAAATTAATTCTGCAAGTTTAGCTTACAATTATTCTTTCGCTATAATCTATTACATGTTATTGCAAAGAGCATGTTGGTTTCTTGTTACACCAATGTCAACACTTTCATGGCATAATAAATTTTATCAGAGAATATTTTATCCCGCTGGTATTTTAAATAGGTTTTTTTCACAAACCACAAAAGAAATTAATTGGATAAAAACTCTATAGTGGTAATCTTCAGAAGCAGGTAGTTGTTATAGAAAAGTTAAAGATGTTTTAAGATAAACTCTATAACAAGACAGATAAATAAGGAATGGGCAATGTACATATGAATACACAATTACTTTTACAATATTAACTCTTATCTGAATTACTTAATGTCCCCCCTTTTATGAATAATGGCTACATTAAGCCTTAAGCCCCTGATAATTTTTTTTATTTGAAGAGATATCAATTTAGACTTATTTAATAAAATGATCCTTATAAAATTATCTTTCTAGACATGTAAACCAAAATGCAAAGAAATAAATACCTAAAATTTAATGGTTATTTGAATATGACTAAAAATTAAAATGTAACTTTATCAACAGTTAATCCAAGATAAAATCACACATAACAAACAGAGATCATATTTCAATAAAACAACATATATTTAGCACAATATAACCAAAATTAAAATTATTTTGTCAAACAACATCCAAATAGTTGCAAACGAAATTCCATAATTCATGGAGTCACTTTCAAGAAGTCCCCCATTTTTTTCCAAGTCATTTACAATTTTTACAATAATTTGAGTTTTTCTCCCACACTTCAGTATATATCATACAAAATAAATTCTTTATGAATGATATTTCCCAAAGCATTCTTTAGGGTGGAGACTGGGATATCTGGTACAGCCCAAACAAATGAAATTTGTTTTTCTTTTCTTTTTGTCAGAGTACTACAAACAACACAATTTTTGTCTGTTGAAACATTTCACCAAATGCTTGTTGCCTTCAAGACATTCAATTGGGTTTTGATATTCTTGGGAATCCAGTGCAGGAAGCAGGCAAGTTCTTGGCAATCTGTGTGATAGCCTCAACAAAACTGGTGATCAAATCTTTTAATTTCTTGAGGCTTATTTTCTTCTAACCATCTTGATGTATCAGCATATAAAGGATATATACATACATTCATCTGACACACCCATAACAACCTGAAAAAAATTCTTTTCCATTATTTTGTTGTTTCTCATGTAAATTGGCCATAACATGCAACACTGATTGACATGAACACACCTACTGTTTCTTTTTTTGAACAAGTGGTCATTTCAACTTCAGTATTATTTGGTCATTTCTTCTTCAGAGCTAGAATCTGTGCTGTTTTATTTCAAATTCTAATTCACTAGATTGTTCAAAATCAACTTGCACCAATAAACAAGATTTTGATGTTTCTTGTACTTGTCTTTGCCATTTTTCTTTCATTGTTTACTTTCATTGATGGCCTTCACACTTTCTAAACTAACTCCAAAAAAAAAGTTTTACACTACATCATCTGTTAAAATACCCCTGGCCTACCTTCAATAAATGTATCTGACTGGTTGTCATCACTCATCAATACCTGTATAACTAAACAGCTGTTAATCTCTGTGATGATGACAAAGCTGGTGAGAATGGCTCACACGCACAAGTGGTAAATAGAAGAGCCACTGGCAGTGGCTTGTGGTAGTGAACAAACAAGTGAATATCAATTTTGAAAATTTAGTTTTGGAAGATTTATGAATGATTTTTTGAGTGTGTAAATCTTTAATGCAATAAGATAAGTAAGTAAAATTGCACATACAGGTTTGTTTTGCATTGAATCACTTCACGAAAAATTTAATTAAATTAATTCCCAAAGCAACTGAAAGCTAGTGTAAAGTCTTGCCCCCTTATTCATGGCCATACTTTCTTCAGTTTTGAAAAACAGCAAATATCTTTAGTAATGTTGTATAGACTGAAGTGATATACACTTCTTTTCTTCAGTCCTAACTGTAGTGCTAAATATTGTCAATAAAGTACATGATAATCAGAGAATATCAATAATTCAATCTGCCAGTATAACTACTAATCTGCAAAGTTACTGAGGAGGGGGGGACAAGTAAAAGCCTAGTGTGTGACATTACCACTTTATTACCTTGCAGACACAATTCAATCTATAGGTGAACTGCTAAAGGTTCAATCAAGCCAATAAGCAGTGATATGGTAAATCAAAAATTCTGAGCAAGTTATCTGTCCCTTAACAATAAATAGGAGATCATTAATAGAAAAATTCAGAAAATGATTTTCAACATATGTATTTTAATTGGATAAATCATAGTTAGTAACAAACAGACCTTGCGACTAGAAAATCATATATTTCATGGGCAAGTAAACATCAAATTATATTTTCCATGTAACAAAACCAGGCAAAGCATGCTGTAAATTTAAAAGGCTAGAAGGTGCATGGAATTCAAGAAGCTTGTGGAAATTAGAAACATTTAAGAACCATTATTAAAAAGAAATACTTTAGTATTATTTTATATAATTGGTTCAACAGATCTCACCTGTTTATCATTAGTAAAGTACAGTATATCATAAAAGTCAGTAAAAATTCACAGGTAAACCAATTGCTTTTAAATTCTGACATCAACTAAAATCTATCATTGAAAAGCCAAAAATAATGATAATTATTTCGATACGAAACAAACAAGCAAAAAAAAAAAGCAATGTCAGCATAATTTACAGCATAAACAACAAAGTTAATCAAATTCTGATCAATGACATAAAAATATTTTTTTTTTTTGGATTAGATAAGACTGGAAGAAATTATCAATATGGACAAATGATAAAACTGATATAATTAACATCAGCATGAAGTATGATTGTTGGAATCTGTACTTATTAAGCCTGACCTCCTTAAATTATCCAATATCTCAAAGTTTCAAATCTTATCAACTTTTCTTTTTCTTTGAAAAGGTCAAGAGATAAGTCTAAAGATATATTGTATGGGGGTGGGGCTCATTTCCATTTATTTTCACAGAGCCTTTCAGTTTCACAAATATATAGATTCTTCAGAACAAATAAAAAGGAAATGGTTGATAAAATCAGTAAAGTCAGTTGAAAAGACTGCTTTAATTATGAACCATGGCTACTTGAGTTTGTGCTATTTGGGAGTAGGATCAGTAAAAATAAATATTATAGAAATCATTAGCTGGACTACTTAAAGGATGAAAACAAATTATACATAAGGTTTATTTTCCTCTAAAAGCTATTTATCAATCCTGGTATTATATGATGTGACCTGAAAAACAAGACTGCTATAAGTTGAGAAAAATAAAATACAAATCATACTTAATGTAGAACAGTTGAATAGATCTTCCACAAAGTTACACACTAGGTTTGATGCATAAGCGATAAAGACAACTACTACTATGGAATTCCTGTAGTCTCAGCGGTGGTATAAATCAGCCCACATTTCTACACTGATCAAACATTCAAAAGTGGTTATTAATTGATTATAATCAGTTTGATCCTTAGCTTAAGCTAGCCAGAAATCAATATTTCAGGACAACCTTTCAAAAGCATGAAGTTTTAGTATTACTTTAATGTTCACTCTTGTGTTTCATTAATTTGTTGTAAATTCTTTGAGACACCCTGGTAAGCAACACTATTCATCTCCTATTTTTTTCTTTTCATATTTAATAACATTTCTCGAACTAGACTCTGCACAAAATTTCATAGTTAACCACAGTTGCTCTTGCACCAGCCAGTAAAAAAAAATTTTTTTCCAGGTATGGGCTGCTAACATCAGATAAATTGCAATAATGTAGAACATTCTTAGAGAAAATAAAAGCAAAATAACTACATACACCAATGTGATGACTAAACAAAAATGTAATCAGAACCTCTTAGGCAGAGTTAACCACCATTATGCTAAAACACAATGATATTACTATAGTAATCAATGAACACAATGGTAAAACACCATAAAACATTAAAAGTACCATACAGTAATTCAATAAATTGCTCAAATATTTGACATGAAAAGGAAATGCTGTACTATATCATCAATTATAAGCTGAGGGGAAGGCTCACGTTAAATATTTCATGCAAAAAATACAGAGGACGTGCAACAATAACAAGCTACAGTAATCAACTAAGCATTCTAAAAATGGAAATGGACTTGCAAACATGACTGGTCAAGGGTAAAATAGGCTTAAAATTCAAAATAACACATGCCCACTAAGAAAGTATGGAGCACAGACTTTTTCTTTCTTTTTAAAATAGTACATACTTGTGGATTTTGGAACAAAACACCCTATTTCTTTGCATGTTCTGAGCAATATGAATAAAAGAATCTCACCTCACTTGAGCTAAAACTTTCACTAATATTACTTACTTTTCATGACATGAAATGTCTCAAAGTCTTTACATATGATATTAGAACTTTTTTTTTTATAATAGCACAGTATTCAGTGAGGCAAGATGTTGACAACTACCTCCTTCAGACCTGTAAAAACATAGTTAAACAATACTGACACTGCTCTCTTGTTTTTGCTGCTTGTAATCTTATCATTGTTCAATGAGAGGTTAACAGATGTGTTACTAACTCTTTTTCAAAGGTTTTTGAGAGTTTAAATTCAATCTTATAAGATGATAATGTCTGATTTATGCATAAGCTCTTTAAAGCACATCTATCAAATTTGAGACTGAGCATATGGGATGTTTTGCAGTAAAAGCCAGGTCTGTTGCCTCAAACTCTGTCAGTCACGGAAACTGTTGGCTATGGTAGATTTGCTTTTAGTATGTTGTCATTCAGCTTGTTTCCTAAACTTTGGATAGGTCTCAATGATTATGATGTGACTAGAGACAGATTAAAATATCTTTGCATTTGCTATAAAACATAGCGAATCTGCCACCACACAGGGAAACAACAAATGAAACTAATACTTATCTCTACAATAGTTTTCTTGCATATTAACACCATAAAATTTTAAACCATATAAGATTTACAGTCAAATTACTAACAAAAGTATAATACTAATAAGTCAAAAGCAATTATAAATCATTTACAGTATCTCATTTAAAGCTCTAATGGGACTTTAACCCTACAATCATGACTTTTCTTACAATTCAGTATTCAGGCATGTTAATATAAAAGATCATGAACAGATACAAGATGATAAAACTTTCTAATGAGCATTCATTTGTACATGTAGACCATCAGAGCATTTTACAAGTATATTTTTATCAGATTTTAAAAAATAACAAGGGAATATCTTCTATAGCCCCACCTTATCTGTCAGCAGGGTAAGAAAGTTCATTTTCTTAAAGTTCCCTGCCCCTATCATAAATTTGACCTGCAAATATACCTCTTCTCTAGCTGAGATGAAATTATAAATAGATATAAATACTATTATTTCAAAAGAAGAAGATAATTTTATAGAAGAATGAATGTTTAGCTGAAATTGATATATTGTATCCTTAAAAAAAATACTTTAAAATACTACAAATATGATTTACTTACCAAGAAGCAAAGTGTTTGATTAAGTTTTAAAGATACTTAAATTCTTCATTTACATAAGGTCATTCAAAGCTGTATGACAATATTGTCCATATTTAATTTTCTTTAAGCTCACAATGCACAAAGCAAAGCCTGATTTTTTCATCTGCCAAATACAATCTGACAGTTTCTGGCTATGAATAAATGGTCTTTCTCTAACCAAATCCATCTACATGGGACTTGTCACAAATGGATCTTTCCAATCTACAATGTGTTCCAAAGCAGAGCCACATTCAACAATCTCTTTTCGCACTGGCATAGTTTTCAAAAAGATCTATCATGTGCAGTAACACGTCTACAGATATTGCCAATTTATGATAAACCATATTCAACCGACAAAATTTAGTGAAATAGAAGTAGGGAAGTGCCAATCTACAGTGAATGGTACCAAGTTTCTGCGAAAGCAGAAATCACATTTTGACTTTTTTTCTCCTAGATTGTTATAACACATGGAAAAGTATTTTAATTCTGTTCTTTGAGGAAACAGAAAGTGACAAAAGTGAAGATTTCAGCACAATTAGTTTGATAGATTTTGTTTTCTTGTGATGTTTCCAGAGAGCAGCAAAATCCACAGTACCAGGTTTGTGAAGCATTTTTCTTTTAATCCTTGAGCTGCAGTACACATAAATATACACAGCATTTTTCCTGCCAGGAGTGTCATTTGGCAGAATCAGATGACCGAGTGGAGCATGTGTCCACCCATTTTTTAAAAATTTTCTTTTAAATTTTGTTTTTGAGCATATGGTGAATGTTGGGGATTACGATCACTGCAGCTAGAGGGTTAATTGCTATTGAACAAAGATAAAAACCTATAACAAAAAATTTCATTAAGTTTTTACCTACAGATAAAGTTATCAAAAAGCTTATGAAATAAGAATATTTAAAATTTCTTTCATTAAATTTCCAAGTGCTTTGTTTTTTAAGAAAAATATATAAAATGTATGAAGTTTGTGTAAAATGTAAGAATTTACTGCTTAATGCTCTATACAGACATTAAAACTATCTAGTATAAGTTATTAGCAGACATAGAAATTGTTGTATTCTTTAGAAATGTAGATGTTTGTTTTTTCCTCTCTCTTAATTAATTCTGCTGCATTATTAAACTCATTTTAAAGATTACTTGAAAGATTAAAATGAAACTGCTGGCAATATTTCCACTTTCCTTCTTTCCATATAGACTTATTTTCAGAAAGCTCAGAAGCTAAATGATAAAAAAGTCAGAACTAAATGATGATTTGTATCATTAAAATTATCAGTAAATGTGCTGCACAATCAGAGACTACAGCAGCCTTCCAGTAACATTGAGGATCACAAGCACCCTGCTTGAGTGCCTTCCTAAGATGTCACAGTGGAAAAGAAGTTAACAGCCAATTATTGCATGCACTACTGTCCATTTGTAAAAAACTCCATTAATTTTGTTGTTATTTCTACTTAAGCATTTAAAATGACCATGTGTTACTTAAATTGTTACTTTTAAGTATGCGAATACAAATGGATTCAACAAAAAAAAAACACATAAAATTGTAAAAATCACCTAGAAAAGTAATTAACTATGGTAAAATTTGCTGTTCAATTTTTTAATTAATTAAATTTCTATATTACTTTTGGTTTTTAATAAATTAAGCCAAACAAACAAAAAATTCAATGTAGTTATCACTCAGAAAATGCAATGGCTAATTGTAAATCACAAATTCTGGATTATTTCTCATAACACTTGCTAACTACTACTATGATTTCTAAAGATTTATGAGAAGCCTTAATTTAAAAGCAAAATATGCTGAGCAGTTCAAACTTAACTAGTAGTGAGATACAAATGCAACCCAAGTGGTACACAGAAAGTTAAATAAACAAAACATTTTTTTTTGTACAAACCGTAGATTATAATTTTTGTTATTATAACTATTTTATTTTAAATTTATTTATTTGAAGTTATATCCAAACATAGCATAATGAGTTTATCTATGTGGAAATCAATACAATGTGATCTTTTAATTTATGGCCATTCTATTTAAAATTAAGGATATAAATGAACTTCCCAATTTCTTCATTATCTAGACATTCCACCAAAACCCCACATAGATCTGTGAAAATAAGCTAAGCATTTTGTGACTAATATTCACCATTTTTCTAAATATAAAGAATTACAATGTATATATACAACTTTTCTTTATGTATTTTCAGAAATAAATTTAGGAAGGATAATGGTTGTGTTTAGTTTGTTCTATGATAATTTGAATGAAAAGATAAATACAGTATGTGATAATTCTATGAGTAGTAGTAATCTTTTACTACTATTCAGAGTACACACCATAGCTTAACAATGCAGAGATTCTAATATTATTTTCTGTGAGCAGTAACAAGTGTCAGTGTGCTTGAAAGCATCTAGCCAAAGACCAGTTAACTAAATGTCACCAGAATAGCAAAGGCTAGAGTCAGCAAACGTACATAAGCTCTATTCTAATGGCAAGTGTTTTGAAGCTGTCTAAAACCAAATTTTTTTTTAAAAAAATCTAGTACCAACAAAAGAATGTGTTCTTGATAATTTATTAATTCTGATTTCTTATATCATCATTCCAGAAATGATTTGTACAACCACCAAGCCCAGCCTAATACCTGCAGTCATCAAGTCATTCCCATTAGGTATACTGCCTCAAAATGAATACCAAGAGGATTAAAGTAGTACTAAACTGAACTGTAAGAAAATATAAAGGGACTATCAACCCCAATATTTACATGTACTAAAAACTGCCAAACCTTTCAAAGTATATTAAGTGGTTTTTTGAAATGCTTTGCTGGATGTCATGATACAAACTGATTTTAGTAGATTTTACAAGATGTAATTTGTAGCTATCCACCTACTGGTAATTAGTTGTGAGAGAATAAAAGAAAAGAATTGCATAAATAAAACATTAGTTATTTTAGAAAATTACTATGATACAGACATGTTTTGTGTTTTTTTTGTAAAAAAATCAATATTAAACACTATGGCTGTTTGAAGCTGGCTGACCATGCAGTATATTTATGGCCTATCTGTAGTGATTTACTAACTTTGCAGTTTACTAACAAAT
The DNA here is from genome assembly GCA_018389105.1 of Nautilus pompilius. Taxonomy (NCBI): domain Eukaryota; kingdom Metazoa; phylum Mollusca; class Cephalopoda; order Nautilida; family Nautilidae; genus Nautilus; species Nautilus pompilius. Next base: position 1,021,054 of record JACATO010000069.1, on the reverse strand, counting down.
TAAGATACTGAGCTTATGAAACATTCCAACTAATTTAGAGGTTTTATAGATCAAAGCAATACTCATAGCTAAATTACATGTAGTTTGTTCCCCCGTGACTAATTTACAGTGATTTTACAGATCAAAGCATCCATAGCTAAATCACAGAAGTAGATTCCCTTGTGAAATAAAGCCACATCTTCTGCAGTTACGCTTATAGAATTATAAATGGAATTACAGACTAAACTAAACACTAGCAACACAAATGAAAACCAGCGAAGATTTGAAAATCACTAAACATCCATAACAACATAGTTTATTGTTTAGTATTAGCATCCATATCATATAATACCAGAGTTTTACACCAAGTGAATTTAGCCTCAAATCAGCAACAGTTGCCCTGAGTACTAGGCAAATGTAGCTGTTGAGCCTTACTCCAGCTTGTTACAAGTAAAATTTAGTTAGTATTTACATGGAGACAGAAAGCCATCATAGCTTATGTAAGGGCCCCAAGAAAACAGAAATGGCCATCAGTACAATTTTAAATTAATTAATACTATCACTATTGATTACACTTGCCAGTAATTTATTCCTCAACAATTCTATTCCTTAAAAGCACTTTCTGATATCTAAAGATGTCAGAATCTTAGTTAATTTGTAATTGTGGCCAACCTTACCATCCACATGCTAATTCATAATTATTCATTATTTTATAAATACCTCATTTTCCCACTTGTCATGCCACATGCATAAAATCTAGTGAGAATGAAGTATGGGCCTGTTGTTCCATTCCTGCTGCAAGAAATCAATATTTTTTGAAAAATGCCTCTATCCAACATGCCCAAGGTCTTTGTTCCAGTCAAGAGATGTTGACACTTTCCACATAAAATCTAAAGATGTTCTCATCAATATATGCTCATGCAGCACAAAGCAAAAAATGATAAAACAAAATTTACAGGTGCTTCACTTTATATCTCTCTTGACATTATCAAATCTTAATGAACTTGTATAAAATGCTAATAATGTCTGTGATAAAAAGTAAGCAATTTCATCAGCATCACATTCTAAGTTGTATTTTTGTGACTGTCACATAGATGATCATGACAGGCTCTGTAGATAAATGGTATGCATGTGGTGAGTGTTTTTTCCATATTTCCAGAGTCAGAACATTTTCAGGAGAGTTTTGTTTTGGGACTGAGTGTCTTATGCGACCTTTCCCCACCTGTGTCATTGACAAAGCAAGTTCAGTTATGTTTTTGTTGTTGTTTTTTTCATTCTTTCATTACACAGATCTATGCTGTCTATCATATAGATTAAATTGACTTGGCTTGTATTGTTACTCACATAGTTTAGTTCCTGCATCAACTGTTGCTGATTGTAGAAAAGTTTGGTTTTCAATTTCAACAGATTTTAACTTTTTTTTTTAAATTATCCCCAATAATCACTCACTCCAACTTTCAAATTTTGACAAGTTCCCATAAATGCCAAGGTGACAATCAAACCAATACACACACACACACACACACCCACATAATGTATAATTGTTGTTGTTTTTGCATTTACATTGATTTAAAGTGATTTAATTTCTTAGTTAGAAAAACAATCAGACACCTCTAAGATAAACATGGCTATTGATCAGCTCGTCTGTGAATGAAGTGTGCAAGAAATCTCTCAATTTCAGTCATGTCTGCCAAATGAAGACAGCAATGAAACAAATACAAAAACAAAATTACTTGTGTCAGAACAAAACAAATTTGAAATAACAATGCTGGAGAAATCTTATCCAATTACTGGCAAAATTAAACTGTCTCTGGCAAGCATATTTTTGTAATCCTCAAAAGCAGCCAATGTAAGAAAAAAAGAGAAAATTTCAGTCTCCTCAGCTAATCTATACTAATACAATTTCTGTACAGTGATGCTCATTGCAATTCATGTGGCAGTACATGAAATATATAACCACACTGCAACAAACCCATCTAAAAACAACAACAGGTCACACGCTGAAATAATTGAGTCATTAAATTAAGTGCTATTTTAATTTAAAAACCAAGAAAAAACTGTTTAAAAATTAGCCTCACACATCAGTGTACGTCTAATAAATCTTCTTTTAAAGGAAGCTCAGTTTTTCCACCATCAGTCATAACTGACATAAATGTTTCATTAGATATTTCAGTCACAGACAATTATGGTAATAAAAGTAAATCTTCAGAAGAGAGTGTTTATTTCTTTTAAGTACCCAGTTTTGAAGTCAGTTATTTAGAAAGAAAATTTCAATTAAATTTAAGTTTTTTTGAAGACTGCATGGTTGGAATTATTTTTTTTTTCCAATGTTTTCTATAATAAGAGAAAAACACTTCTGAAGGTCACTTCATGAAAACCAGCACAACAATTAATTGAAAACATGTCATTTATCGTTTTTAGCAAGTCAAAGTCTGATTAATATATCTGCTTACAAGATATACAAATGGCTGCTCACAAGATAACCTTGGTTATCAATCAAAATTTTTCACAACACTTAGTTTTCTGATTAGATTTTTTCAAAAATTCTTTTTGTTTACACTTTAAAAAAAAAAAAAAGAGAGAGAAATACTAGAATCTGGAATGAACTGCCATTATTGTTCATAAAATAAAGTATTCCATCAATTATCTCTAAAAAAAAAAACTAACTAAAAAAAGAGATTATTATTCAAGGCCATTCAAAATAAGCACTAAATCATCTTGAACCATCTTGGGGAGCAGTGCTGGAGTTCACTAAAGGATTCAGTAAAATTATTTAATAAAAGCATCAGACAATTTATGCAGCTGGTTTGATGACCTTAATCAGTTGGAAACCTGATGCTAGGTTAAAATAACAAACTGGTCCAATGAAGATGATATAATTTCAGATTTGTAAATGCATACAACTAAAAATATAACTAAATTAAAACCTAAATGTACTCTTCACTGAAAGAAAAACAGATCATCATAAAGTATCATTATATTATTATACATCACAATTACAATTTATAATGAGGGATCCACCAAAATGACCCCAAAATAAAATTCTACGACTATTACTCCATTATATGATGCCAGCTGCTTCCCATGCCTGATGATAGAGACAATTTAGCAAACTTAGAGCCATTCACTGAATTTAAATTCAGTAATAATTTTGAGAATATCTACAGAAATTAGTTATGTAAAAGTGATAGTTACATAACTGCATTAACCTTTTTCCTCTGCCAACCAGATTTCTGTACTTGACCCAGCCACATGTAGTGATTTTCAAATACTGGAGAACACAGCACAGACTTAATCAACTTTTGGCAATTACTGCCACCAACAACAGGCAAATCACAAACACACTCTAGGTCAAGATCTGCATAAATGTTCTCAAAGTCACTGGTTATTACCTATCACTAATAATTACAATTTTTAACATGAAGTAAATTGTTATAATCCCAATGACTTCTGCAGTGAGTCCTCAAATATCCCATGCTAGACTGTTTATCACCTAAAGAATTCTTATATCCTTTGAAGTAAACCCTCTACCCAAACATGTAGTTCTCTTATTTGCATGATAAAAACAGTATCCTCCTCAGATCAAGCTGTAAGTATTTCTCAAACTTTGAACATAGCCTCATTTTAATTAGAACAATAGGTCCATACACAAACACACACACAAAAAAAAACTGCATTAGTTTTTGCAGCAGTTTGTTGGGTGACAAAGTAAGAAAAACATGGCAAGAGTAAGTTATTTCTATGCCTAACCATAACCCTGCCAACACCATCCTTTTAAATCCAGTAGAGGTTTGAAATTAAAATAAGACTCAACTAAGCCCCTTTATGTCTTAGATTTTAATCTTAGAGCTACAGATGATGTCCATATGTAACTTTAGGAAATATTAACTAAAAAATGTAGTTTCCAAGTGACACTGATGTTGCTTTCTTTGTAAATGCTATGACTGTACCCTCAAACATTTCTCTATTTTTTGGGAGGGTAGGGTGTATAGTCCTTTTGATATACAATCTATTTATTGAAGTCTTTCAGGGATTTTTCTTTTGTTGCTCAGATTGCTGTGAAACCAAAATGGTAATAATCAAGGAGATTAATTGTATCTTGGGGCTTGAAGTTAGTTGCTACTATGGAACTAACATCTAATTTTAAAGCACAATACAAAGAATCCACTATCTAACAATTCCATTAGGAGCTGAAGAAAGAAATTTAAAGTGACAACACGTAGTTAATGATACAAGACACTCTGGTAAACCAGGCACTAATCAAGAGACCACGGTAGCTGTCAAAGAAATATTTTCAAAACGTCCACAGAAATCCCTTCATCATGTCTCACAAGAATTTAACATTTTCTTTTAAATGGTTTCTTAAAATTTTGAAAGTGAGATAATATCAACAATGACAAGTACCAGACACCCCAACAGCTGGGGAATGTGTTGAAGGTCTTGGCCAAAAGAATTAAACAGTTTCGCTGAAAGTAGCAGCAATGTAAAGGTTAGGGATCTTTCTGTTTTACCATATGTAGTTAAACAGTTATTAAACACCAAACTTCTTCAAAGAATTTATAAACACTGAGTAAATTAAATCTGAAAGTAAAAATTTTGAAAACCAAAAAAGTTTTAACTCTGTTTAATCATTCTTCTTCACATTTTCTTTTTTTTTTCTGCCATATTTCTATTTAGTAGTAATATTATTCTTGCTTCTCCTAGGCATTAGTTGTGCTTTCATTTACATTTCTGATCCTTCACCTCCTGAAACTCTATGGGTTAAATAAATAAATATACAGTAATTTCTTCACAAATACATTAGAGAAGTACTGGTAGATTTTATGAATTTGTGAATCTGAAAAAAAATTCATTTTTTTAGAAAATTAACAAGATATTTTAAATTTATTCATTGATTTTTAAACTCCTATGATGCATTTTGAATTCTGAAAAATGAAGTATTTTTGTAAAGTTAAGCATATTAGTAGACTATTAAATCTCAAGTTTTCCTTTCTGTGAATAAAAAACATTAAATATTAACAACTTGTAAAATAATTCAATCTCCTCAAATGTTTAGTGTTCATTGATGCCTATGATTTATTTCTGTTAGACATTTCCTTTTATGCACTTCAAAAACATTTCCCAATTTTTGCCCTTTCTTTGCATTTACAATATACTGTCGGTGACTATTGGTCAAGAAAAAAAAATGGTATGTTTGAAAAAATAATTCTTTTCAATTTCATTAAAGTTTTTTTATATTGTAACTTTTAACAAATTTCATAAATTTCTGTATTATTATATATAATGATTATAAAGCAACTGTATGAAAACTTTCACTTGGCTATATCAGTAGTTTAGCCACAATCAATTGTTAAACCTGCATAGTAAATAAAGGAGAGAAATGTGTACCACCTCCCCCTAATGTTTATATTTTAATAAAAACATTATTTCTGTTTAGTTTATGCTGACTGTGGGTTTTATAAAACAAAATCTTTACAAAGCTGATAAATAACAGACAATCCGCATACTCTCTATACCAAAACAATGTACTTTACAAAAGTAGATCTTGTTCAGATGCTACTCATGAAAATTTTTTTTTTTTAAATCTTTTAAATGATTGTTGATGACTATAAACTTCATTTGCAAATTTGAATTCAAAGCACATACTTATCGGAGTCGTCAAATCAATTATTACGTCTAAATTAATATGACAATGATTATTATTTTTGAAATGATCTATCTAAGTTTCATGTTTTACCACATAAGTTATTATTAAATTACATAACGCGCATAGATAGATGACATTGTCCTCTGTGACGAAAGTTGACACTGCTGGTAGTTAGCATCATAACCATCTTCACGGACTTCCTTTGGCAGCCATGCATGCACAAGACAATTTGATGGGTTAGGTTGCAATAATTCTTTACTAGAATTCTTCATTTATAGAAGTGGGAGGAAACTTGGTGGGAGGGGGGGCCCACAGAAAACCCACACAGCTAGATGGTAAAGAGGAGCAAAAAGAGAAATCATACCAGGGAGGTATAAAAAACCAACAAGCTGGATCCAACTGGGATTCGAACTCAGGCCCTCAACCTAAGCAATCCAGTGGTACTGAGAGTATTGCATAAAATAAGCATGACTATTTTCCTGACAAACACATTCATAATCTGACCCTTAAAAAAGATACCTAGTTAATTTGTTGCATCCAAGACTTTCTTGAACTTTTTCAGGGTTTTTCCATTTATAATTATCAAGAAATCCATTTAAATTACACAATTCCAAAATATTCAGACACATTAAAATCGGGAAACCTTATGGGAATAACAGTTCAATCTATGGCCAATGAAATTTTCTATTCAAGAATAAATTCCAAGTATAAATTGAACAATAGTATATATAAATAAGGAAAAAAAAAGAAATTCATGTTTTTAAAAGACCTCTTTAAAATGTTAAGAAAATAGAGTTAATTATGATGCCAAAGTGATTCAATTAGATAAATAAAGTTTAATGTTCAAACAAAAGTTAACCCAACAATGACAACACATCCAGGGTCAGGTCACAGTATGAGAAATACCTTAACTCATAGGAAGAGATTCAATTCTGCCTGAACAAATCAAAAGCAAGAGAATTCACATGATCAGTAAGCGGTTGTTTTGCTGTTATGTCCACAGGCCTACACCTAGTTCAATAAAAAAAGGAGGGAAGAAAAAATAAACCAAAATGATCTCTATTAAGAACTACCCCAAATTATAAAGCACACCTTCTTTCTTTGCATAACTCTGAGCATTCCTAATATAGCCCGGGTATCAATACTACTCCATTCATCACATTACAAGACTGGAAAAAGATAGGATTTTTCTAAATTTAAAAATATTGCTTTCTGTTCAAGAGATTCTGGTGGTATAATCTTTCTTCTACTGTAACAACTTAAATAAAGCCAGGGTTAGTATTTCTCTTGTTTATTGCTCTTGTTTTCTACCAGATTTAAAGGAAATTAACAGCATTAAAAAATATCATGATAAGATCTACTTCAGAAACTGTCTCTATACAAACATCACCTGTCCATAAAAATTAGTCAGCTGCACTTATATCCATAAATTGTTGCAGTTACACATCTACTACTGATACTAATAATAATAATGACTGGCTGACTACAACATTTCTTGGCCATTCTTAAAAAAGACAAAAATTGATAAATATATATAATTTTAATGTTATGCCAGCAGCCTTTTTGTTTTCACTGTTTTGTTAGTGAAGAGCCAACATAATCCTTAACTAATTTTCCTGATGAGATCAATACTGCAGTATGTTGATGGTCAGATTTCACTAATATATCACAAGTTTGCTCAAGCACAGATACAACAAAAAGAATTTCCCCCTTCATCACCAAAATTTAAAAACACAGTAACAGAATTATTGGCTAGAATAGAATTTTTTTTTAGACAAATAATCTTAAAAACCATTAACCTGTCACTCCTCATTGCTATAAACAATTTTTACTAAAAAGCCTATATAATAAAAATCATCATAAAACATTTGACACCCCATTATCTACACAAAATTCAGATGATTAGTTTTAGACATTTCTCATTACCCTAGTAGTATTAATTAGTGAAAATGTTTCAGAATTCTTTTCTTGTCTTCTTCACAGCGTTCTTCTTTTCAAATTCAGCAGCTAAATGTTGTCTTTTTCCACCAGAGATGCCAACATCTACCAACTTAGTTTCTAAAGAATTAAAGATATTCAGGTGAAATGATAATACTATTTTTCCTTTTTTTTTTCTTCAGTAAATAGAGAGAGATCAGATGAGCAAAATGTAGATGGCAAAATAAGTTAAAGGTGAATTCCTGTTGAGAAAACAGCACATATTTTACTAGTAATGAAATCTTCACTTTCAGTTTTGATTTTGCCTTTATCTATGATTAAAAATGAAAACTTTCGTGTTTACTTTGTTGTTTTTTAACCCTCAAAATGAAAAGTCACTGAAATGACATTTATTCTTTCCAGCCAAGCTAATGATGAAAAAAAAATATCAATCTTTAGTGATCTTATCTCTACTATCCGGAAAAGTGAGTATGACCAAGCGTAAAGCATATTTTTAATATACAACTTAGGACAGCCAGTGGCTAAGTGGTTACACTGCTGAGCTAGAGACCCTGAGTTCAGTCCCTCTTTGGTGAATTTCTCTTGGCATGGTTACTTGGCACACTAGTTCACCAGCTGGTCATGTGGGTTTCCTCCCACAACTAAAAATGAAGAGATCTAGCAGAGATTATATAATGTTCCATGCTCATTACAAGTTCACTCATCTCTGGCTCCTCTACAGGAACATTGTGCTAGGGGCTTGCATCTGATGCACAGTATTACAGAATTTTTTTTTTTTTTTTCATTTTTGAACAAAACCGTCTAAGAAACCTTGCTGAATAGATGACAGAAGCATCAGCAAAATGAGCAAGAGAAGCCTCATCTTTGGTTAGCCATTAAATAAACTCAAAATATACCCCAATGCAGGTGTCACCATGTTATCAGACATGCTATGTGATCTGCTAACTTGCTGACCAAGGTGAAAAAAAAACAAAGTCACTCACATTGATAAAGCAACATCTTCTGTCTTATCAACAATGAAATATTCCATATTTTATGTACAATGAATAAGGCATCAGATGGCTAACTATCTGCAGTCACTTTGGCCATAGTAGGTGTTGTATAATACTCAAGGGCTTGAGTCATGTGACATCTCTGTGCTTAGAGTGCTGTACATAGCTTTTTGTCTCTGGGTGTGCTGTAGGAGCAAAAGATATACTAGTCAGATGTTTCCAAATTCGCAGAGGAATGGTGAAATTGGGGTATAAAACCTGTCACAAATGTTCACATAATAACATTACTAAACACTAATTGTATAATGGTTCAGAATTGTTTTATCAATAAGCAGAAGTAATGTCAGTTGACTTAGGCAAAGGTAGAGATTAGTTAAGTTCATAAAAGATCTGACACAGAATAAATAGTACAGCAGTGCTGAAAATCAAGATGATTCTTGCATCACTTATCTGGCTTGATGTAACTGCATCTCAACATATTCCATCAAAATCTGAACTGGAGCAGGCAGACCTGTGGGACCTTTATCTCTGATCAGACTGTAGGAAATTAACTACATTCTGCTAACCTAGACGTCCAGTATTTCACATCCTCCAAATACCAGCACAAGGTGAAACTTGGCTAGGGCACATTTGTGCTAATCTTTGGCAGACTGGAACTAGGTTCTCCTCTCTGATGCCAGTAACTTTAACCTTCACTTCTCAGCTAATTGTTTAGATGTCTGGCAGGAACCAAACCAGTGTAATGCTGATTATAATAAAAGGAAAAAAATACCATTTTGGTAGCATTCTAATCTGGGGCGTTATCATGTGATCACAAAGGTAAACTAATCTTGAATAAGATAATTAGAACTATTGTTATACCATTTATATGCAGTTGTGGTAATCATTTCACTTACATAGACAAAAATACAATAGGCCACCATGCCAGAATAGTTATACACCTTCAAGAGAAAAATATTCATTGTTTTCTATGGCCCACTCATTTCCCCAACCTGGACAGTGACCACATGCTCATGAGACCATTCCATGACTGTATCATGCCTTGACAGAAGAGTGGAATGTACTGCCGCAAGAAGTCTGATGAAAAATATAAGACAAAGGTGGAATGTTATAGTGCAAGCCAAGTAACAGTCTAATAAGGGTCATATGACTTTGAAGTATATAGGTAGTAACTATTCATTGTCATTATGATATCACTAAATACATCCAACGATGTCCATAAATTATGCAAAGTAATCTGTTAAACTTTATAGTCAATTTTGAATTGTGTGCAAATATTTTATCTGCAATAAATTTGTACAGTTTGTATCACAATACTCTGTGTTTTGATCAATATATAATGAAATTCTTATTGTATATAGTTACATTTATATTACACGACTTTCAGAAAATTTGCTCCTGAGAAAAATAAAAAGCAACAAGTTTTTATAGGTCTGTCGCGCTTGTACTGTATGCTCAAATGTGTTCATATTCTGGTTGAAGAACACTATATACAACATGTAATATTAGTCAGCTTCTCAAGAATTCAGCAACTTTGGAAACTCACGTGCAAATCACTTCTCCAACTTAATCTAGCACATAATCTATCACCCTTTCCTTTATAAACTAGCCATAAATGACATGTCAGTCAGTTAAAAAATGCCTAGGTATCATTTAACACTTTATGAATAGATCATCAGGATTTTTTAGTGAGGGATGATGAAAACTGCTTTTGCTTCCCAGTAAAATGCTTACTGAAATGTCATTTCTAAGGCACTAACAAGGTGCCATAGGCCTGGCCAATTCATGAAAAGACCTTGGTAAGGTCACCCAAAGGTTAAAACACCCATATGGATTGTTCATCACCACCAAAAGAAACAGCTTTTCAACAGAATGATCTTTCCAAAATAACCCACAAAGAGAAACCAGCCTTAGTATTTTCACAAACAGTTCACAACAGGCTTTATGCTGGTGGTATAGGATTCCTCTAATGCAAGCCATGGGCAACACAATATTGCAAATGAAGGTTGATCCATTGGTGTTATGTTCTTTTCATCAACAAGTCTAGATTCTGTTTAGACAACAATGGATGGGTATAATCTGGAGAAAAACTGGAAAATGATTTGCTAACTTTATCATTACCTAGGATTATCAATTTTGTGGCAACAATCCAATGGTAAGAGTAGGCATTTAAGTTGGCTAAAAAAATGAACTTGTCATCATTAGGATGTATCCAATGGAAAGGTCCCAGTTTCATCTTTATACGTGACAATGCTTGTCCACATCATGCATGTTGTTAATACTCCACTTCAGATCCATAACATCATTCACAATATATGGGCTACCAAATCTCTAGACTTAGATCTGATTGAACGTGTTTGAGAAATCCTAATGTGGTGAGTTTTCAGTTACCAGGTCCAGCTACAGTCCCCTGATCAACCAAGTGGCCTTGGTCAAAGAATGGCACATCATCCCACAACAGCTGGTGCATTGTCTGAGTTGGTCGTTATCCACATACATACAAACTTGTATTGAAGTCAACGGTGGATATATACCGCATTAAAGTCTTTTTTCCACTGTCAATTTTGACTATGATAATTTTTATACTGGGGTAATTGCTATTTTGCATGCTCAACTCAGATAGCCATTTTGTTTTTTCCCAACAATTTACTGTAGCTTCTAATAACATCAAGTTTTTCTTCTTTTTTTTAAAAAAATGGAATTTAGATGAATATGTAGGTTCCCTTGAACCAAAATATAAATGTGTATAAATGTACAGATTGGCGACCATTTATCCAGCCACCACAAAACTGGAATGTTCCAAGAACCAACCATTTTTTTTTTTAATTATTAGTTCACGACATTGATGCATTGTTTCAGTGGCATTCTGAACTGATGTTCACAGTACTAACCTGTCCTTTGTTTATGCAAGCCTCTCTGTTTGGTTAATTTGATTTTTTGCTCCATTGTGCATCATAATAATGTCAAAAAGGCAAGCTGATGGCCCCATGAGCAGAGGGGTGCTAAGAGGAAACAGCATCCTTCACTCAGCTTTTCAAAGAAAGTAGAATTATTGAGTAATTTAGAAAAGGAAGCTTCAGTCAAGAAGCTAAATGAGTATGGGGTTGGTACCTCAATGATCTATGATCCAAAGAAAAAACAAAAGGAGCAAATTTTGAAATAAAGAATAATTATTCAGCAAGCATTACTTTGTAAGCAGAAACAAGAACAATAACTCAGTAAGTAAATACAAATCTTTATTCATTGATTTTGCATACTTTAATGAATATTATTTGTATATGCTAGGCCTATTAACCTCTGGAAAAAAAAAACCTGAATCCGGCACCCTCATAGTCTCAAGCTTCCCAGATAAAGGATTGGCTTCCCGTACCATATAAGCTAGGAAAAGCTTGCTGATATTTTTTTTCTTCTTTTTGAGAGTATATATCCAGTACAAAATGTTTACAGAAAGTTTTCTTGGGATTTTTCATTGTCAAGTCCACAAGTTTGGCCAGTTCACGCATGTGTAGATAAATACATATTCAATAATGAGTTCACCATACAAAAACACTGTTAGAAATAAGTTGTTGAGAAGGTAGTTAATTAAAACCTGCTACCACTTCAGCAAAAAGCCATTAGAAAATTCAGTTGAAATACATATTGAGGCATGTAAGATATTACCTATAACATAGTCATCACTTGACTTTTTTCATTATAATAGCAGCATTTCATTTTTTATATCTTTTTCCTCAACTCTTTGATCCAGATGATCTCATGTAACCCTAAATGGGTTCAGATCTAGAGAATAAAGGAAGCAAATATGGTTTAAAGAAATATTTTCAATTATTTTCTGGCAGAATATTATTGCATATTGAGCTTTGCATTGTGCTTCAGATTATTATCCTGTTGCAGTATAAACCTATTTTGTCCATCAAATGGTGCCCTATTGGAATTGCATATTGCAAAATATTGCAATTTCTCTTTTGGGAAAATACCATCAACTTTTATCAAGCTGCCAACTGAATAAGCAGCAAAACAGCCCTATACTTATATATTTCCAGCACCAGGCTTAACTGTAGGGCAAATGTAGTTCTCATAATTTTCTCCAGACTCTGGTCTAACATACTATTATTGCTAAGAACTAAACATTTTAAACCAACTCTCATCTGACTGCACCACTACTTCAAGATGTAGTTCTAATGTTTTCATCAGTCAAGTCACTTTTTATTGTTACTATGAAGGAATGATTTGCTCTAAACTTGACAACCAGCAACTTATTTTTTCTCCTTCCTTAACCCTTTAGGTTCATGGCTTAGCCAGCTGACTTTATTTTATAAATTATTGTTCATGAACCACCGTGAGTAAATCCAACTTAATAAATTTACAAAAAGCAATAATGAAATTTTGTTTTAGTTCATAATAATAATGGATAGCTTTGTTCCATTTTCATTTGCCAAAAAAAAAATCATTGAGGTTTATTAACATTTCTACAATAGTATAGTATGAGCTAACAATTATTCAGATTTGTAGTAAGAAACATTATTTGATGAGTATGATAGCATCATACTTTTAGTATGAACTAAATTTAACTTGCCAGATCCATAATTTTGAAAAAAGCTCAAAGTGGTAACATCACCACAATTAATGATTTTTTTAAATATTCTGGTATCTAATCAATCAGATTTTTGTTGTTGTTTTGCTTCATAGGAAAGAAAATGATATTCATCAAAAAAAAAACTTTTACTACTGCTTTAGTTGCTAATTTTAGACACAGTATTGATCCATTTACTGGATTAATTCAATCATTGATGTTCCTTAAATTATCTAAACACAACAGATTGCACACTGAAATTTCCACTTAAAATCATAATTTAAATAACAACAATGCAGTAAACTTCTAATTTAATTTGATCTGTCTCAATAATGGTTTTGGCTGAATACCAAATAGTCAATTTTTTTTTTTTTTTACAGAAATAATGAAAATCACATATACATGAATGAAATGAGTATTTGTTTGCTTAAATGGATTTACTTTTATTTCATTCTAATAAATTTTGTATTGCAAAAAATCAGTTTTGTATCAATTTTAAATGGAAATTCATGTTTTGACTTAGATACTTTCTCATTTAATCCATTTTTCTTTTTAAAACAACTTTGGCATTACCTCAATGTCTAGTTTTCAGTTCTAAGGTTGTGGTCAAAGATTCACTTTTATAATGAATCTCTATGGACGACTTTTTGCATATTAACTATATGCATAGTGGCTTAGCCTAAATACGCTATATCAGTTCTTGACAAAGAATTATAGTCTGAATAACTGCACTTTGTGAAGATCCCAGTTTAAGTGACTCTGCACAGCTCTGTTTTAGTATTTCCATCTTTAACTACCTAAAGTGCTCTTCAAGTCTTTACATTAGTCTAACACATAAAAGTAGGAGATAAAATAAAACAGATTTCTCTCAAAAACCCAGGCATCATTTATTTTCAAGCCAGAAAAAACAAACTATCTCCAATAATTGTAGTAAATGATCTGGCTAAAATTAATAGAACAGGGCTTCCATAGTCTTTTTTTAAATACAAATTAAGTTTTGCTGTGTTCTTTGCAGATTAATTTTCATTTCAGGTCCACAGTGCACAGATAAATTAGATAACATGGATTTTTACACTTGTTATGCAATCATTTTGTAAAGTTTCCAAAATCAAACAAAGCCTGGCATCATATTCTTGGTACCATAAAAAACAAAACAAAAATGAGGTCAAATAACATCAATCACTAATTAGTATCTAAAAACTATTTAGTATACTCACTCTCTCTCTCTCTGCCTCAGAAAAGTCAGCCATTTCACTGGAATTGGAACTTAATTTCAAACTTGTGATGTTAAGTTGATTCTAGGCAGTAATAATATGGGTTTCATAAAACATGAAACATAAGAAAAACTGAGTTTTTAGTAGGTACATGAGATTAAAAAATGTTGATACCTCTTATCTAGATACAGATATTATGTTTGCACAGAGATCATTAAAATCCAAAAAAAGAATACTAGGATGGTATAAAGCTTCAAACAATTCACAAATTCTCTCAAGAGTGAATGCTGCTTATATATTTAAAAAAAAAGAAAATATAAATTGAATTTCACATATCATTGGCAAACCATACTAAATGAACTAATATATATATGGATAAATACATATGTATGAATCTATTTATCTATGGGTATACCATAATGCAAGCCTGCTGGAAATCAAGAAAACAGAATTTCATGAAAATAAAACAAATGGTTATCAGATTCCTTACACATATAGAATCTGGTGTCAGAAAGTCAACATAATAATCAAATTTCTTTTTAAAGGAAACTGAATGACAGCAGTACATTTTGTTTCATTTATTTTGTTACCTTTAATAAAAAATGTCAAAATTATAACTACCATTTATAGATTAGCTACAGCAAACCTGTCTTAACGGTCAAATCTACCAAACAATCACCCGCTCATAGCAACCACACAATACTCCCCAACAGTGAAAGCCAATGTTGAATAAATACCCTTCATACAGTGACCAACTGACTAATGTGACCAGACACCACATAAATTGCTCCCCTGGAAATCTCTGCAACTGTAAACAATGGCCACTATTTCCCTAAATTGCAAAAATGTAACTTTGGAATTTCAAAAACCTGTGCAAATTTTCTATAAAAAGCTTACAAAACAGCTGGTCAACCCCAAACAAAAGATTCCAAACATTTGTAAACAATTCAAGATGGATCACTACACAAAACTTGGCAAATCAGATTGCCAATGTATGATGTAAGCAAAAAAAAAAAAAGACTCATTTGCATAATTAATTTTGTTGCAATCTCTTAAACAAAAATTTATCTTAACTTAAAAATTACTTCTCATAATTTTTGGCTGTCATATCAGTAAATAAATTGCAGATAAAAATTGATTGACACTAATTTTTGGGTTAGTAGTCTCCATTGATACTGCATACAAACATGACGTACAACCACTTGCTGAAGTATGCACTTGTATTTACTGCTTTCTGTTCTACTATTGAGTAAACTGTGATCATGACTAAGAATGTGAGCCCTCATCATCTTGTCAGTCTAAAATTTTTGTTATCTTACACAACTGTCTCCTCAAGGAAGGCCTATCTCCATAGCTATTAATGATACTTTAAGGCTTGCTTCTTGTTACCAAGGTCCATGTCATTTTGGCATGCACTTGAGTACCTGTGGCAGGTGCTCACATAAGAACAAAAGCAACTAATAAACTTGAGTACCTCAAGTCATTGTTGCTATTTTCAGCATCTGTGTCTCAAATGAGAATTATCGTCTTTGTGAAGGGCTCAAGACAAATTATAAGGGAAAACAGTTTAAACTTATAATTCATGTACTTTTTTTAAAGTGCATCTAGCGTGTCTTTAACACTCTCTAACTTCAGTTTTAAAAAAGCCTATAAACATTGAGCATTCAATAAATGCACAATAAGCCTGATTACAAACTTATTTCTAATATTTAATCAACTTTGCCATTTGTAAGTCTATTTAGGCAATGTCCCAATGTAGGTAGCATAAGTATTACTGAAAATAAACAAGAAAATCACCCTTGAAGATAATGATCAATTCTTTTCCAAGCAAAATCTTGTAACCTAAGTCATCCAAAACTTACAGTTAAACCAAACCTTGCAGTTTAGACATTCTTTCTAACTACAGTTATTTGTAATTATCATGTAAGAAAAAGACCACCATGTTCTTTTGAATCTATCTATGGATGGCTATCTCTGAGGTGGACAGAGGGTATGGGCAGAGACATGTTAGATGAAATTGTTCTTAAATATCTAAACATTTGCTGTACGACTCCACAGAATGCAATTAACAAAGACGAAATTGTTGTTTTTGTCTGTTCAGAAACAGTCATCTTTACCCCCCCATTCAATCAGATTATTTCATTTTAGTGATCAACTTGCACAAAGGCAGGTAAAGAAAGTAATAAAATTTTATACATCATTTGCCTGCAGTTTTAAGAGTTATCCATCACTGTAAGGCACCATTTTTGGCACCATGAGATGATGGAAGTTTATAATCAGAAAAACTCCTGATATGTGCAGATCATAATTCTCATGTTTATTTTCAGACAATATGGTTTTCAGTGAAAATAAACAAATAAAAAAAGCCTAACTTAGTAGCTGGACAAAGCCAGAAGAAAATTCAACAAATAATCTTTATCTTAGCAGTTCACTTTGATAGACTAAATGTTCCTCACTGATAATTATAATGGAGTCAGTTTTTGTTTTTTCTTAAACAGATCTATATCTCCAAAACCAAATCCTGACTTCATTTTAACACTCCAGTACTTTCATATTAGCTAGTTATAAACATTCTTTTTTTTTTTTTAATTTCTTTCATGCTGTGTAACAGACATAGCAATTGTTTTGATGCATGGATCCTTCTATTCAGTGTTAATTGCTTTTATAAATCATGAAGATACACATACTATCAAGATCAAACTTATTACAAAAGATTTAACTATGTGTAACTTAAAATGTTACTCAAAATCAATGATAGCAAATCTGAATTCAACTACAGACATCAAGACCGTCCTAGAGAAAAAGTTACACAACTATATACAAATGCATGATATAGAGCAAGCTAGCTGGCCAGGAGGTTAAATGAAAAATTTCAATACTTTATTAATACATACCAACTTCCTTGATGTACTCTTTAATCTTCAAATAGTTAGAAGAGACACTGATAAAAAGACTAAGATTATGATTTTGAAGAAAAATATTCACTCAATTTTTCTTTCATAAATTCAGAATTTTAGTGGAGGGATTTGAACACCTACAGCTCTCCAGACACAATTAATAAAAGACCATAATTGAATACAAATAGTGGAGAAGGTATTAAACAATAGCTAAGTGATCAAGCCATTAAAGAAATCCTGAAATAAGCCCGATACATCTTAAGTAAACTTATTTCATATATACTAGGTATGTTTAAATTAAACTCAGTTGGATTTAGTCGATTTCTTTTGCACATATTTAGTGTGCATGCATATGTGTAACTGTAAAATAATGTAGCATTCCTGGACTATTTATAATTTTTTAAAGCAACTAAAAGTAATACTTAATCAGCACAGTACAAAATTTAAATAAAAGTAAACACTTGCTATCTAAAGGGAGATAATTTACTCAGTTTTCTCCATTCTCAATTTTTGCTTCAGTTCAAATCCCAACCACATTGGCTAGCAGTACCAATGAGAAAAACCACAATCATGTACAGGATACCAAGCTTTCACAACCAACCATGAAATACATTTGAAAAGAAAATACAAAATGGAAGATAATGATTTCCCACTTTGCATAAATTAAATGTGAAAGCAAACTTATCACCAAGTTATATATTTTATTGTTTAATCTATATTTTATTTCAAAAGTGGTGCATAACTTTTAGTATTAGCTAACTGTTTTTAAATTTTTTTTTAAAAATCACATTACCTAACCAAATAAAGAAACTCATTAATTAAATAACTAGTAGGATTTATGCAGTTATGTTGATTAAATCACTCTAATATTACTACTGTTGTAACTTAGTATATTTCATTTACACTAAATAAATGATCATTATTTGATGGGAAGCCATCTAAAAATTAAATTATTCCTTCTATCTGATACTCTTTGACTAGAAGAGTGTGGCTGTGCACATGCTAATCAAGTATTGGATACTTCTGAAAGAGTGATACTATAAATACATGTGAACCTAAACATCTGACAAAAGTAAATATTCATGTACTCTTTTATTTAAATATATAAGTACATGAAATAATATTTATATCTTTTAAGCTTCTCAAGATTTTTATTGTATTATTCATATGTAGGAATATAGCAAGGTAAATATCTTACTTAATAACTTATCATCAAACATAAACTATAACTATTTAGAAATTTTAAATATGGCAATTCAAACCAAATTGATCTTTTAGAAGATTATTTATAGAAATAATATCTTTTTTTCCTAAAATTAAAAAAAAAAATTTTTTTTGTGATTTTTCTTTTGTCGTCATCTTTCTTCTTCAAACCTGAGGCATGCCAGTGTCTGCACATGAAGCACCCACCAGAGGAAACTCCTGATTTGTTTCCTAAACCAAGTAGAGGTTAGTTACATACCTACCACAAACATTTTTAAGATGTGGGAGGAAACCTACATGGCCACTGGAGGAGAAGAAAAAGGAAAAAAACTATGGTAGGTTACATGTGTCAAAATGAGCCAGTCCCAACTGGAATTTGAACTTGGGCCCCTCAACTTTAGCAGTCCAATTTTAATTGTTATACCAGAATACAATCAGATGATGGTAATTAGATAAAAACGTTTTTTTTTTGTTTTTTTTTTACGGTTATAACCAAAGAAAATTGCAAAATGACAATATGCATAATAAAATCTGACTGCCATTCTAGTGTCATTAAAATAATTAGAAAGATGGATACAAATCATTTCCATTTTGATCCAAATATCTGTAAATGTATCCTGGTTGAAAAAACAGCAGCAGCAGTTCAAAAAAAATTTAAGCCATCTGTATTTCACTAAGGTTTTGAAGAAAAGTGCATTATTTTAAAAAATGCATATATTAATGTTCTCCCATGCTGATATGCCATCTCCCTTTTTACCATAAAATGTGATCATAATTTGATAAAATAGATCAGTAAAAAAAAAAAAGAATTAAATAAAAAGCAAAGATTTTTAGCCATATACATATGTATATATTGTAACTATCCCCATTTCCCATTAAATATAAATGAAACCCACAGAGCAAAGTTCTAATTTTTAAATCTATAAAACTTTTGCTTTTTATTCTCCTCCAGTTAAGGAAAAGTTAAAATGAATTCAATAAATTAGAGGTTTTTTAATACACTATATTATTTAGTAGTAACTTCATGTTTCAAAGCAATAGGTAAATACATGTTTTTGTATCACAAAAACTAGAGCTAAATTATAAAAAAATACAACATAAAATTTCTAATAATATAACTGAGTACATGCATATTTTTATTTACCCTATACATTTGCAAATATATTATCTACTAATTCTTAATCCACAAATTCAAGATAAAAAAGAACTGGTTTAAATTTTATTCACATTTATAGAGCAGAGCGCGCAAGATTATACAACGTGAATCGATTATAATCAAATTGCATCATTCCCACAAAAGAAACCTCTCAGAAATTTTAGCTATAAGATATTATTATTATTATTATTATTAAGCTTGGTGATCATTTAGGGACAAAATTAAATTCAGATAAAATATTTAGCAACAAACATTACAGGCTATAATTGGATAACATTTTTTAAAAAATAATGATTAAATATCCTTATTTCTCTTCTCAGTTATCTTCCACAACAGCTGCTGGTCTCTAGAGGCAATTAATTCTCAACTACTAAATGATATATGCACAAATACACACCCTGAAGTACCATCAACATAGAAGTAACAAATCTAAATTTGGGATGTGTTTTTGTGCCATTTACTACTAAGTTGTTATTCATTCTTCCATACAAAACCCAATGCTGCAAAAAAATCTTCATAAAAAATTATTGCATAAACAAAGAGCCCTCTCAACTAAAAAAAAAAGGAAATGAGTTAACTTATAAGGTATGGATGAGATATCTCCTATTTCTAAAAGTCATTCATAGCCCAGGGGAAACAACTTTGATTTTATATGAAGCATGTTAACCCAAATACACTAATAATAAACAACAATTACTTTAAATGAATTACTCTCTAAGATCATAACTGCCCTCAATATATCAAATAGAAGACTCATTCATGGTATAGAGCAAACTGTCTAATACATTTCAAATCAAATAATTTTTTTCTTATTCAAATTAGATTATGATAGTTACATTGTGGCTATATTCTGTTTTCATCACCTGTACATCTAGTAATTACTAGTTGGTGGCAGCAAGTGCATATTAATCATGTGGTTTAACACTTACCAGATTCTGTGGATAAATGCTAATATTTTATAATATGAAGAATTCAACAGTAAGTAGTTTCTTCTTTTTTAAGAATGTATAATATGGAATTTTTCACTATTTATTTTTAGAAACAAAACAAAATCTGTTGTAGTAAAAAAAATTTAAAATTGAATTGTTAAGAGTTCTTTAAGAACAATCAGGCTAACATTTTTTGAAGTTTTAATTGTCAAACTGTTCTTAAAGAGAACTCTTAAATATTAAAATACTAACTGAAAGGACTATGCATGCCTTTTTTATACAACACTACATCATAGTTTAGATATTTTACACTACTAAATAGTGAAAGAACAGTTGGCAGAGATTAGCATTTAAAAATAAACTTGTTTAGTGAATTATTATAACAAGTAATTAATGGTATTTTTTAGCATCTGCACAGATTTTAGTTTAGCACCTGATACTAAATGAAAAGATATCTGTTTACAGAAAAACTATAATAACAAAAGTATGTTCTCTATGTATTGACCTTGATAATACAGTGAATTTTTTTTGCAATATCTATTAACATAGCAAGTGATGTAGTACAGGCACTTATTTTACAAATTTTTCTCCAGTTTGTTGAGAAATTATCAACCCCAAAAAAACTGTGTTGGCCCTTAGTGACAATAATAAGTAATGTAGAGATATCTGAAGTCTTACAAGCTTCAACTACAAGAGTGGCATTTAAATGCAATACAAGTATTTGTTGAAATGTCCGAAGTTTAAAAAGGAAGGAATCTATTGTAATATTTTAACTAAAATTAAAACACAACTCATTTGTGAATACCCAGCATGTCATTTGCGCTATATCAGCTGATCTCAGTTGCAATGCTTTGGCCATTCATTGGTAAAGAGCACAGGAATAACACAGTTACTTGGTTAGTACCGTGTTGACCAGCCACATGTTTATTTGCATACTTAATGGTACCAATAAATAATTTTTCACACAACGGAGAGTTGAAAAGCTATATAGAGCAAGACAAAAGCATAATAGTAATTAATCTACATCCACTTCTGATTTGTGATTATTTCTGTAAAAATTAATAATTTATTTACAGTACATTCATTATTATTCAGATTTGTTATTTATAATTATTTTAATGCAACATGTTGGAAGTACAACTCTTCTAACTTATTCCAACTTTACATGGTTATGTTAAAACAAATAATGACAATACAGGATGAGAATCCCTTATCTGAAATCCTTGGGGTCGATTGTGTTTCGGATTTTGGAATGTAGATACACCAGCATAATTTGGAAGCTAACACACTGGGGAGTGGGGATTGGGCACAAGTTCATTTACAACATTATAACTGCATATGGATGCATATAGCTTACAGGAAGTTTTATGTAATATTTGTTAATTGTTTTGTGCATGAAACCATAAAAAAAAGATGTTCATTTAACCATCAAAAAGGTAAACTATCACTATAGTAGGCCTACCAGTACTGTAGGGGTATTTGCAAGCCTTTTTGACATTTTCAAAGTATATTCACACCAACAAAGCACAGAGAAAGCACAAAAATTACAGTGAGTAATGCACATACTTCAAGTGTGTCAGGATCCACGTGTCGCCCAAGAACCTTCTGGAATTTTTCACTCAAGGCGCTTCAAAAATATTTTGGATTTTGGAGCTTTTTCAGTTTTCAGAATTTCAGATAATATTACAGGTTGAAAATCCCTTATTATTTTAAAATTTAAAACTATCCTGTTAATAAATTTGTTTTATTCTAATCATAGAAATTGTAATACGTTTGTGAGTTGCAAACTAATAATCCTAAAGTTTCCTTTTAATATATCAGTGCTGATAGATCATAGAAAAAGGTGGATTTAAACCTTCATCCTCAGCCTCTGACCTGACACAGATAGTTTCTTCATTCTTAAGTTATGTCAATATTTCAAAATCCAACTAAGAAGTTCAATGTAATCTTGTAGCACATCAAGCTATCCATTAGAGCAGTGGTTCCCAACCTTTTTGGACTCGTGGACCTTTTTATAATACTCAAAAGACCTGCAATCCCCTGCTACACTTCCATAATTGAAAAAAATCAAAGAATAAATTTAGCAAAAAAAAAAATCACATAAATAAGAGTTTTATTTGAATATATTGAGTTTTGAGAGAAATTCACCAGGAAAAAACATTTTACACTCATAGAGAAAATCAATGTAAATGTTCCCTGAACTAAAAAGCAACAGAGACAATATATTGTATATTATATCAGAAAAAAAGAATTTTAGTACATTTCATCATACATTTATTGAAAATTATTTTAGTGATTTTTTGGGGAACAACATCTGCACATCAGAACAGCTGTGTGTATGGTGTGTCGTGTTGGTGCCCAAGTTTGCCTAAAATCGAGTTGGCTAGTGTGCATCCGGCCGAAGTCACAGTCCAGTCCTTGTAGCGTGCTCTGCTCCAGGCATCATGGTCTGAGTTTTTTAGCTGCAGGCCACAATGGCATTAGCCAATAGGAGCGTGGCGCAATTGCATCAGTCCTACTGTGGTAACAGTTCGAGTTCCGGCTTTTGTCGCCAGCACGTATTGTCCATGTTTCTACGAGGGTGGCAGAGCGACAGGAAGCTGGGAGGGGCGGTATGCGAGTGTGTTACCGCATAGGTCTGTGATGCAACCAGGAGTGCCTGCTGTGGAAGACAACAGAGGCGTAGCAAGGGTTCTCAGCACCTGGTGGCAACCCTTTTGGTGCCCCCCACCTCTGAAATGTTTTGATTATTTGTTTGTGACTCATTACCCACTTAATGACAATCACAAAGAATTAATCACCGCCTTATAAAGAGCTAATTTAAAGTCACAATATAACATCTCACAATATCACAACTGTAAACCTGGAACTAATGAAGTATCGCCTACTAGGTTTACTCACATAATTTGTTAAATTGTAAACCATTTTGATATTTATTTCATCCAGTATCGTTCAAAATCATAGAGTAATCTTTAAAGCATGCAGAATGCAGTCACTTGTGGTGTACATGTATTACGAAACAGATTGATAAAATACTACTTATGTTTACAAATAAATTTTATTAGTTTACAAAACTGTGCATATACTTAACTAGATCTTGTACAGGTAGCATTCTGGTATTCATTGCTACATTATATATGAACCTTTTGTGCTTTTGCTGCTGCAAATGAATCAATTAAACTATCAAAATTTAAAGTATTGAGTACATCTTTTTCAATACTTAATATTTCCAAGTTACTCAGTCGTTCTTGAGTCACTGAAGTTCTCAAGTATGTCATAATTAATTTCAGCTTGCTGAAAGACCTTTCACAACTACTGTGGAAATTTCATGAGTGGAGGTGGCTAGTTATTAATTGACATTATAATTCATAGGCCAGAGGAAATTTTGCGCCCGTTCAGACCTGCGCCCGGGCGTGACTGCCCCCCACTGCTACTGGGAGACAAGCCTTATACCTTCGGTGCTCAGCCTCCCATCGATGATACCGGTGTATTGGACACGGGATAATTTTTGTATACTTTTTTCTGTAAAAAAGTGCATCTTATAAGCCGGCAAATACGGTACATATAAACAAAACAAATACATACTCATGAACAGTTTCTTGACTCAATCATACGACAAAAATTGAAACTTCCAGGGTTCCGCAACCTCCTTAGGGGGTCATGACCCACTGGTTGGGAACCATTGCATTAGACAAAGGCAACTCAACTAT
This sequence comes from Nautilus pompilius, assembly GCA_018389105.1. Classification (NCBI taxonomy): domain Eukaryota; kingdom Metazoa; phylum Mollusca; class Cephalopoda; order Nautilida; family Nautilidae; genus Nautilus; species Nautilus pompilius. The sequence goes on along the minus strand of JACATO010000069.1, from coordinate 996,819 downwards.
CCAAGAAAGCCACACAAGAACTGCTGTTTCTGACCAGTGATTGGCTATTAGAAAAAGTCATCACCACAACCCACTTCTCAATGTTATACAAACACTCATACCACCCAACATTTCAATGATGAAAGGAGTGCTCAGAAGCACCTCCCACTTAATGGACTCTGTGGAAATCTTAAGTACATCTGAGCTTTCTAGATAGCCTCCCTTGGTAAAATTCCATACATTAGCTATTTGAAAAAAAACCCAGTAATAGAAGCTATTTGTAAAAGTGCTGCACACTGCCTTCAAGGTTTTACCAAACTTTAGAATTAACCAGACAAAATAAAGCTAAGAGTCCAGCACATTTTTTACAAACTCAATTTGTATCTCAGCTTGTAATAATGATTAAAGACAGCAAAATAAGGTACAGATAACTAAGTGCTAATAACATACATCTCATTCAGACATTATATGCATATAAGCAAAAAGAAAATGTTTTTTAAACAAACTTGAATATTTAAAACATTCATTATTAACGATTCCAAATATCAAAATGAAAAACAAGGTGTTCTTTTATTCATAATGTATTACACTTTGCAGTTTGACTTTTTCATTTTGATATCTAGAGGTTTTTGTTGATAATGAATGTTTGAAACATTTAGGTATGGTTATTTAAGCATGTTGTGCCTATTTTCTTTAAGTTAAAAAACCAGATAGGGAACTAAAATTATACAATAGCTTCAGGCTGACTCTCTGCTGTTTGGTACAAACATTCTTTGATGCTGTAAAATTGCGTACTTTTGCTCAATTAACCAGTTACATCAATCTTTTTAAATACCATCTTAACAATGGCATCTCCATCTGGTGTTCATCACTTTCTTGCTTCCAGCATGGTTGTTGTTTTTTTTTTTCTGGCAGAGTAAGAAACTACTAATGAGGCAAGAAATATAAAGCGGTCTTGGCTTGATTAATCTCAAAGGTAAGTCGGTTGCATTAGAACTCAAGTTTGTAGCCAATATCAATCAGTTTTCTACAACAAAGACAGATGGTGAGGTGTGATTGGTAGAGTGATAAAGTTTCCAAATGTTTTCTGTTAATAGTATGTCAAAGCAATGTAAGAAACTGCTTAATGCTCACAATGAAATTCCTCAGACATGGGTGTGGTTTTCTTAAGAGTCAATTCTATAGGCTTTTGGATTTCCCATAATAATGGTATCATGCATGATATCCAAGCAATAGTATGATATTCTAGTGTCATTCTACCTGAGCATATGTGATTTGCATGACAAATGGTTGTCCTTTCCTACTCATTATTCTTTACTGTTTAACTTTCCAACTACTGTCAAAGTGGTATGGCGTTGTTCACATTTTGTTTTTTGGAGGCCAAAGTAACACATTGACAGCTGTCAGTTATGCAGTAACTCAACCAAATTGATCCAAAAAAATTTTTTTTGTTGTTGTTGTCCAGTTGTGATCCCTATCTGGCAATTTGTCAACAAGCCAACCACTCTGTCTCCGCCCTACTTGCTCTTTGGTTTTGATACTGGTTTAGACAGAAGCTGCTGTTGCCATATTGAGTACTTGCAGCTTTGGTTTTAGCTTACGCAATTTTTATGTTGGCACACACACTTAAAGCACTGCACAGCGGTAAGAATGAATCAAGTATGCTAATTCAAAAGCATCTGGTGCCACTAAGAGACATTCAGCCACCATCTTGAAAATGACAAATTTTATTGTTGTTTATTAGTCTTGCTGTCTATGCTACAGACTTTATCTTGTTTGCACCATTTAAGACATATTTCTAGTCCTATTTTTTCACCTCTCCCCCCTCTCTCTCTCTGTGTGTGTGTGTGTGTGTTTGTGTAAACTGCACTGTTTCTGCCCATTTAGGAAAGTGAGTATCACTCATGGTTCAACAGCTGCTACATGCATTAAAAAAAATTTTTTTTTCTCTAAATATCTTAACCTTTTCTGTTTTTTAATTCCACATTAATTTGTATAATATTCTATATTCCTAGAGTTTTTTTCTGATTTTATACTTTGACTTGATGGAGGCAATTCCTCTTCTCCCCCCTTATTGTTACAAGATGGTAAGAAAACTGAAATTGTTGCTTTAAAAAAAAAGTTGGTCATGAAATATGATAAAAAAGATTTAAAAAAACAAAAACTATCAGCAACAGTGATTATACTAGATCAGGACTTTACAAAAAAAATTTCATGAATACATTAAAGGTTTGAGTTTTTCTGATCAGTAATACAATCATTTTTTATCTTTAGACAATGCACAATCTTTGAAAAATCTATCCAATTTAAGAAATCTTTGAAAAATCTATCCAATTTAAGAATTTAAAAAGAGTATACATTAGTTCATCCAGTCCACTCCTATGAAATGCATGCATATCTTCCTCTTCCATTCACATACACAGAAAGATCCAACTTTCAATCTCTGTTAACATTTATTGGCAGCTTTTAAGTAATTATGCCCAACTTAGAATCTGCCATGATATAAAAGCTGCAAGTTTTACCAAGTAAAGCATGGTCTACATAGGGATCTGATATCACCAAAAATAAATTTCTCATGATAAACACAAAATACCACCACTTTAAAATAAAAATAATGGATGCTACAAACATATTGGGGGTCCTCTTATTCTTAGAAAGCATAGCAATACAATAAAGCCAAACCAAAACCAACTGATTTCAGCATCATGATCAACAGTTAATTCCACAAGTGCTGCACACAATACATAAAATGTAAATAATCAACCTATTGGAAAGATCCATGACAGTTTCATTTAAATGCACATGGGACAGTGTGCCCCAGACAGCTATTGTTAATGATTTCATCAAAGTTGGAGTATTCAGCAGCTGGAAGGATGACCAGGATAAAGACAGACTACACAGAGGACAAGGAAAACTTCACACCCGGTCTGTCCCCTGAGTTTGCTATGATCTTCCACTCAGACACTAAAGATGAGGAATTCAAAGGCTTCTCTGAAGTTGAGTTGTGAGTGAAACAGTGCTGAGTAAGTAATAAAAGAATATAAATTGCAAACTTGTTTTCTTTTTTATTTATTATTCTATAAATGTTATAATACTTGAAATCTCACATATCAAAATGTGTTATGAAAAATTATATTGAGTTGAATATCTAAATTTTCATATTTGCAGGAAATTTAAAAGTACTCTCCATGATTCAAAATGGCAAAAATTTATTTTAGCAATGGATTCAGAGGATTTATTCAAAAAAAATTCAATAAAGGTTGCTATACAAATAAAATGCAAGAAAAGAATTGTAAAAGATTATGAACCAGTTTGTGTCAAAACAAAATACTGTTTTTGTTTACAAGTACACAGTATTACACAATTTTGAAGTAACTTTTTAATTCCAACAATTGCGTTGATTTTTTTATGTATAATGTAGAATAATTTACACATATATACATACACAACCATATACATCAGACTACATCAAATCAAATACTTTGACAAGCTGATTCATCTGTATTGAAAATAAAATTAAATTAAATGTTTTGTTGCTAAGGAAAAAGTGATGCATCTCATGGGCTGGCACATTTTTTAGCTTTCAGTTTTCTAGAAGACTGAATTTTCAAACACTGAAATAATTTTTTCCAATCTTATAAAAATTGATTATTTTATTTATTTTTTTAATGGCAATATATATATATATCATTATTTTGTTTTAATTAATTTACAAAAAAAATGCTATTCTTGACTGCATACAAATACACTTTCTTTGAATAAAGATTAAACTTTTTAATCACAGTATTAAGAAAATAAAATTAATTTCAGAACGATTTACCCAGTTTTTATACAAATAAAGAACTGGTAACAATTAACTGTATTTAGAAAACAATTTCTAAAAGAAATAGAGATGGCATCAGATCTTATTTCTATATACAATTATTTAAGATAAATTTTTCTTTTTCAGCTAAATGAAATCTGTTAAAATCATGTTCTTGGAAAATTCATAGTCTGAAGAAAGATAATAATACTAACTGGATTTGTTTTCTTCAAATGTGGTGGTTTAGTTTTTGATTTCCAGAAGCTCATGTTTTGTATCTGCTCAATCAATAGAGAGTTTAGGTCATATTAAGAACAGAGACCTTGTAGAAGACTATTCCCATGTATTGTGGCCAGTCAGTTCTAAAAATGTTTTGCATAAAAGACAGTAGTATTCAAATGTGAACACATCATCCAACAACTTGGGTATCTGAATACTGTCTTATAAAATTTTGTGAAAGCAACCAAAGATAGAAATCAGAAAGTTCATTAAAGATTTAAAAAAAAAAAAAAAAAAAAAAATACCCCATTATTTAGTACAGGAAAAAATAGAATTACAAAATACAAAAGCACAGCAACAAAAAAAGTAGTTTCCAGGTCCTATGGGCAACAAATAATATCCAAATTTGCATTCAGTGCTTTATGTAACTAAACTATATTCAAGATTGTAACAGACTATAATATGAAAATCTGGAGCATAACAATGGCTCAGTCTCTATTGACCATTTCTGTTGATAAATCATTGAGCTGTAATAATAATGTGATAAAGGCTCATTTATCTGCTATGACCAATCACATCGAATAATATAATCTCGTTCGATATGCTCAAACCAATCACACTGGATAATAAGTTCACATTTAATCTGCTCTGACTAATCAAAAATGAGATAAATTAGAGTCTATTTGGTGGATGCCTCCTTTCCAAAATTGTTCTGACATATAGAAAATTCCCATAAATCATAATTCATACCTTATTTAATACCGGCAAATGGACCAAGATTAACACATTTGGCTTGATGCTAGAAACTGAACTGTTCTTACTGAAGAGACCAATGAAAAAAAATTCCAAGAATCCAGCAAAAAATACACATTTTATTCTTACCTTTGAGCTGGAAAGAGTAGGATCGTGGGATATGAATCAACAGTAAACTCCCATGGCAGATCCTCAGTGTCACCATTTATTCTAGAAAATTATGAAATTATTAACACCAAATATCCTGTATAAAAATGTAGTATGCCAAATACTGGTAAAAACAAAATAAAATTAAAAAAAACAACAATAAAATGTATTAAGCATTTAAAACAGCAGTGCTAAATTTAAAAAAATTAACATGTAACAACTTAATGAATTCCATGATGATCTGAACAGATAAAATGATGAATACATTTTTCCTCAAGCTTCTCAGCTCATGGAATTCATCTTTTCTTAAAGATCACTCTATGCAATTAAATGTCTCAGTATATTATCAGGTGAGTCTTACTTTGTGTATTGGCTATAACTCAACCTAAATGAGTTCCTCCATAGTGCAGGGAGCTCTACAAACAATGCATTACATGTTTATACTATAACAATCAAATCTGGTTAGTCAGCAGGACAATACAAGAACTATGACTTCTCTTTGGTGACATGCAATGATTTCTTGTATAAGTGTGGTTGAGGAACTGAACTCAATGTATTGTTCTGCACTTGTTCTAATTGCATATCATAACACTGCCTCTTTACATCGGCCATACAGCAAGCATGCACATGAGCTGCATAAAATCTAGGTTTCAGCAGCTATGGAAGTGCAGACAAAATAATGTTCATTAATTAACCATGGTTCATATTCACTTCAATTAATTATATTGATATATATCCTCATTCAGTATCAATTGTTTTTTTTTTAATTGTAAATTATTGTAATTCTGTAAGTATTCATCATAAGCTTTTCTTTCTTTCACTTTTCATTGGTTTAATTTTCATAACATTTATTGTTTTGTTTATTTACACAAATTTATATATAAAAAGTAAAGATTTCTAAAAACAAGAATTGTGAAAAAATAGTTAAGAACAAAGAGATAGTTTTAAAATGATAATGATGATCACGTGGAGTTGTTTCTTACCTTGCAATCACAATATTTTTGGCAGATTTAAAATATTTGGCCAGCAACAAGTAGATATGAGAAAACCAGGCACAAAACCCACACCATGGACTGTAGTAGAGAAGCACAACATCCTGGAAGATAGTGAAGATGAAGAGACAAACAGGTCTCATTCTGATCAGACTAGACAACTTTTTCTGAATCTAATGGAAATCTCCATACAACAAAGATTAATTATGCAAATGATTACCAAGCTATAATTATGAATTGTTTTTAACTTTCAATATTCAACTTTTAACATTCAAGAACAAAGTATTGCATAAAGAGAGCAGATTGGAAAACACAAGTAGGTCTTTCAAATATCTTCTTTCACAAAAAGCAAATTCAAACATAAGAAAAGCATTCACAAGTCTAAATTTGCATATCCGCTCAATAACAAGCATGATTGTAGGCTGCTGCCATTAACCTTCCAGCTGTCAAAGAATGAAATGCAAAAGTTTCTAAATGTATTCTTAGAGTATCCTTCACTAATACTAGCATAAGAAAGCTTCGAACTTTTGTAGATTGTGCTAGCAAATGCTGATATGAAATACCAATGCTGCATAAGTGATGTATCCTACTAAAAGGCAGGTCAGGAAAAACAGCTGTTACTGCAAGAACTATGTGCACAACAGTGACTGCAGGGTTAATTGTTCTACTGGATTATCTGTTTCGTGAAACAGGGGCCCTAGTCAAAATCTCACTAAATATACTTGTCCACCAGAGACCTGGAAAGGTATCCTACAATAAAAGCTCAAAATCATCTTGCTTCCAGTCAGACACCTTGCACTACACTATGAATATTCCTATAACACTATTTATAATCTATATTTATATATGTTGTCACCACATAGCTTTCTCGAAATTCATTGGTTGGCCATCCAATGAGATGTCCCAAGAAAAAATAAAATCTAATGAAATATTAAAATTCTTCTTTTGTATAATTTTGTTTTTTAAAACTCATTATTCAAAATCTGACAATAGTTTCGAAAAATAAAAACCAAATGGCATATTTTTATGGATGCAAAAGATATGTCGGACACTAGTGTGAGCAAAAAAAATTAGATGTTAATGCAGGCATTGCAACACATGAAAAAATAAAGAATTCAAGCTAGAAATTTTATAACCATAGTTTCAGATGGTTTACAATAATGACTTTGTTATATTTAGAATTTAATTTTTAAAATAAGTATGACTGTTAAAAAGCATCCAAGTGCAACACAAAATAATTAAAACACGTAACAAAAAAATCTGTAATATATTCATATTACAGTAAAACCTAAAGTAGAAAAAAACACCAGCACATCATCAAAGAAAGACATCAACTACCATCACAATTCCAGCAACAAATTTAACAAAAGGATTAAAGTGATTCTCTTAGTTCTGATAAAATAAAATAACCTTTTTCTTTTGTAGCAATAAACACATCAATATGTAGGTGAAGTAACAATTTTCTTTAGATGAAAATGTCTTTATCTCTTTGATAATCAGTTATTTTTAAAAAGATATATTTCTTATAATAATTTCAAAAGGATAAAAACCATAATTGTCTGATGTCCTACAGTTTCCAAAAATAAAGGTACAATTAAAGTTAAATTTCAACATCAAATCTGAATTGTTAAAAATGAACCAACTTGTAATTTTCCTGACAACCTCATTCGTAATATATTATTTTATCGTCATGTTCTGGCCATTTCTGATTACCACTGAATGTTCTATAACAATATCCCCTAGGAGAGGTTACTTCACCTGGATAGTGATTTCCATCATAGTTAACAACCTAATCCCCATACCACACAACATTCTGCCAATCCATCAATGCATGATATCAAACCATACACAACTTTTGTGCCATTTGAGGATCCATTTTCATTTCTAATCTATTTTTCTGAACCTTTACAATATCCTTTTCATAACATTGCATGCAATGTATTTTGCTGATGCCTGGTATCTCTTGGACATCAGACCAGAGGTTTTGCCTCTCAATGAAAAGATCAATTTCAGTCTGGGCAATATGGAGTACTGAGACATTTAGCATCAATTCAGTGGCCACCTTGGAAATGTCTGTAGAATTTTGTACCAAGATACCAATATTACCCATGACCTTACTTCTCATAAGACTTTTTGCACTCCCACCAATCTTATCAATAACACCCTTGCCATGTGAGGTAGCAAAATAATGCCAAATGACTCCCATATTCATTTTTCTGCCTAACTCATAAGATTTTTTACATACCTGTTTTTGAATACAGATGATGGGCCATCAGTGTACAGGATGCTGCTCTTACCAAAACTATTTAGATCTACAGTATTAACTAGTTTCATGAGAAAGTGTAAATGCTATTTTTTCCTTTGTTCTGACTACCATTCATTATCAGATATAATTTACATGGTCTGTCTCCAAGGTACAGAGCAGCAATGAAGGCATTGGCACTTTGTAGTGTTCACAGTGCACTCTGCACTTCATATCGGTATTGGTAGAGCTGTAGGCCATAGCAAAGTTGCACTGAAGCATACCTGGAATCAGATTTGTTTCTAATAAAGGCGTTTGACTGAATCCTTTTTGTTCTTACATGTTCTTAAAATACAGGGAAATCATTAGTAATTACTTCAACAAGCTCACCCATATACACACTATTAGTTTCAAGTTTCAACCCTGAACCATTCTTTGACCAAAATTTCCAAAGCACAACTATCATTCAAATCATTACTTTTACAGAGATTCATTATCGAAAAATCATTAGTATAATAAACATACATTGCTTTTAGTTTCAGATAAAATCCTTGTTTTTTTGGCTCTTACATTAATCAGCAGACTGATCTTTTGGTAAAAATACATTTTGTGGACAGAGAAAGACAAACTTAAAGAATCTAAACTCAGTGTCAAGATGGATATCTTTGAACAGGCAGTAAACTTCCCTCATAAACATTGGTAAGTAGTATTTTCTGAGGTTTTTCATACCATCATTCCAAGCAGTCATTACATCATTCATCCTAGCACAGTATAGACAATATCTCTTCTAAAGAAAACTTTTTCCCCAATTTCCACAGTTTCAGCATAAACACTGTTCATATAACTTGTTATTGATTGTTTTATTTTCTAGCTGAGAGAAAAACAAGATGTGATTCCCTGTATGGCTTGACTTGTCTTAAAGATAATGCAGAAAGATGAAAAATTATTCTTTTCATAGTTTTCCCCAGAAATTGAGAAGGGGGGGGAGTTAAACCCTTTTAGAAAGGATTTTGTTGGTATCAGAGTATCTGCTTCAGCCTTTTCCGTCTTCTTCTACAATCTATATAACTTAGTTCATTCTCTTCCTTTTGCATGTATCTCATCGTCTGTCATAGCTTTGCATAGTTCTTCTGTTTGTTTGTTTTTCCTTTGTCTGTAAACTATAATTTTCAGGCTTACACTCTTGTCTGTCTTTTTTTCTTCCAACTTTCTCTGCAATGCTGTGATCTACAACAGAAATAAAATGGCAAAATTAAAGTTCTGCTACAGTTGAATGAGTAAAAAAAATATTTTTTTAATATTCCCCTCATGAGCCAGGTGGTCACTTTCTCAATGGTGCAAAAACACACGTCAATGTGGAAAAATAGATTGTTTTTATTTCTTGTTTGAGAATTTTTGTGGGTAGAGAGAAGCTGTTTGCTGCCCTCTATTTTATTCTCAGTGCATCACATGAGAAATTATTGAAAAATTTCTTCTCCAACTTCATAAAAACTCTAATGAAGTGTTAATGATGTTTAATAAAATGAAAGTACCTCAAATTACTAAACGATTAGTTCCACAGCATCGCTGGTGACATTCAAGGAAGATCACAAGGAAGACAGTCAGATGAGCAGCTTTCCTACCGATGATAAAGTTAAAGCTTTATCGGTTCACTGAAGCGAAGCACAAGAGGCGACGCATAGCATTAAGTCAGAATTGATCACGTGTGCTGCCTGCTTCTCATGTTGTATTGTCTTGGGACTATATCTGCATACTTTAGTATACATTTGTACTGCGTAGTACTGAAAACTCAAATGTCTTTAACCTTTTCATTTTTTTCAATTTTCATTCCGAAAGACATTTTGAAATCTGCATGATGCGATACATTCAAATAACACCGTTTTGGATGCTTCTGCAATAACGACCTAGGGAATGTCAACAATCCCATAGGAAAAAGTGACTACCTGGCTCATGAGGGGCGTGTCAAACAACAAATTTAGGTATTATATAAAATGAGGAAATTTAAGGTTTAATTTTGGAGTTATGTATATAGTTCCCAATCAAAAGAAATCAAATGGTATTCATTTTCTCACAATCTGTTTAGGGTACATATCATTAAAATGGTGAATGCAAGCGTTCAACAGCACAGATTGATTTAATATTTGAAACATATATTAAAATATACTCACTTCTTTTCATTGACACACCCTCATTTGTGACTTGACCAGTGTCAGCCATCTTGAATGCTTTAAAGACAGGTGCTTAGTCATGTGATTGACCTTTCATGTGTTTCATCACACGAACTCTCCAAAAACAAAGGAATTTGTAAAAGTAGGATTATGATCAGAAGTGTAAAACATGTAACCAAAAAATGTGACATATATCACAATGTTTTAAAGATGTTGATCTTAAATATTGTCAAGTTGTGAAGAAAAATCTTAATGCTGAAAACATTAATCACTACCAGATATTTACATTATGCATTTTAGTTGAATATAATATGAACTTCACAGAAATGTGTGTGGACTTTAATTGTATAACCCCTCTATCATGAAATTTCTGAATATAACAAAAATTTAAAAAAAAAAAAAATTTACCCCAGAATCTTATATATCTATTTAAAATATCTATTTGATGTGTCAGTTTATAAGAAGAAAAAAAATACCCAATGCAAGTAAACTACACAACTTAGCAAATATATAACTTCTGTTTAGGTTATGAGCTAAGAAAATAGGAGACAGAGTTATGACCCTGATACAAAACCAGACTCATCTGCATTGAGAGTTTGCTGAAAACACCTGATGTAATAGTCCCAGGAAGTGACAGTGGTGTTTGTGGCATACCAGCTGCCAGTCCAATAAGATTTAATAACCATCATCACTAATCAAAGCCATCTTCACATTCAACTGCTAAAGGAAGTCTATTGCAAAGATGATGATGAATGAATTTGATATACTTGTAAATTCCTGGCTGTTGTAAAGATTTAGAACAGTGATGCTGCAAAAAGCAATTCAGCCATGCTAAAATTAGCCCACACACTCCAGAGTCATCCCTCTTCAATGAAGCCCACATCATCAAATGGCTTAATGAACTTATTAGCATCATATCTGTCTTTATCAGCCTTAACAAAATATTATGAGGAAGCTCCTTTTCCTGGCCTTTACACAGGCAATTTTGAGGAAACTGAAAAGTATGGAAGATACAAGAAAAAATCCTAAAATGTGCTATTGCAAATGTTATGTATTTCTTTCGGTTTTGTATCTTTGCAATAGCTTGGGCAGGAAAAAAAAATAAAAATGCATTTAGAAGTCAATTAAACAGCATAGGAAGAAAAAAAATATAGTAACGATAAATGTTTTTTGACAAAAATTACTAGTAAAACTGATTGCCATAACATTAAAGTTACAACTTCAAAGTTTTAATCGTAACAAAAACAAACAAAAAAAAGTGTGTTTGTACTTCTGGAAGTTAAAGGAAATGGCTTGATGTACATAGATATATTTTTTTCTGAGTTTCCTCATTTCATCTTGCATTCAATATGTACACACCTCATAAAGGAATGTGAAAGTCAGTGCCTGAGTGGATATCACAAAATTGGATATTCTGAGAGAATACTCAATTTTTTTAGATGCAAAGGCTAGAACCTCTTCCCATGTCACATTCACATTACACAAAATGATTCAATCCCATACCAAGACTGATCAGTTGTAATAATTGTAAGGCTAAACAATCAGCAAGGCAGAACTTCAGTACATTCTTTTGCTTGCCAAAAAATTATAACCAACATAAATTGTCTGCCCTTTCCAATATTTCTCAATGGTCAAATCAAAGAAAAAATATCAGGTAAAAACATAGCTAGATATTTTAAAGTATTTGGTTATAAATCTAACTAGTTCAGCTTTTGTTTATCTTTTCTTCTTTAAAAATAGCTGCACTATTCATTTATTTTGATTTAGATAAATTACCATGCTCTCAGTAATTATGCACCTAATCATGCCCAACATTAAAATACACAGGATTTACTTTAACAACTGTTTTAAAAAACCTGAACAAGACATATCTAGATTCCCACCCATCTCTACTTTCTGATGTAATATCATTATTGATGAAATATTTCACACTAGATAGGCTTCTCAACAACAAAGTCAGTAAGCAATGAAAAAAATCAGAACAGAATGTCAGGCTGAAAACATCAGAATGATGGGCAATAGATATCTTTATTTCTTCTTTCTTTCATTAACCAAGATTAAACAAATTTTAAAATGAGTACTAAAAATATTTTGCAACACCATGCAGTTCACTAGGTCAATTCTTTGCATTTAAAATAAATAAGGTTACAACGAGTATCTTATTTTCTTAACATCAATCAACAGGAGTCTGACTAGATTGATTTATTTAAAAGTACTACATACTAGTTTATTTTGTTCAGTCATTTCTAGTTGTTCAATGCCCAAAACCTGTCATATTCTAATTAACATAGAAGCAACTAAATCCACCTAAAACATATCCATACTTCCCATAAATTAAACATTAATATAATGCACCTTTTTTTTTCATCCCAGCCAACATAATCAGAAGCAGAAAACAGGAAGTCAGTGAAATTGACCTGCCTTCACAAATTGTCAGTTCCACCTGCCTATAAATTGCCTGTGCTTCTCAACTGCCATCTGAACTTCACATTATTAATATCTAAAATCCAAGCAAAACATGGTTAGCTGCTGCATGGTCTTGATGATAAAGAATCATTGTACTACAGTATCAAACTCACATCTTACAGCTAGTTTCTAAAGTGCAGTAATATTAAGACCAGTAGCCATTTTACTCCATGAAAATCCTCAGCAAACTAAAGATATGTGCTCACAACGCTTTGGCAATGTGTGAAAGGAAATTATCTAAACCCCAAAAATTACAATTAAATAACCTGTTTCTATACAGTTCTCAGTGCACACTTGCCAAAGATCCAAAGAAACCCAGTGACACAAATAATCACAAGTAGCTGCAAACAAATCTGAAGTAGAGGAATCCACAAAACAAATTAGCCTCAACACCAAGTTTACTGTAGTATCGTCTTGAGCAGAAAAAAAAGTCAAAAAATTAAATTTAGCACAGTGCTAAAAAAATCAAACACTCCAAATCCAAAATACTTACTTTTATTAAATTCAAATCACATCATACTAAAACTATTTACTATGTTCTAACCAAGTAAATTAAGTTTTTACCCATTAGCAGCAGATGGATGGATGGTTTCATGAAATTATTACAATTAAGTGGAAGGGTTTAGAAATGGCTGAAATATGTCCTATACTACATTTTAATGACCAAAGTCAATTATTTATATAGTCTCACATAAGCATAAATCAAGAAACTAATTTCAAAATCCTTGTAGGCAATTGTTATACAAGAGTTGCATAATACCAAATACTTCTTGTTGTTTTCTGAGTTTACAATAAACCACTGTGGTAACAAGATTTACATGTGGAAGTTAATGACATATTATTCATTAATAATATTTTATAAAATACAAAAAACTGCCAAACATGTCTTGTCGAGCAAACAAGTCATATTTTATTCAAAAAAATGTATCTTTCGTTTAACAATACGCCATACTGACTGCGTGTATAAAACAAACCTCAAGATATTTGTATAATAAAAGAAATGTGTAACTTTTTTCATTTTAAAGAAATTTGCTAGAGACATGTATAAACTATATAACAGTCATTTCCTATACGGTACTCCCTTGATTTATAGGGGAGATGCATTCCTAGAAAATGGCATGCAAATCAAATTTGTGTATTTAAAACTATTATTACACAGTAAACATGGGGTTATGTTCCATGCTGTTAAATAATTTGAGAATTTTCAAGTCCTTGGAAGAAAACCATGATCCTGCTACTCCATGGCTGTGGTGTCAAGCAGACTTCAGACACATTATCCCAGCCTGCCCGCAGCGCTGCTGCTAGAGTTACACCACCATACAATAAATCTTTGTTTTTTTCTCTCATTTTAATTCTGTACAAAAACTAGCCAACTAAAAATACATCAATAATAAAGGCTGGTAGCTAAACATTTAATTGTTTGTATCCTTTGTTTATTAAAAAAAAGTTTAAAAGAAAGAAATTTATACATAAGACCATTAACCACAAGGTAACATTATCAAAAAGATCAGCTTTGTGTCATCTTGTGGTGAGCAACTGTTTCCCATCTTCAACGACTAGTTCACTCGTTTCTCATTTCAACACTAAATATATGTTCAGCTATCTGAAACATGTTTATTATACTTAATATTTCTCATAAGTATTCATCACTCACTCATATCAATCATTCACTAAGTATAAGTTACACGTATTCATGTATATTCCTTACATAGTGACAGACTCACTCACCTGTCAACACATAGTTGCCAGACGCAAGAGCATATAAAGGTATTAGTGAATATAAAATACAAATAATTTTGGTCATAGACATATTGAATATTGTTGATAAATAGTAATTATGCAAAAAGATTAAAAATATCCATTATATAGTACAAACTTTTTTTATTATGCTGTACAAACGTTTGCAGAGATAAGCAGGCAATGTCTACCCTCATCAGTCACTGATTCTCAGTTGCCATTGAACTTTTTTTTTTAAATTCTTCAATTTAATCAATAGATCAGAGGGCTAAGTTCTGCAACAATGCAACCAACCCCTCTATTAATAATTGATAATGCCAAATTGTTATTAGAATTTACAAACATTTGTGAAACATTCATGGATCCAGCATTTGCTTACAGTATGAATTTCAAATACAGATGTAGAAGTACAACACTAAAAATTCAACTAAGCAAAAGAAACTTATCAAATTACATTAATTGAGACTATGCTGATTTACTGGCAGATGACCAGGAAATGGAACCAAAATGCACTTTAAGTTACAGCCAACATTAGCAAACATTAAACAGAAAAACGTTTTTAAACAAATCACAGAACAAAACTTTTTCAATAAAATTTATTCAATTTTTTGGCTTGAGACAAACACATGCAGTTAGAAAGCAACATTTCACTGTAATTGCCAACATGAAATTACTGTCAGCCAGCCAGTAGTGTCACAAAATGTGACAAATTATAATGAGATGTGTTGGTACAAATAATTTATGCTAAACATACAACACTGTGCTGTCTCAAACCAAGCTCTGATTTAGTCTACTTCCATGTCTGTCTCTGGTTGAGATGGCGTTTTCTGTTCCTCTGCTGGAACCTGGTTGTTTTCTGTCTGGCCCGTAGTCTTCGTTTCTTCCTTTGGCAGTTCCACTTTAGGCTTCGGCTTATTAATGATTGGTGAACATATAGACTCTAAAGACTGTTTCTGTTGACAGATTTGTGAAACCAGAACAACTGGGTTCTCAAAGAGCTTAGCTTGATTTTGAAGATTTTGCTGCCCTTCAAACCATTCCATTTTCTCTTTGAAGCACTTCTCTACTTTCTCCATTTCCAATGCTTCAATATGAGCATACTTTTCATCCTTTTGTGAATATAAATGCAGAGCTTTCTAAATAAGCTGAAGAGTAGTTCCAAGTTCTTCGAATGCAGCAGGTCGCTCACTGGACTCCCTAAACCTGTCTAGGATTGGTTGGCCAAGTTTCTTAAGCTAAGAAAGTTTATCAATGTACACTTGTTTGAGTTAGTCTTCCCCATCACCATAAAGCCAGTCTTCTGTCTCCTCCAGCAGATTGTTTAGTTTCTCTTGTTCCTGCTGCTGGGCATATGATTCTAAAGAACCATACATTTTATCTCTCATGTCATATACATATTCTTTAACAGCATTTTTGGCATCAGCACGATCTTTTTCCATTTTGTCCTGCATAATCATCTGGTTCTCTCTCTATGTACATGTTTAGCTCATCTCTAGACATGTGGCACCATGCACTCCACAGGCAGCTCAACCATCTTTATTATCTTTTTTGGCATCTTTTGTGCAGGAGGCTCATTTTTTTTGTCTGTAGGGACATTGTCCTGTTTGTTTTCATTATTCTGACTTTGCTCTGTCTGACTATCATGATCTGTATTCACAGAAGTGTCTTCCATCTCTTGCGTATTTTGTTCACTTTTGTTTTCTTGACTGATTTCTTATCTTTTCGACTCACCATCTTCCATGAGACACTGAACGTAGCTGGTAGAAGGATGAAGTTCTGCGTCTTCAAACCATACCATGCATAAGAAAATTTCCATATAAAAAAATTAATAATGTAATTTCAAATCCATGTAATTAGTGTAAATCAAAGGGAATACTGTATTTCTATCCCAGTTTCTTTGTTTTTTTCTTGAAAGATTAGACAGGATCATAGATTTAGGAATCTGATGTTTTTTTGAGGGGAATAGTTATTCAATGTAAAATGAATAAGGAAAGTTTGGCTCCTCATGAAAAGCATTCCAGAAGAGTTTGGATACAAATAAATTATATAAATGTCTCAATGCAAGCTGAAACAAAACTTGATAAATAGTTTAAAAACATGTAAATACTTTCAGAAGGGATATGTGCAAAAAATAAAACATCAAATTTCAACAGTAGGATTACTTCTAGCCTGAGCTTCAGTAAAAGCATTAACAAGAAAAGATATATAAAATTTTGCATGCATCAGCAATGATAAAGAATAGTTTTAGGATCATGCGACTATGTTATTAGGTAAGTTTAAAAAAATACACTTTGCATTCATTACATGCAATCTTAAGTTTACTTAATAAGGTTTTCATTTAAAGAGTATTTACATTAGTCTACTTAACAAACCTAAGGCTAACAAAACAAAGTGAGCCAAGTAGATGCATGTGGTAATTGGCAGTCACAGAAAAGTATTGTGATTATTTGAAAGTCTTCTTCTTTTGGGGTCAACTGGAAAGTGAAAATGTAAACTCAATTTATTTAGATTGTCAGTATGAACTTCCAAAACCTGTGCAATGCTCATGGTCAACTATTTTACAAGAGGGAGAAGGCTGCCTCCCAGGAGTCTTGATGATTTCTCAGCCTATTTATCACCATAGCCAAAAAAACTGGATAGCTGGTGCATGTGCACTTAATTTGGAAATAAGTACTGTTACAGCTAATTTAATAGATTTGAGTAATAAATTACTTCATATTTATGCAGAAAAAGTCAATCTTAAAAACACTAGTAAAAAATTAGTTTACTTATTTTAAAACTTTAAACAACAATAGCATATCTTTTTCATCACAACTGTTATTACTATTTTTGCTTACAGAATCTAGCACAGATGAAAACTTTAATTTATAACAACTTGAACTTCTTCATTAAGAAAATAAACAAAAGCAGTTTTTAAAAAATCTGGAGTATCTCCCTTCCAAGTTCTACAGATACCGAACATACAAAGAAGTACCTTTTCATTATCCATGATGATCCCTACGAAGGTTGAAGAAGTAACTTCAACAACACAAACAGGGGTGGCAGCTTGATCACAGGCTGAAGTAGCATACTCAGCTGACTGCTTATGTCGCTCCAGAATCCCACTTGTATAGTTTTTTATGAATGCAGCTTGAAATAAAAAATAGCAGAAATACAAAAACAACAACAACTACTACTACTAAATAAGCTAGATCTTGGAAATAATTTTCTAAATGTCATATTTGTGTCTGACCTTTAAAAAATTTCACATTTTGGAAGATAAATTTTGAAATAAATTTCCCACAAAAAATTATTTTAAAAAGTTTTACCAAAACCAGTATATTTTTGTTGTTTTTTTTTAATCAATCTCTGGATTATTATTAGTATTTTCCCAATATCCACAGATCTAAAATGTTTCTAGTCAAATGAACTAAATTATTAAAGGAAATATACTGGAATACATTGCAAGTCAAATTTTCACATATTCCACCATGCTGTAAGATAATAAATAATGCATTCACTTCAGTGATATTCATAAATTCTGAAAATCAAATAAAGAACTGTTTATACTGCAAATCTCCAGGAAATACATAATTACCCAAAACAATAAATTCACAACTGAAAAAAGATACTTTTTTGCTGCTAAATGAAAAACAATTTAAATGTTTACAACAGTCGTTAAAAAATTATCATGGTTAAACACTGAGAACCTTATTTCTAAATTAAACCATCAAATGAATAGGGCAATTTCTTTACTCACTACTAGAATTCAGCCAGAGCATTTTTCTTTAAAAATTCAGCCAACTGTTTCAACATCTTTCTTCTGATGCATTGCAAAATGTATAGCGATTTTAATTTACCAGACAATTCAGAAAAATTTGAAAATCAGATAGCTCCTTGAATACTTGGTTTTTCTGGCAAGGTTTGGAATAAGAGTTTGTGATTTACAATCCAATTTTACTGAATCATGAACTAAATGAGCAAAATGAGCAAAAACTCAAATCTGTTTCTACTTTCTTTTGTCCTTAGTAAATTATCTCAAATGTTCTTAACCACCTCTGTGGGGTTACCATTTTCCAAACTCATCATATTTTTTCTACTAATAAGGCTAGTACTTAATGTACATGCCTATGAAAATAAAACATAGGCAAATTTTTTCACAAATAATTTTGTCTTGTTCACAGATTCACGGCTAGAAGTTGTCTCTTCAAAAACCATTACAGTAGAGATAATGCAAAAATGACAGAAGACTTTAATTGTGTCCTTGAGCATGTTGTTGAGAATGGGAAAGTCATTAAGTTGAGGTAAGCTATAAGCTTCTTATATCACTTCTTGCTTCAAGATTGAAATGTCATAGTAGTTTTACTTCTATAGAGGCCCTGGAAGAAAACCGTGTTTATTTTTGGAAATGTATGTTCTTTTCTTTTTTGTTCTAGGTGGTGTGAATGTGAATAATAGGAGAAAAGAATAAAAACATCAAAAAATATCTCCTTGCCATAGATGAGACCTGAAAGTTCCAGCATATCAAAGAACAGTGTTAAGAAACACATTCATGTGAACAGCATAAACTTGCTGTTAACCTGTCACTAAAAAGTAAAATGGGTGCAGAACTTTATCACCAAACCACTGTTAACAAATCACCAATGCACAAAATTTAACTCAGTGTACTAACTTGTTTGACAAAAATGTCTGTTTAGTGGTTATAATGGTCTACTCGAGCTTCAACTTAAAAATAATGTGCCAGATTTCTGTAAAAGTTATTTAAATGATTGGCTTGCTGGAATATTTAGACACCATTGCTATAGTTGAAAAGGAAGCATTGGCATTGAGTCTGTCAAAAGCTAGCTATTATTCATTTTAAATGATTGTAGTAGAGACTCATGTGTCATGGGGCAAGAATTAATATACATTCTTTTTCTAAATGGAGGAGTTCCATCAGTGAAATATTTAAGTACTGAATCAGTAAAGTCTGCCAATGCTGCTGGAATTCACAAAAGCATGAAGCAAGCTTTTAATCGATTTGGCATAAGATATTTTTGCTGTCAGACTCATGGGACTTAATGTAGATGGAGCTAACATCAGCACGAGACAACACACTGGTCTTGGTGATAGAATCAAAGAATTAGTTTCATGGCTTGAGGCAATTCCTTGTTTCAATCATTGCTTAGAATTAGTGATTATAGACACCTTCGATAAAAACTCCGCTTTGCAAACCATAAACAACTTTTTAACACAGCTCTACTATCTCCATGAAAGGAATCCAAAGTGATATAGTTATCTTCAGGAATTAGCTGAAATATATGATAAGTCTATCACAGAACCTACTAAAGCCAAAGAAAAATGGCTGGTTGACCACAAATGTAATGACATAAAAATGCTATTGACAACTTTGGTATATACCTTATATATACTGAG
Organism: Nautilus pompilius; assembly: GCA_018389105.1. Classification (NCBI taxonomy): domain Eukaryota; kingdom Metazoa; phylum Mollusca; class Cephalopoda; order Nautilida; family Nautilidae; genus Nautilus; species Nautilus pompilius. The sequence continues at coordinate 976,920 of JACATO010000069.1, read as the reverse complement.
AAGTTGTAACAGACTGATACCCAGGCAACAAGATGAGCAGAATTAAAGGGTTAGTTTAAAAAATAGAACACTGGTCTTCCAATTCATGAATCCATTTATTTAGATGTCTTCTCACTTCTTCAATGTCTAAGCCTATGGATTCAAACTAAATTACATAATCCTGTTAAACAAGTCCATAAAATTCAATAATTTTCTTGGACAATAGCAAAACTGAAAATTTATAAAGAGAATTCTCTGGAACTTCTTAGTTTTCAAGGTTTCAGTGAATTAGATCAGCATCATTATAACAATATTATGGTGAGAATAAATAATTCCATGCAAAACTAGTTTAATAATCTTACTTTGTCACCAGTGTTTAAACATTTACTTAGTCTTTTTAATGTCAGCTCATGGTTTACTAATAAATAACAATTTTATGAAAGTGCAATTCTCAAAATTGCTGATTCTTTCAAGGATTTGTTGTCAAAAAATGGTTGTAACATATATAACCTTATCACTGAGTGGAGAGTATATCTGAAACTACAGAAACATGTTTTTATGTTTGATCATATAAAGGGTCCTGCTATGTACTCCTTTCAAAAATGCAAAATCAGAAAGAAATTTTCTCATATGACACATGTCAAAACTGACTACAGAACTTGGTTAGAAAGAGATTTCATTGAAGCTTTTCTTGACATCAGTGAAAAGGGTCCTGATGTCAAATTATTTAACCTGATCCAGCCATCGACATGCAGTTTTAAAAAAGTTTGTCAATTATCTTCAAAACCAGATATCCTACCAAAAGACAGTACTGCCTCAGTTGCATCTAATGCTGTAGACATTGCAAAATCAACTCTGACCTTGAAGATAGCAACAATAATTTGAAGTATAATGCTAGCTGGTTTTCATTATCAACAAGCAAAAACAGGTGTGAAGCAGTACTAGATTAAACAATTAAATGTTGCAACAAGCAACTTCTTACTTAGGATTATCCTCTCCCCACTTTTCTGCTATAATAATTTCCAAAACATAAGAAAAGGCAATTCAGAAAAGACACTTTTTACATACACTTCCTCATTGTGTAATCAATTAAACTTAACTTTGAAAAATTAGGAATTAATGGCACAATTAAGTTTATTTTGTCATATTCAAGATAAGCCACAAGCTCAAAAAGTCCTATAATGCAGCATTAATAACAAAAAAATATATATTTGTTTTTTTCATAATCTATGCAGTAGCTACTTTAAAAGTGATTATATAAGAAAAGTTTGATACATAGTGTTTACAAGTAATAACAGTGAGTTGGCAGATGTTCTGTTTTTGGATAGATTTTATTTTTCATACCTCCACCAATCATTTAGAACATTATGATATACAATTGCGGGTAGTTTTGAAAAACAAAAACATACTAAAATTTAAAATCTGTTGCAATTCTCGTAGCCTCAATTAAACTTTATTTTAATGGATTTTTGTATAATCACATTTTAAAAAGTAAATTATTCATCCTTGAATCCACCATGTCTATTGTTGATAACAGTCAATAAAGACCACTAATCTGTGGCTTGGCTATGCCATCTGAACTACTCTTCAGGGCCATAGCAAAACAGAATAAACAAATAAAGCTTATGATCATCCTGCTTAATTATTATCTTTGCTATTTAATTCAATTGAAAAACAAAGCTCTTTACTTTTTTTTTTTTTTTTACTTATGCTTTTGTACATTCTGGAATTTTTAAAAAAAAATTAAATTAACTGAGGTTTTTTAAAACACTCCCATGTTGCCTGGTTACTGGTTATAGCATGGTCTTAGAAAAAACAAACTGTATATTTTAAAAACTAAAAAATCACAATGATTCAAGAATTCAATTGTATTTAACATAACAATTCCTATCATTTTACATGCAAATTTTTCTCAAAGAAATGATGCATTAACTGTTATTATTATATATTCATCATTTCCAAACTTACAGGTAATGCTGCTTCATAATAGTGTCATGTGGACAGACAATATCTTTCTGTCGAGATCACAGGGTAGTATCATCTTTGAAATGTATAATAATGCTTAAAATTTTACCAAAAATAAAGACTTTCAATTGTTAAGAATAAATGCTCTTGTAAGCCAGATCCTAAATAATTAATGTTCTGTCAACTTTTAAGTACAATGTACTGCACCATGTTTCCCAGTTATACTGCTGCAAAGAGGCCAAAAGACTATGGTGGTTAGGGGTATCCCTTGTGGCAAACTCACAGCATATTCTTCATAATAGCACACTCACATACAGAAAAATACATTATGTGCAATATCTTTCTGTACACAATATAAATTGTCTTCTAGAATCTGAAAATTTCTGATATAATGGCATTTTCAATGCAACTTTTTAGCAAATTAAGAGTAATAATGATTTACTAAAAATATACCTTTTTAAATAAAATACTTGGAAAAAATATGCCTTTATGTAAAAATATAAACTGTCAGTAAAAAATTTTCAAATTAAAGCATTTTAAATCAAAATGCAATTTTTTTTTCTGTATAAGTGTAATTATAAATAAATTTTCAACCTGCTAATCCAAGTTCATGGTATTAATGGAAATTCTAGAGCCCGCTGGTCTAAATGCATCAATAACCTTGTCATAAAGGCCACTAAAAGATTTTACAAGAGTAATATACAACTTTGCACCAACACATACAATAATAAAGGTGAAAAAAACTACATTATTGTTCACACCTAATCTCTAAAACAGGAAATAATAAATGAAATGTACTGGGAAAAGATGATGACCTGGTTAAATTTTAATGATTAAATTATAATCTGATCATCATAAAAAGGAAAGGGCAGAGGGTCTGAGAGCTAAAATTAGTGTACCAGGTGTCTAACTTGATTACTATCTGACGCACACACTGCACAGTAACTTCAATGCTCATAACGTAATTGGAAGTTGGAGAATTCTCTGGGTCTAACATCTGAGTAGCATCAAATTAGAATTGATGTATATCTTTAGCCCTGAGAAGTCCACTCAGGAGTGAGAAAGAACCAGATGAAACCAGGCCTATCACTAGAGAATCTATCTCCAAGACTACTTCATACACTATAATCTTGAGATATTATTACTGCAGTAATAAAAATAAAGTTACAGTTGAATGGTGATTTAAAAGGTATTCATTTTAAATCAACCTTGAGTCTGCAAATGGGTTAAATCCCTTGGTATTAAGCTTCACTGGCAATAAATCAAAACCTTACTGACAGAAAGAAAAAAAAAGAGAGCAACCTTTTCTATGCAGAATTTAACTTCTTAGATGATAAGTAGCTAAAGAAAGGCAATTTCTTCTCATTTTTATAAGAATTTTAAGAATATATATAAGTTATATGTTCTGCTGCAACAATACTGTTAAACTTAACAACTTATGTCCTTGAATCTTGCTTTCATTTTTCAGCCCATGCAATATCCATTCATCCTAGGGTCAAGTAACAATAATCATTCTATTACACCATCATTCTGACATCCTGAAAATAATGAAAATGTTTGCCAACATTCTATTGTAAAACATCAACTAAAGATTTATGTGATTGTATTAGATTGAGAGAGAAAATGTAGCCAAAATTATTCTATTGTCTTTCATTTTTAAATGTTCATTTCAGACGTTACAATGTAAGAGTGTATTTTAAACATAATAGAGTCCATTGTTCTGATATTCAGTCTCTTATAATAAAATTCCCTTCTTAATGTGGTAATTTCTTGTGGAAACAGTAATAAAGCAGTAAACTTCAGTATATGCTCACTTTTCAACAAAAGTAGTAGGTTTTTGACTGAAGAGTATTTTAGCAGAAGAAACGAATGAATGATATATCAGAACAAAACAGATACTTAAATATTCTTTAAAATGGTATAATACAATTAAACCAAAAAATTTGTTACTATTTCTGATTGTCACAAACCTAAATTATATGATTATATAAAATATTAATGTTATAATTTTTTTCTCTTTCCTTGGAATATGTGGTAATGTTACGGTTAATATGAAAAAATTCTTTATTTCCTATTTAATTAATAAGCTTGCACCATAATTGTACCAGTGGTCATTTGTTGCAGTCAAATTGCAAGTCGTCATATGAACAGTGTATTTTGATTGACTGACTAATGCTGTTATTTCAGTTTGTGTGATCTTTGCTGAACCTCCTAGTTCACTTGGAGACTTCACCAAGGTAAGATATGGACTCTAAGCATCCAGCTACTGGTGAATTCCATCAAGGTTTCATAAATACTGAAGCAACAACTGAAAAAAGCTGAGGCATAAGATTATTGTATCCAGTATGAAGTGGCAACAACTGAACTTTCTATTAATTATAAAATTCCAGTCAAATGTTATTTTGTTAATGCAATCACCCAGAAAAAAAAAAGATTTCTGATCTAATTTATCCAAAGAATAATCCATCCAAGTTTCATATATGAAGTGGCTCCTGTAGTGATCTCACTAGTATATCTGAAGTCTGCTATTCTAAACAATTGGCCAGCAACCAAAGAAGTCCAGCTCCTGCACCACTGGAAAACAGCAAACTGTATCGCTTCTGCTTGCCAACAGAAGATTATTACAAAGCCCCATATACCTCCATGATGAAAGTCAGGTCAGTCTCCTTCACTAATGTACAGTATAGAAAATTGTCATACTGGTTTCACTCATCAGCATAGAATTTTCTTTTACTGCTGGTTTGCTTTTGTTGTTTTTTTATATTTTAATTTAATGATTTGCTGATTTTAATCATTGTTTTTTTTTTTTTGTTGACCAGTAACTACAAGGGAAACCACCCTGGTGAGGAAGCATAGTACTGCATTTGTTTGCTAGAAAGTGTTATCCTGCATCACAATGGCCTGGCACTGTCAACTTCAGCAGGGAAGTCCTTACCAGAACTCTTCATTTTCAGAGATGGAAAGAAACCAATGTAACTGGCTAATGGAGAGAGAAAAAGTAATGATAGTAACACAAGACCATGCAAAATAGAAAGCATTATAAAGGCAATATGTTCTCCTTGAAACAAAAAGTTATTTAAAAAAAAAAAAGGAAATAACATGAATTTGAAGAATGATTAGTGCTATCCCCCTTGAAATTATTTTTTATAAAAAAAGATGCCTTTTCATAACATTCACTGGTAATGTATTATTATTTACTATCAGAAAAAAAATTGTTAAAAAAATTACACCATTAATTATATGGTGCAAAAAAAAACTTAAGATCAATAAACTAAAGCTACTCTATCACTTAATAATGCACAAGTTTGAATAAAAAATAAACTTATCTGTATTAAGAGAGAAAAATAAAATTGTTATTTAATGCACCTCTCCTACTTGCCATGAATATTTATGCTAATTAATTGGTAACACGACATTATTTGTAAGATCACCACATAAAGGGGTTATTCTCATTAATTATCTATATACAATGAACAATACAGGATAGATTACCTTTTGCCCAAATAATGGTGGTGACATAACAGGGTATAGAATCTACAAGAAGTCAGGTACCCTGCAAAATACTTCCCCACCATCCAGTTATTAATATTCTATGTAATGTATAGAGTAAGACAGGCAGATGATCATGATGGCAAATACATCTTTCAAGTTTATCACACAGACATATAAAATGGACTGAGATCCATGCTGACTGCCTGAAATCTCTACCATCTTCCTCAAATCACAAATGCACAATATGTGCAGGATAGATGGAAACACTCTCATCTTGGAAGTAACAATCCCCATCAAACAGTATACATGAAGCAGCTGTTTGCACTTGATTGGAAATAATGTGGCACCTGCATTGCTTCATCAGATTTTTCCCAAATTACAGTTTGTGCATACTTTTTGCCTTAACTGCTGTTCTTTGATTTTTAACTGGTTTAGTAGAATTATTTCAGTGGGTACTAGTTTTTGCCAGATGGAAGTTTCACATTATTTTAATTATGATTTCTCATAATTTATGCTTGAAAATCACTTTAGCTGAGTTGTTTTCTAAGATTTGCTCATAACAGTCATAAATTATAATCAGCAGGTGATAAACACAAGTAATGATTTTAAATGATCTAACAAACATTTGTTTTCATTTCATTTTGACATCACTATAATTTATTCTAAAGAAGTTACTAGTGTGTACTGATAAAGAAACTGATGATTATGAAGCCAAACTTTTCTTCTAATAATACAGCATATCTTGTGGCCAGTCTTTTCATGCACAATAGATGATAAAGAGAATTCAGTTATGTTTGTGTTTAGATCAGTAATATATGTCTATGTCTCTTTCTCTCAGACAAGTTATAACTTGGACAAGCATGTGTCTTCTGATGACTAACAGTCAGTTATTGTCAGAATCTATTTGATTATCATAACAAATTAAATCTGTTATAACATTAGAGAAATAGTAGTAGTATAATCAAAGATTACCTGCCCAGGTTTGTTTGTTTGTTTGAGAGAGAAACACACACACACACACAGACAGACAGATAGACAGACATATTAGAAACACAAAACACTCAATATGCATGCATGCTTGGTTTTTTGTTTGACTAAACCAGTGATGAGCAACCTTTTCTGGATGCGGGCCGCAAGTGAACTTCGTAGGCTTCTGGCAGGCCACATGCATTTTTTCTTACGGAGTTGCAGGCTTTAAGCCTGGTGAGTACCAACATACTCCATAACCATCCCTTTTATGACACATAAAAGTTATTTTTATGCCAAAAATAAAAGAATATATATACTGTATGGCAATTTTTATTTATACTACTTTTTAAGCAGCTTAATGTGACACTTGACATTCTTTCTCTTTCACAAGTCTTTCTATGTCTGGCTCGATCTGAGACGTTGCGATGCACAGAGAGATTTCCATGCGTTCGCCTCCCAGTCGATTTCGATGCTTGTTTTTCAGCACCTGCATTTTTGAAAAAAATTGCTCACAGATGTAAGTGCTGCTAAACAAGCTTACCATTTTCAAAGCATTGTTTGACAATTCGGGAAAACTCTTCCTTGATAGGTAGAGCTTGTAAAAGTCAAGAAGCGGCACATCGCGGAATTTTGCTCTCAGTTCAGTGCTACACTGAAGATCAAGAAGCTCCATTTGAAGATCTGGAGGTGCACTTTCAGCACTGACATCGAAAGGAATGGAAAAAATGTTGAAGGTAACCTCGCATCTTCTGAAATCTTGAAAACGGAAGTGAAATTTATCTTTGAGTTGCCGAATCTCTTCTGCATATTTTGCAGAATCATCTGGATTCTCCTTCCTCAATGTTTCAAAATGAACAAGGTTATTGGAGTGAAGTTGTGATTCCCACAGCAACAAATTGGATTCAAACACCTTGATCTTGTCAAACATGGCATGGATGAGCTGATCCTTTCCTTAGAGCCTAAGATTCAGTTCATTGAGATGCTGAGTAAGGTCGATCAAAAACGCAAAATTGCACATCCACTCATGATCGCCATATTCGATCACTGGCTTCCCCTTCATATCTAAGAAGAGTTCAATTTCTTTCTGCAAATCAAACTTACTTGAGCATCTGACCACGGCTTAGCCATCGCAATTCAGCATAATAAACCACATCTCCATAATCAGATGCCATGTCACTCAGCAACTCTCTGAATCGGAGATGATTCAATCCATTTGATCTGATGAAATTCACAAGCTTCACAATAACTGCAACAACATTTTTCATCCACAGAGATTTTGCACATACATAAATGCTCTTGATGCAACAGTGACACAAAATTAACTCATGACCAGTCAGAGTCTTAGCTTCTTGAGAGATGAGAGTTGTCAAGCTGTTGTTCTTTCAAATTTAATGCTCTGCATTTCAGGATTTCTTCAATGTTCTTTGACATGTCATCAACCCTCCTACCCGCAGTAAACCTTGACAGGCTAATTTTTTGAAATAATAGCCTTCTTCTCAGGAAATGCTACATCAGCCACAGCTTCAAGGCATTCGTTCACCATCTTGCTATCACCAAAGGGCTTTATATGTTTTGCCAGGATTTTGGAGACCAAATAACCAGCACGCACCAAAATGTTTGCCTCAGCAGTGGCTTTCTTGAAGAGATTTGGGCCGTATATTAGGATGTTGCAGGCTGCAGGTTGCTCATGACTGGACTAAACAAATTCTTGAGTTAGCATTATAAAAAAGTAATATTTTACATTTTATTTCAAAAAGGTTTAAAATAATTCAAAGCCAAAAGTTGTAAAATGTCAGTATACTGAATATTGATGCTAATGTGCTTATTTTTCATATTTATATTAATTAGTTTTATTTATTTATTTATTTATTTACTGTATCTAAACTTTCCACTAATCTATTTGAAAGTTGCTTTACATTTTATTTTATTTAACAAGTAGACAAGACAAACTTTTTAATGTTTACCATTCTTGATTACAGATGATAAACTTAATCCAAAATGGTTGGAATTTTTTATTGTATATCTCCAGGAAATAATTTACTAAGTTAGATTTATTCTCCTGAACTGCCAACAAAAATTAAAGAGAGAGTCCCCTATTTACCTAATAATTTCTTATTTTAGTGGCTTCACTAAACATTCATACAGACAACTTATGGAGACTCTCCGATGTTTTAGTGATTTCAGAATGAAGAATTATATGATAGCACAATTCACAGGAAGTCACGTGGGGTTGAAGGCAGCAGTTCAAGAGAAGTCTAGTGAATAAATCAATGTCATAAAATGAGTCAGCATGAAATTCTAAAACCAAAAGTAATCATTGTTTGTCATTTTGCATTTTTGCTTTAGATTGGTTAGTCTGAGAGAACATCTACAAAAGCCAGTTATCATTATTAAAAAAAATTAATTTCTGCATACCTATGATATAAAACCTAAAGATTTTTTTTCCTGATCCACTCAGCTCTAAATATCATGAGTTTTATGTAATCTCAGTCTTAGAATGGATTGGCTGAAATAAGACAAAACACTGTTGTCAAATGACAGTGAAAGAATGAACCAGAAGCCCATCAGTGCCCAAAATCACAATGAACAGCACATGCTATGCTCCTCAAAACTCAACATTTATTTCTGGCACATTTCTTATAAACAAATGCTGATGCAAATTCTTTTTTTTTTTCAAAAAAAAAAAAAAAAGAGTTCTGAAAATTCTAATAAATGTTTTCAAAGTAATTTTTTATCAAAAGAAATGTTTCAAATTTTTTAGGAAGACAGTTTCCACAACAAACGTGGTCCTAGAGATGCCCAGCAGTAAACTATCCAGCCAAGAGCAAGCAGCCCTGATGACCTCTCAAATAGCCAAGCAGAAAACAAAACTAGTCAGCTCTTGATTTACGCGGGTTTTATTTATGCATTTTTGGAACAGCGCAGATGTTGAATTTATACCATTTTGTATTTTACACAACAATTTTTTTTAGAATAATGCGGGATTAAGCGCGCACCTCACTTTTGGTGTGAACTGGCAGCATAGAGGTAGGACGCTCACGGTGGCCAACCTGATGGAGAATTCCAGTCAAACACGAGGCTCCATTGTGTAACCTCCCTTGCATAAACATATTCACAACAGTACACTCCTCTGGACATCTGCCCAAATTAATAAACAATTAGCATGAAAACAAAGCCTGTGATTTGAATCCTCCTTTGCGCATCACCATCAGAAATAAACATTTAAAAATTCCTCAGGCTCACCCCCCTCCTCCCACCCCCTCTCAACATCATTATTAATGACACTTACAATCTGGCAAAAAGCAAGGTGAGCAGTCAGCATCCCCGATCTTTCTCAGTTCGCATGCAATCACTGTCATAGTGAGAGAGATCATTTTTTCCTTTAAATTATTTACCTTTATTTTTTTAACTCTTGACCCGTATCATGACTGGAAAACAACCATCTATATCGCAGGCTAAGACCCAATCCAAGAAGAAGCAAAAGGCAATTGTTAATGGTGTGAAAATGATGTAACAAGCCACATTGAGAGAGGAGAATGCATAGCTGATGTTGGTCATGTCCTTGGCTTTGGTGAGAGTACTGTCAAGACAATACGACAATGCCACAAAAATTAAGTGCTAAGTCTGGAAGTTCTTTAATCATCACGAAAACATTGTATGCTAGAAGTACAATAATGGAAATGATGGAGAGGATGCTGTGGATAGAGGATCAAACCAGCGGAATGTGCCTGTCAATATGTTTTTGACACAAGCTAAAGCTTGTTCAATTTACAAAAATTTAGCAAAGAATGAAGAGGATGTCAAGGTTTTTCAAAGCAAGTTCAGGTTAGTTCCAATTTTATAAAAAAAGGTACAATTTACATAATGTTAAAATGGCTGGAGAGGCAGCAACTGCCAATACTAATGCTGCAAAAATTTTTATTTCAACCTTGATAAGATGGCACTTTTCTGGAAAAGGATGCGATCCAGAACATATGTTTCTCAAGAGGAGAAATCAGCATCAGGCTTTAAGGCTGCTAAAGATCATTTTATGATGCTGCTAGGTGGAAATGCCGAAGGCAATTGCAAGTTGAAGCCAGTGTTGGTGTATCATTCAGATAATCCCCATGCTCTTAAAGAGTCTGCACAAAAGAGAATCTCAACTTCAAGATTCTCCTTGTTGATAACACCCCTGGTCATCCATCATCAATCCAAGTCCTCTGTGAAAACATAAAAGTGATGTTTCTACTTCCCAACACAACATTTCTTATTTAGCCCATGGATCCAGGTGTAATTGCTACTTTTAAGGCTTATTATCTGAAGAAAACTTTTGATATGCTTGTGAAAGCTACTGAAGATAATAAATTGTCAGTGAAAGAATTCTGGAAAAGTTTCACCATGAAGAACTCCATCAAACTTGTTGAGAAGACCTGGAAGGACATTACACATTCTTGCATGAGTGATGTATGGAAGAAACTTTGCCCTTATCTACAGTATGATTTAGAGAGGTTTGGTGTCAATAAGGATATCACTAAAACCAAGGAAAATGTAGTAAAATTGGTGAGGAAAGTAGGGTTTCATGAGGTGGATTTGGATGATGTGGAGGAGTTATTAGACTCACACAAAGAGGAACTTTCTACCGAGGATTTACTTCAACTTCAGAAGATACATCAGGCAGAAGAGCCAGGTGTGGCAGAGATTGAGGTGGTGCACATGCTGACAGTTAAAATATTGGAGGCATTTTGCCTGATAGAGGAAGGGCTTGCTATTTTTGATGAAGATGATCCCAATATTGAACAGAGTGCAAAAGTGTTAAGAAATGTTTTAGTTGCCAAACAGTGTTACGCTGAAATTTTAAAAAAAGAAAAGCATAAAACCTCCTGAACAAACTCAGTTCTCCACCTCTGGCATCTTGAAATCCCCAAAACTGCCAATAATTATCTTCAACTCTTTCTTCTCCACCACCAGTACTGATAAGCCATCCCAGCCAATGTTCAATTTAAGTGCTAATAAAACTTTTCATTTAAATTTCTTTTCATTTCAGATCAGTTTTTTTAAATGTCTTTATTATTCTTAGTAACAAATAAGCACAATTTAAGGAATATACGTACAAACGTGATTTCAAACAGAGTTATCTCTGACCATTTAGGTATTTCTCATAACCCCTATAATTTCCTTTATTTTTATGGAAAAATCAAGTTTAATTTACATAGATTCCAGGAACATAACTACAGCATAAATCGAGAGCTGACTGTACTTGTTTTAACCCAGTAATCATCAAGTACAAGTAGTGACCAAGTGCTGTGCTTCAGCCCAATTAAACAGATCAAGAACAAACCATAAAGATATGGCTGTTGTAGTTACAATCTACAGGCTTACTCATTCTTTTTGGTTCCAATATTACAAACAACCTACATTATGATAATTAAAAGTAAAAAAAAAATATATATATATATAAAAAATAAACTGAAATATTTAGTATAGTCAATCTCCTATCCTAACTCTAATTGAGCTGTTAAAAAATGGTTACATTAGGATAATTACTTTACCACAAATGCGGCACAATAGTGTTAATACCAGTTAGGAGTCTCAAAACGTCGAAAAATAAGGAAATAACTGTGCTCAAAAAATAAATTGAACACTTTTAATTTTTTATAACAAATCTATACGTAGTTATCTCCCTTATAATTATTTAGTGAGGTTTTTTTTTTTTTTTTACAAAATTCGACGAATCTAAACGCAGTTAACTCCCTTACACGTTTTGGTAAATAAATTTCTTTACATGATAGTTTTGGTTAATACCTCATTTATCAAAACCGACAAAGTTATTCAGGAATCCTCCCATCTCTTAATTATTAATAAATATAAAAAATAATGTTGAAACTTCTTAATGACAGAAATGGGAAATAGTTCAAAACATTTATTTTTTCCAACAATCATAGAGTAAAAAATAGTCCAAGGCCTGTAGCCAAGAGAGAGAGAGAGAAAGGAAAATAGCATTTGGGTAAAGAAATTAATAGCATGAAAAAAGTATTTCAGAGTACAGCAAGCATTAAAATAAAACGTTTGTATGTTTCTGTTACCAGCAGTACATTTTAACAATAAAAACAAACCAACAAAATAACCAAAAGAAAGATTTAATAATTGTAAAAGAGTATTTGAAAGTATGCTTTAGGTCATTTTCATCTCAACAAAACTAATGCTCTCACACACTCACACACACACAGACAGTGCCATTAAATAAATAAACCATGCAAGTTATTTAAATAAAGAAGTGAAGCATAATTTTATGCTAACTCAAATCAAGATTCAGATGTTTGACAAGATTCCTGAATTTGAAGTTTGAAATGACAAACAAGTCTCTTGACATCATTCAAAACTTCTGATTTGGATTTAAGAAAATATGACAGATAAAGAACAAAGTAGCTCTGCACAACATGAACTTATCTTGGATGAATCTAATGGGTATTGCCTTCAAAAAGAGAGACTTTTATTTAGATTTTTGTTAATAGTTAAATGATATTCTGCTAAGTTATCTACCAGCTATAACAGCAACCTTCATGCATCATTTAACTGGTTAAAGGAATAAAACTAAAAAAAAATTGCCAGAATGTATAAATACACCATAAACAATTTTCGAATACACTCTTAAAACTACCCATTCAAGAATAAACCAAGCAAAAAGGTTCACTGAAATAGTCGTAACTTGTAATTGGTTTCCAGCTAATTATTATATTTTTTTAAAAGTGATACAAACCAGCAGACTAACCAACTAAACTTACAATAGTCAATAATCAAGAGACAAATAATTAACTTACCAAGTGTTTTTTTGGAAAATGTCTCATTCATTATAAACAATTTTTCATCCTGTTAAAAAAAATTTTGTAATAAATAGTTTTAATACAAAATTACAAAAGCAAGCAAGGCATCAAGAGGAAAAAATTTATTTAAAATACATCCATCACAGAAAAATTTATTTTCTTTAGTAGTTTTTTTTTCCTGATTAAGAACTGAATAAATATCAGTTATGCATGCATAACATTACACATAATTAAATTGTGTAGAATTAGTCTCCTCCTTTTAGACAAAGTCAGACATCTTTCATAAAAAATAAATTATTTTAGAAATATCTACCTTGTTTGTTTATTTCCAGTTCATGTTTGTATTAGAAACTAAATATTAATATTTCTCATACCTTCAACACAAGTGTTAAGAACAAATTTTGAAGTGAAAACATAACAATATACAAAACCTATTCCTCCAGCTATCTGCTTCTCTATTCATTCAACTGTCAGCTAAATAGACTTTTCAATTTAACCAAAATCTTCAGCTGATAAATAACTACATGCTTATCACCAAATACTGTAAATAATGAGACAAATTCAGATTTTTAACATTAATATATTTTAAAAAACCCTCAATTCTGAAAAGATAATGCAGATAAAAACTGGCTTCAAGATTTGAATGAGAAAATAGAATCTTGCTCGTCGGCTGCTACAATCACAGATGCACAGTCAAATCATGATCTTACAGAGAAATGCAGGAGACAAGAAGAATATAATTAATTTTTCAGCTACTTCTCAAACCTGTACAGAATATATACACCTCTTCATAAGCCATTTTAAATATGTCTGTTACTCAACAATATATCATCAATAATAACCATACATTCTTTGTCTTGTTTTTTTTTTTAATTCTCCCATATATCATAATAAAATTATAAGCTATTTTTATTTTGACTTACTTCCTTGTCCACTAGTACCAGTCCAGGCTGACGTTGATTAAGTAATCTACTGGCATTAAATCCAAATCGTTCTGCAAACATCCAATGGTTGACAACATCCATAGCATAAAAACCTACTGTTCTGTTTGTTAGACATTTGAGACCTGTAAAATTACTAACACTATCATCCAGTTCTGTCCACTTCGAAACATAATCTGGAAGAATCCTTTCAGATCTTTGAAAATTTAACCGTTCACAAATTTTTCTCACTTCATTTTCATTATAGCCATGTAAGCTTTCCTTCTCTGATAATGTTCTACGCAATACAAAATTGTCTTTAATTCCGCAGTATTTGTGATACTGATGACAACACACAGTGATCAGTGTATTTCTGTTATAGGTTGGCAAAGTATCAAGGCACGAATTGGTGAGAGCACCCATATGATTTTCAAACAAAGAATCTTGATAAAATGAAAAATTGCAATTTTTCGAGCTGCAGTTGTTGAAATGGCAGAGGCACACCTCACATATGTTGTGGTACTGATTTCCAAGCCGTGACTGGCTGAATGGCACACTAACACAGCATTTACAAGCCAACCGTCTTCTGTGCATTTTACGCCACTCTTTGCACATATCAAGGTCTGCCTTCAGTTTCTTCATAGAAGAAAGCCTCTGACTAATGCTGCAGTTGTGTGCCTCCCTAAATGAATCACCAGTGCAATCTGCATACACCATTGCTGCTTCATTAAGCTGCAAAATAGTAGCATTGACAAAAATGAGAGTTCACATGAATACATCTCATAAATATCAGCAGATGGCAACACAGTAATAAATACATAACTCAGTAAACAAAACCCAAAACATACCTTAATTTTCAAGATATGTATAATGTTTCTTAAATTAAAACATAAATAAAAATAAAACATGATGGGGAAAGACAGACAAAACTGAAGGCTGAACTGCTCCAGCAAAGTGATAATATACCAATCCAGCAATTATCACTACAAGCAATTATTTCACTTTCCTTTATTCTTCTTGGTGAACCATCTGTTGAGGTCTAAAGCCATCTTAAAAACTAAGCTAGAAAAGGAAAGGTGAGGGGTATTATCCTTGATGACCAATCAAGTCACCTAGATACAACTGAAAGCTCTGAAAAGAGAGAAGAAACCATACCAGGGTGGTACATCAATTCTAGCCAGTGATGACCAAAATGTGAACTGAGGCCCTCATAGTAGTTTAAACAGTGAACAACTGGCTGTCCTTCCCTTCATGTGGTATGAATCAACTAGTTCTTATTTTACATTGCAGAGCTTGTTTTATGCACTGTTACAAGGTATGACCATGAACATGAGTCTGAAGGAGAAATGTGAGGGTTTCTAACAATCAAATGAGCATCTTATTTTCAGCAAATTCAGTTGTAGAGCAAACTAAGGGAGATAACTAAGCACATGATTAACTCATGATATAATACCTGAAAAATGTTTACGAAGCCAAACAAACAATATATAATCAATAAATTAATTAAAGTCAGTATCAAAACTTCCAAATGCAGTCAATAATGAATTGTTATTATAATTCAAATGAGACAATTATAGGCACAAAAGGCTGGATAAACACAATATACACTTACCTTACTAATATACTGGTTAACATCAAATAGAGGATTAAATACAGTAAAAAGTATTACAGCAGCACCTTTTGACAATTCAGTGAATAAACGGAGACTTTTGGACCCTGAAGGAATGAGTAGTTTTACCAAAGGCTAAAGAGAAAAAAAAAAATTCACTTATATAGTTACATAAATCACTTGTATATCTAATTATAAGTCAATTAGCAGCTTGTTAAACATTGTAAACATTCTTGTTAATGGTTTAAACAAAAGACTAATCAAAAAAGTTTCCAAAACTTCTACTTTAATGTTTTTATTTTCCTTGAAATATTTTTAAAAAACTTTTTTTGTATTTCTTTAATTAGTTATTTTGCAAGAACTAAAGCATTATAGTTTTTAAAACACTTAATTATTTTTTAAGTTATGTTTATGTAGTTATAGAAAGTAGCTACATGATAGTTTGAAGGAAGAAAAAGGTTGCCAACTCACTTTCATGTTTGAAGTTAACTTTATTTATTTTCTACCCAGGTGTTTGCTAGAAATATCCTCATATCATTGACTTAATACTTGAGGTTTTGTAGGCAAATAATACAATACATGAGAAATGGTTATTTGTCACAAACTAAGCATGCTCACCAGCTGATTAGTTCTTTTTAATTAGTAGCCAATTACATACCATACCGTGATCTATTATACATGCATATATAAGACATGTTGAACTACAGGACATGATAGTTGGTGCCTCTGCAAGCAATAAAGTCCACAGTGACCAGTGGCCTTGTTCAGAAAGCTTTCAAAGTGTTTTCAGAATTGCCAGAAAATCAATCACCATTGACAAAAACTGGCTATAACCAGGCACTAATGGATTCTGCTGCATGAATTATGAAATGGCTGCAACAAAAATTTCAACCTCTGAACCAGATACATCCTGTCTTTAGTCAACCAAGCAGAGTAATTTTAAAATGCATCTGGAATGGTCAATGCTAGATCTTTAAACGAATTTTACCAAAATCTAACAAAGATTATGTTAAAACAAAAACAATCAGTTGAGTTATCTCCCTGTAACCGGTCTGTTAAGTCAAATACAGTCAACCCCCGCGTAATCACGATTTGGCATTCGCGGCTTTGGTTATTCACAGAATTTTCCTTAGAACCTAACTAATAATTGTTCGTGGAAATCCCCGCATATTCGCGGAATCGCAAATATCTTCTGTGATTTTTTTTATGGCTTTTTTCGTGGCAATATATATTTTTTCACTCTTTTTAACGCTAAATTATTAATAACAATATAATTTACTAATTTTGCAATATAAATACTAACGTAAATTCAGCAAAATATTGATATAAAATAAACACTAATGGCTGGAGGTTTGAAAGTAGCCAATCCGAGAGCGTTGTTCATTTCTCCTTGCTGCTGATTGGCTGCTGCCCGCGAGGCGCTGTCTCAGGCAGATGCAGCCCAGCAGCCCCGCATCATCCCTGTTTACCGCGTGTAGCTATCTCGAGTGTTTCGCTGAGTGTTGTATTTTTTATTACATTATTATTATATATTTACTTATATTTTTTTTATTATATTTTACGTTATATTTTGACGTTTATAGGCATTTTTATGGACCACGTCCAATATTCGCGGTTTTTCACTCTTCACGGGTGCTCTATGAATGTAACTCCCCACGAATACCGGGGGACAACTGTATAACTATGAAATCATCAGGTGTAAAATATCAAAACTGACCAGATAGGAAATGAATGAGACTTTCCATGACTCTCTGAATTTAATTTTTAGTAGTAGTTACACATGATGGAAGATGTGGATAGGGTGCCTTCATTTACCACTTATTTGTATATGACCACTGAAGATAAATAAAATGTAGCCACTATTCAATTCTATGAATTTAAACATAAGATTCTTTTTATCTTTTAGAAGAAAGAAAGATATTATATCTATATATCACTAAACCTGCTGTTCATACTAATTTATCAACTCCATGATTCAATTCATGTAACCTGACAGAGATGTTAAGATACTTTTACAATATTCCCAAGTTCCCATTAATAGCTCTACCCAGCACATACACATGGCATTAAAAATTTACTAACCAAAAAAGGAAAAAAAAAATCTTAACTTAGAAAAGTAAATGTAAATATTATTTTCCCAAAAGAATCATCAAAAAAAAAATACTCTCACCTGCTCCCGAACACTGAAAGCCCAGGCAACAATCTGAGAACTTGTAAAATTATTACTTGATGGATATCTCTAAAAGAAAAAAAACAAACAAACACAAATATATGTGGAAAAGCACACTAATTTGGCAAATTTACATATAAGTTGCCAATAAATAGTTGTTTTAAAAAAATCTTATATTTAGACTTTAAGGGAAAACCAGCACTGGAAATCTTAATTTCTTCATTTTTTAAACATATTTGCATAAAGCTTGATGTGGGCCATCTAGGTATCCAACAAATCAAAGTACAAGGTATTTTATTACCTGGGCCAAACCATTGCTATACAGTGAGCACCATGAATTTTGGGGTAGATATTTGTTACAACTCCATTGAAATAAGGACATAATTACCATAAATCTATGAGAAAATAGATATATTTCAGACATATCACCTTAGAGAATCATGCTTCCAGATGGAAGACCTCACTGCATCCAGTCCAGAATAAGTGACTTAAAATATTGCCAAATCATCACAAAGTAATATTTTTTGGATGTCTCAACTTGTTCTGTTCAAAATTTGAGCAAAAAAATATTGCTTAGTTCCAGAGATAGTTGTTCAAATTTTGTCAAAACTTAGAATTGTCATTATTCAGAAAACAGCAAAATTTATTCTGCAAATATTTTATTGTGTGTGTGTGTGTGTGTGTGTGCGCATCTTTTGTTTACTTGACTATATCTATCTTACTGATTTTTTTTTAAAAAATCGTTTATATGCATTTATAGTCAGACTTTGTTAAATCAGAGTAAATTAGCTAAACTGAAACAGTGGCCAGCATGAGAATAGTTTAAGCAAACAATATATGTTGTTTGTTCATTTAAATTTTTTTTTAAATTCCATTCTTCCACCTTGCCAGTATTTGTGCTGCATCTTATGAAATGATCAGAATAAAAAAACAGAATCACAGACTGACTGACACAACATTACAATACATATACAGGTAAAATCCTATCTGAGCAAATAAATTAGTATTATTTATTATTGAAATAGTCTTCATAATTTTTTTTTATAAATTACATTTTGCAAGAGAAGTAAAGTTTTGATAAAAAAAGTAAATATGAATTAAAATTCAAGAACATTGTTTCCAAGTTAGGGTCCACGGAGAAAATAAAAATTGTATTTATTTAACTTTTTGGATGCCAATATTTAAAAAAATTTTTTTTACCAATTTAACTACCTCTTATCTTATATCTCGTTGTTATAAAAACTTTTTGTTTTAGATTTTTTAAAAGGGTAAAATTACACTCATCCCTAATGTGGAGAAAAACTGAAAAAAGCAAACAATATTTAACTTGGCACATTTATTCATTACTACTGATAATATACATATTTTATAAATACTAGCAGCTTAGCGTATTACTGAGTACCAACTGAGGAATGTTTTAAAAAAATTTATTGTATCTTTCCTTTTGTAGTTTTTCAAGCCTCTCCCAAAAATTTCATTTTAACATTAAATTTTGCTGTCATTTACATTGACAGCTGTCCGATTAAATAAAGAATACCATTTATAGTTAATTATATAAACAGCAGACATCCCACATTCCAAGTCTCAAGCAGATGTGTTAGCCAAGTTGTCTTATTGCCCAGGTTATAGGTTTAGCCTTTAAAAAAATTGGATAGGAAAAGATAAAACCAGAAACTGAAGAAAGAAAACCGTAGCAATTAAGATTTAAGATTTTTTTCAGGGTATCTAATAAAACGTATTACAATTATAGATAACTAACACCATCATATTTCTTTTTATGGCAATGTTTCATTATTGTTTTTTTTTCCAACAAAATTCTACAAAAATCAACAAAATGCAGCAGGATCTGATCTCTAATGTAATATTTTTAAAATTTATTTTTTTTAAAGGTAAATTAATAAAGCTTACAACAAACTTTTTCCATCGTTTCACCAAGACAACTGACGTAGGAGTTTCCATTCTGAGCAGTTTTGCCAAGATTCTAGTTGTGACTACAGAAAATCTCAACACCTGGTGAGGGTCTTTACAAAGTGAAAAGAAATAAATGAAATACTAAAAAGTTAGCATGTAAACACAATAACTTCCACATACAAGAAATTAAAGAAACTGTTGCTACATTTTTTTAAAAAAAGAGAGCTATTAATGGTGAGTTTTTCTTTTTTGCTATAAGATTAAATTAAATGTTACTAACAAAGCTAAAAGAATGCTATGAAAATTTACCTGGACTATCAAACATAAAACCAATAGACTTTTAGTACCAGTAAGTTCTTGCTTTGCTCACAGCTTAAATGTGTAATGCATCCTTAAATTACGCTAAATTATTGGCAATATTTTAGCATACATTAATTGGAATATTTCCATGTTTTACAATGTCTAGAATATGAAAGAAATTGAATTATTGGAAATGGTTTAACAT
Source organism: Nautilus pompilius (assembly GCA_018389105.1). Classification (NCBI taxonomy): domain Eukaryota; kingdom Metazoa; phylum Mollusca; class Cephalopoda; order Nautilida; family Nautilidae; genus Nautilus; species Nautilus pompilius. Next base: position 956,600 of record JACATO010000069.1, on the reverse strand, counting down.
AGATTCACAGGAACATTTCCAAGTATTTAGGGTATGCAGAAAGGTTAAGATGATTAGATTTCAGATAATATTTAAAGGAAGATCTCAGGGGTTTTCAAAATATATGGGATTTTAGCATGTAGGTGACAAATTCTTTCATTATCTAGTCAACAATAGTAGGGGTTGTATGCAGCATGAAATAAATAAATTGTTGGTGATAATGGTTAAGACAACAAAATAAATCAGTTTTAAAATCACACATCTCTCTTCCCTGAAGACATTGGATAAGGCATGGTTTCCTGTTTCCTTGTTAGATAATATTTTATTAATTTTAGTTATTAAGAAAATTTTAAAAGTAAATAGACAAAAGAAATAAAAGTAAATGTAGTTTATTAACCTATTTACATTCATAAAGGTGATTCATTAAAGTCTTAACTGAGAAAATTAAGATGAAAATCACTTTACCTTGCTCAACAGACCTCATAGAAGCATAGAAAAACTGGTTGTAACCATAGGGTTCCATTTCAGAGGTGAAATCAAAGTATCCAATTACAGAATTCTATAAAATAAAAATCAAAGCCAGTTACAAACAAATGTTTTAAATTAATCTGGTTTTGGTTTATATATGTATTATGAGGATTCATTACACTTGATGGCAGCTAATACAGGGTGACCCAAAAAAAATGGGTCCTGTGCACACTTTTTGTGATATATCCTTCATTCAATCACTAATCACCCTTACTTTGCAGGACATGACAGAAGCAACGCCTGTGAACACAACTAGATCTCAATAGGAGCTCCAGCAAAGAATATACTGCGTCAAACATTACTACAAGACAGGCACTTTCGTGCATCAGTTCGAATGTGAAAAAGCCCCCTCCAAAAGCATAATTCAGGACTGGGTGGACCACTTCGAGAACTATGGGACATGGAGAACCTCAATGCAGCCAGTGACAACCGTCCAAGCCATTCAGGACGCCCCAGGAAGCTTACAGTTGAGCTAGTCGAGAGCATGAGAGAGTCGGCTCAGCAGAGTCCGAAACGCTCTGTGCGCAAGCGAAGTCAGTCCCTCGGTATATCCCGTGAAACTTGCAGGAGAGTGCTATTAATGGATGTAAAGGCCTACCCATACAGAATACAGACGAAGCAAACCCTTACAGCCTCAGACAAGGAGCAGAGAAAGGCTATGACAGTCAAGATACTGGAGAAGATTCAGGAGACCCCAACTTTCCTTAACCTTCTTTGGACCTCAGATGAAGCTCACTTCCATCTTGAAGGAAAGGTAAACTCGAAGACAAATGTCTTCTGGGGGACCTCCAGACCAAATGAGGTAGCCACTAAGCCTCTACACTCCCCTAAGTGCACGGTATGGACTGCAATCTCAGCCAGAGGCATCATCGGACCATTCTTCTTCCAGGAATCTGGCGCGACAGTGACAGTCACCAAGGAGCGGTATGTTGAGGTCCTCAAAACCTTCAAGAGTGAGCTGCAGACCCTGTACCCATCGCTTATGGGGAAGTTCTGGTTCCAGCAAGATGGAGCAAGCTCTTACACCTCAAACCTGTTCCGAGATTGGCTGAAAGAGAACTTTGGTGGCCATGTGATCAGTCTCAAGACTGATTTTGAGTGGGCACCTCACAGCCCAGACCTTAGTCCCCCAGATTTCTTTCTCTGGGGCTACCTTAAAGACAGAGTGTATGCAGGGAGACCCAGGACCATCATGTAACTCAAGGAAGCTATCAGGGAGGAGGTCAGAGCCATTAGTCGGTCGGTTTGTAAAGATGTCATGGACAACTTTGTGCTGCGCCTCAAGAAATGCACAGAGCTAAATGGAGGTCATCTCGAACACATGCTCTAGAATAAAGAAGAAAAGTCCAAAGACTCATGTTTTTATATGATGTTTTTAAACACAATAAACTAGTTATCACCAAAGTTTCATTCAATTCTTGCAGAAAATTAAGAAATTAGGCCTATCGAAAGTTGGGGCCCGTTTTTTTTGGGTCACCCTGTATAACATCAGAGAGGTGTTTTAATGAAGCTAGTACATGTATAGAAGTATATGATGTTTATGGTATTAATATAAGAATCTTGTCTGTACCATTTTCATCACCAATTAACAGCCCATGATGTTTTAGTTTTTACCGAATTAACAAGTATGGGGAAGAACCAAGTACAGTCAACCCCCACATAATCACGGTTCGGCATTCGTGGAATTTTCCTTAGAACCTAACTAATAATTGTTCATGGAAACCACCGTATATTCACGGAATCGCAAATATCTTCCGCGATTTTTATGGCTTTTTTCGTGGCAATATATATTTTTTCACGCTTTTTAACACTAAATTATTAATAACAACATAATTTACTAATTTTGTAATATAAATACTAACGTAAATTCAGCAAAATATCAATATAAAATAAACGCTATTGGCTGGATGTTTGAAAGTAGCCAATCCAAGAGCGTTATTCATTTCTCCTCGCTGCTGATTGGCTGCTGCCCACGAGGCACTGTCTCAGGCAGATGTAGCCCAGCATCATCCCAGTTTACCGCGTGTAGCTATCTTGAGTGTTTCGCTAGTGTTTCTCTGAGTGTTGTATTTTTTATTAAATTATTATTATATATTTACTTATATTTTACGTTATATTTTGACGTTTATAGGCATTTTTATGGACCACGTCCAATATTCACGGTTTTTCACTCTTCGCGGGTGCTCTAGGAACGTAACCCTCCGCAAATACTGGGGGACAACTGTACTCTGCAAAGTTCTGAAATATTTAAAGTGAAAAAAAAAAATGATTAAATGGTAAAACAAATAGATTTTTTGAAATGCTGATTTTAATCAATAAAAAACTGTAGTTAATATTTTCTTGAAATAAAAATTAGTAGATAACTTTCCACTGATAAGCTAAGTTAAATGAAAACAAAATGGCTCATTTAAATACACTGGTTTCCCAAAATAAAATATTTCCAAAATGGTTTTATTCACCAAATGACCAATACAAATTTCACTTAATATAACACAAATTTTTATCAAAGAAATATGTAAATTACAAATAATTTTTTTTATTTTTAGTGGGTTAAAGGGAAACAAGCATGACTCAAATCAGAAAACAAGAATTCTAACATAAAGAATCATAAACAAAAATGAATTAAAGATAGTCAATAAGGAAAGTAATCATCCTTAATGACAATACATAACTCTGCTTATAACTCTATCAATGGGAGGAGTAAGCAATAAAGTCCATAATCTTATTAGATAAGTTCTCTTGGAGGGGGTTGGAAGGAGCATTCCAAACATTCTGAATAGGATTTAACTCAGGAGCACATGCTGGCCATATCACAGGTAATGGTTTGGCATTCAAGATATTGGTTGATTGCATGTACCCTATATGAAAAAAATGTTATGGTCCATTAAAAATCTCAATTGCACCTGCGTATAATCTGAAAGGGATCAAGAATCTGGTCCCTTATACCTTATTGCAGTCAAAGTAACTCCTGAAAAGACATACAGGTATGTAAGCCCACTGAATGAAATTTCTGCCCAGACAGTCACACCTCCACCACTGCAGTGATCTCCTTTCCTTGTTATTTGTAAGTTATCAGTGTTCCACATTCCCTCCAAATGAGTATATGCCATGAGTCACATTGAAAACTAAATACTGATTCATCAGTAAAGAAAACATGGCTCCAGTCCTGATTTCCACATGACATGTCCATGGTACCAGTTCAACTGCTCCTGTTTTTGGCAGTGGGTCAAGTGGATATACACCATGAATCATCTTCCATCAAACTTTCATTCATGCAGCCACCTCTGCAATGATGAGGCTGATACCAACTGTGGCCAGAGAGATCAGAAGCAAGTTGGATCAGTATTTAAGTTCTGCTCTAATGAGCCAAAAGTGATCATCTGCTTGGGTTGTAACCCATGGTTGACCTTTAACAGGTCTTTAAAAAATCATCTCAATGCACTTGAAATTGTCTCCCTTTTGCTTCTGTTCACATTTAGCCATTCTGCTGTTACTATGTGGCTTGCAATTTATTGGAATTTTGTCCTTATCCTAAGAGAGCCAAAATTGATATGAACATGAGTCAGTTTTCCCATGTCTTTGTACCAAAGCTAATTTGTGTGTTTCTACTAGAACACATTTACATATTTCTTTTATAAAACTTGAAATGTGTGTTGAACAGTTGATAATTAAAACTTAACCATTTGGGAAATTTTCTTTGTTGTTTCTTGCTAAACCTTTGGAAACCAGTGTAGTTATTTTGTTAATTTTCTTTTCAGTCTGCTTACATCATGAGAGGCAAGAAATTCGTTCATTTCTTCTTCACTATGAAGTACTGTGATTGGATAGATCAAATCCTCCACAAACTTCACCATGTGTACTGCAGAGAGAATACCTGGGGGAAAAAAGTTTCATTAATAAAAATACATTATGGTAGAGTCCTTGTAAAAATGGCACTGTTTTTTTTTTATACCAGTGTTATTTTATCCGAGATATCAGATAAGATAAAATATTAATTGCCTTAAAAAAATTTTAATTTGACACTTTTCCATCTAAAACAGGGGTGCACAACTTCTTTTCAATGCAGGCCACTTTCACGAACAAAAGTTCAGCATTCATCTCTATACCTTATAACATGAAATTTTTTAATATACTTAGATCAATTTGTTATATAGAATTATTCTACTAACATGGATGTCAGTTACAAAAAAAAAAAGGTCGTGATCAGTGGGAGACACAGTAGCACTTCTCTGACACCAACTGGTTAATGTTGGGCTCCAAGGAGGTGGTCGCAACTCTGAGCACTGTCTGCAGGTTATCATCTGTTAGTCTTGTTAGCAGGGGAGACTTGGTCATCTTCATTAAGGAAACCACTTGTTCACATATATAAGTGCTTCCAAACATTGAGATCCATTTCTGTGCATTTGCAGTGATATTGGGAAACAGATGCCGGTCCAGTCCCTGATAGAATTGTAGGAGTGGCATCTCCCTGTGTTTACTACTCATTACTGTGGAGCACTGGAGTTCAATTACTTCCAGTTGTACGTCACCAGGTACAGTTTCAGCATCCACAGAGAATGGATCTGCAAGTAGTCTGAACACAGCCTGTTCGTTTCTGAACTGCCCAAATCTGATGGTGAACGCCTGCTGCAGATCTTCAAGCACACAGCTGTGATGGCCCCAGTTGTAATGCTTGTGCGAAAAGGTGTCTTGGCATGCTGGAAAGTGTCAGATTCTCTTTCCTTATCTGGGTTTAAAAAAGTTTCAGTTTCATTTCAAATGCACAGACTGCCTCAAACAAGTCGCAAATCAGTTTTCTCTCCCCTGCAGTTTCAGGTTGAGATCATTCAAGTGGTCAATGAGGTCTGTCAAAAAGGCGAAATCAGCAATCCAGTCAGCATCCCCATGACTGAAGTGTCCTTTCCTCTCTGCTGTAAAAACAGCTTGATTTCATTTCGCAGAGCAAAAAATTATTTCAAAACATTACCACGGCTCAGCCACTGACTTGTGTGTGATAGAGAACATCCTCAGAAAAGACTGGAATTCTCTGTGCCTTAGTGATCTTGCACAGATAGAATTAACAGTAGATATAACAAAGTTCATTATATCTTTGAATTTTAAATGTTTTTCCGCACAATTCCTCCTGGTGAATTGTGCAGTGGTAATCTTTTAGTTGTGCTGCGAGATCCAATCCTAGGTACCTCTTCAGACATCCAATGAAACCATTCATCTCATCGATCATGGCTACTAACTTATTCCATGGTAAATTTAGGTCTTCAATTGTTTTTTTTTTTAAGGCACTGAAAATTTTGGATCCAGTTGTTCTGCCATGCAAGAGTACTAGTAATGCAAGTTCTTGATAGACTTGACATGCTTCAGTGACATCACAGATAAATATCGAGAACTATGCTATATCAGTCTTGTCTGTGCTCTCATCCAAAGCAGCAGAAAAATATGTGATGTGATTCATTTTGCTTCTTAACTGATTGTATGAATTACGGGCCATGTCAAAAATGCGTCGCTGAATGCTTGTTCTTGAAAGACTGGTGTCGTTAAAAACGTCTTTGGCCTTCGGGCAAAGTACGTCACATATCTCCATCATACAGTCTTTCACAAACTCACAGTCGGTGAAGGGACGAAAAGATTTTGCGATAAGTTTAGCAATCCTGTAGCTGGCAATGGTAGTTGCCTCTGACTCATTTCTTCTCTTTTTAAACACACTTTGTTGACACACCAGTTTCTTTTTCAAGACTTCTATCTTTAGCAGTTTGTTCTCACCTTGTAGATCACTAAGTTTTGGGTGCTTTGTTTCGTAATGTCTTCGTAAATTATATTCTTTTGACACATTCCAAACACACTAGGCATGTGAAAGTGCCAGGACTTGATTCGAAAAAAAAGTACTCGGGTGTCCATTCTGGATTAAATTTCCTGTGCTCATGATCACCCTTTCTTGTTTTACTCGCATTTGGGTTTGACAAAGACATGTTAGCACATGGAGAAATAACATTTGCCTATTCAGGTTGTTGGCACCTAGCTTATCTATGGAGCAGAGCCGAACTGATGTGCATCTGGCACTTGGGTTGCTGTCTCCACAAATATCTTTGCTGACCGCCTGCCCACGAGGTGCGACATGTGGCAGTTCCATGTTTTCCCACGCCGAATGCCCCAGCGGCATTAGCCAATGGCAACGCAATTCGATTGCATCAGCCGCACTGGCAGTCACTGTCTGCAATAGCAGTCAATGGCCTGTGCCACAAGCGTGAGTTATCACTGCGACAATACTACACAACCAATAGCAAGTAAATGGCAGTAAGCGAGGGTCAATGACGCTTGGGGATGGGAAGTACATTTCCATACGGTATTCAACTGCAGTTAGGTTCATAAGAGTGAGGTCTCTTCCTGGCAATTATGGTCTCCACATTGGGTGTGTTTGCCCACTGGAGGATTTCCTCATGGGGCATTTGATCCCCCAAGATGTTGGCAACGAATGCGAAACTCCTTGAGGCATCGCCAATGTCGACAGTACAGGGTCCAGCACTCAGTGCTGCCAGACATATGATCCGGTAGACAGCTACCTTCGTCGAGGTCTGCAGGTTACACAACCACTTACGATGACGAAAATATGAGCTGCAGAAAATGTAATGATGATTAAAACATTGGAAAAGAACCAGTAAGTGACAATGTAACACATTTAACTAATTTATCTAATTGAATTAGACGTGGCTGCTATATTTATTTTAAAATGTTATCATTTTGGCATATTCATTGGCAGGCCGGATCTGGCTCGTGGGCCATATGTTGTGCACTCCTGATCTAAAAGCTAAATCTAATATTAATAAACAATTGAATTTAATGTGAACAAAAATTTTTTATAAAGTTTTATATGAGTTGCCTCCCTGTGTACTAGCAAAACTGATTTTTTTTAAAGCAAATGCTATTGTTAAATATGTAAAAAAAAAAAAAAAAGGAGATAAATACAGAAAAAAAAAATGAAATTCAAGCTATTAGTGAAGAAACAAATGGAGCACATCATTAATTTTTATTAAATATTAATAAGCACTGCTTACCACAACAAAATAAAGTTACAAATTTATCTGATAAAGCCCAGACTTGGATATGAGGATGCTATGCCAACTGGTTGAATCAACTCTTGAATTTTGTTGCCATCCTCATCTCAAGTATTTAAATTATTTTTAAAACTGAGTTTTTTTTTACAATTTTTTAAAATAATAAAAGTAAAGATACATAGCTACAATTAGCAACCATGTTTGTTTGTTTTTCTTCAGTCTTTAGTATAAAAAATAGACACATTTATGCCATACACAGTTGCTTATTTTCTTTTCTATTTTTTTAAAAACATTTTATTCAGTGAAAATCTCCACATTTACAGGCATGCATAAGCACAGAATTTTGCTGTTTAATGTGATGTGGTAGTCTTAAAATGTGTATTTATAAAGAAAAACAATGTAACTTATACAAAATTATATTATATATGCAAATTAATGTGAACAGGAAGGAAAAAAAAAAGTAGTTTTAGTAAACAGCAGATATTTTGAAGACTGAAGCAAACCTCATTATTTTATATGACCACCTTTATCTCTAATAACATCTTGAACATGTTTGGGCATGGAATGCATCAGCTTTTTACAGATTTTCTTTATTTCGTCAAAACTAGACTTGGATGAGAGACCTGATCCTTTTTTCTTTAATAGAACAATCCAATTTTCAAAGCAGAGTTTTACATATAGTCCATGAATTTTTGATTGGGTTTAGATCTGGCAAGTTTCCTGGCCAATCTATACAGTTGATATTGTCCATCCTGCTGAATTACTCCTCAACACATTTTGATGTTTGACATGGATATCTTCAAATTCTGCCTTGACCCAGTGTTCTAGAACCTCAGTATATTTCTCACTATTTATCATGCCTTGCATAGGCACAAATGAGCCAGTTCCTAGTGCAGAAAAGCAACTGCAGAATGCTTTTTTTTCTGGATGCCTCACAGTTTGATTATAGTGAAAACTGGTTGTGGTGCACAAGTCTTCTTTTGACCAACCAGCATATTTTTGGGCCTACAAAGCATTTTGTTTTCATTATTTTTGTTAGCAATTGTCTTTCATAGGTTCCTTGACATGGCATCCCACCTCAAACAATCGACATGTTACAGTTCATGCTGATGCTTGGACATCTACTGCTTCTAATTCATAGTTAAGCATGTCACTAGTTTTTCTGAGATCCTGTTTGCTCATTTGTATTAATTTTGCATCATCTCTGAGTAATGTTTCCTGTTTTCTTTTGCATTTGCTTTTTCTTGATGGGGATACTGAGCCTGTGGTTTTTTCGTTCTTAATGATCTTATAGACTGCACCCACACTAACTCTTACTTCACTGGCAATCTATGTGTGAAATAGATGTGTTTATTCAAGGTGATTATTTTAGTTATTTTGCTTAGTGTAACATCCAGTCAACTCTTAAACACACAAAAAAACACAGATATAAAACATCTGACTCTGATGACTGACAAGTATATAACTCAAGCAGAAACTGAATGACAAGCTCACTATCAGAAAAGGACACAATAGCCTTAAAATATAATACAATACATTGTGTACTATAAATGAATGCTTATTAATATAAAATACAATATTTAGGCAACTTTCATTGTTTTTCATCATAAACAATAAGGAAATTTTTTTTCATGTTCACATTCATTTGCACAATACTGAATATATATATATAAATTTACCTCTGTAACGGTATCCATTGAGTTGGGTGTGGTAAGCATACAAAACTGGATATTCCAAAAATTTATTATTTTGACGACACTGTCCATCTTTCCACCAGCAATTTACAGCGATAAATTTCACCTAGAAAAACACCAAAAACCAAACAATAATTTTAATAATAGGTACAAAGCAACCTTAATTTAAAACATCCTTCTCAACAAATCAACATGTTCATTCATTCATTTGAAGCTAAACATAAACTGAAGCAAAGCAAAGCAAAGGTTCTTGTATATATGGTTCTCATTTACCCAACCAGGGTTTCTTTACATATTCCCTCCAAAAAATTTTAGCAAAAAAATTATTCCTGACCTCCTGAACTTCATCACTTTTATAACACACACACATAATGGAGCAGTTGCATGCAGATAGAAGCTATAGTTACCATGTAAATGTGAAAAAAAGAATATATTAAAAGAAAGAAATAAATAGTGATAAGGCTGCAAAGAACACTAGATGTATTGCTTTTAGTTATTAAAAAAGGAAGTGTTCATTTATAGTGAATCAGTAAGAATATTAAATGAAAAAAAAAATAACCAACTATTTTTTATTATATTTGATTCTTATCAATTAAAAACTTATGGTGTATATAGAAGTTACAATTCTAAATCAATTACCATGTTCTTGTGCAAAGTTAATAATCTTTTAATATATTTTCAGGCAGGTATGATAATAAATAAGTGTATAAAATGATCTTCATCCATTGGCATCAGTGGTTTTTAAAATATAATGTAAGACTGTTAAAAATTTCAGATAAATAATTAAGTCTAAATAATGAAAATAAATAATCCTGGTTAAATTATAAGAAATTTACCTTCAGTTAAAATGAAAAGCTGACAAATTGAAGAAAAATATTTGTTTTTTTTAAATACATTTCTTTTGTTTTGTTTTCTCCTTAAACCCAAACCCCTGTTTAAAGAGGATTTTATTCTGAAGAGAAATGACCAAAAATATTTCAGAAAATATACCAGAAGGAAAGTTTCAGATATAACTTTTGAGACTTCTAAAATAAATTTAGTCACTCTCACCACAATGATCTTACACTTTAAAATAAAATTAACAGAAACACTTTCCATTCATTCCCGCTCTTTAATCATACCATATTAGTAATGAGACTAATTAGTAATCAAATCAATTACCCTATGCCGCAGGAATCTAGCTGCTTTTTGGAATTCCCATCGAACAGACATGGACTTTGCACACCAGGGAGCATAATACATGATGAAGATGAACTCCTCATCAACAACAATCCTAGCCACAGGCTCCATGTTGCCATAGGGAAAATCCAAAACAATGGAATCCAATGAAAAAAATCTTTTTGGTGGCAAAGCTGGAACAACAAGTGGTTTGGGTCTGAATGTGCTGAAAAAAATTGAAAAACCCTTATATTAATACTGATATAGTTTCATTTTCTGCCTGTTATTTTATTTAAAAACTATTTACAGAGCATATGCATTTTTAAAAAAAAAAACTTTTTGAAATACATAACTACCACAATAAAAATATTTGTTTATCAAAAGTATTAATTTCTTAAGAACTTTAAATGCCATTCTGAAAAACAGGTACATCAATTCTCTTTTGGCAGTAATAAGAAAATTTACAAGAGGCTTTAAAAAGTGATTTACATTTAATCATAACTTAATTTTAAAACAAATATACAGAGATTTGACTACAGCAGTCTCCTATGAATGAAGACTACATAAACTTTAAATGCTTTTAACAAGACCACTTGCTTGGTAGTAAAGGTAGGAAGAGACCTTTGGGAAAATGTTTGTTTAGTCTGCATTACTAATATCTTAAGATAGTTAAGAAAACTATTTTCCAAATGAAATAGTAAAATGAGAAAAATGTTTTATAATTTATTTAGTTACAATTCGAAAGCATCCTTTCTTTTATTTGTTATTCAAGTTATCTCCCCTTTCTTGAAAACTAAGCAAAACAAGAATTAAAGTGCAAGATGAAGGGGTTTCCTATGAGAAAGTAATTCTTGGATCATTATAATGTGTTCTAATTTTTTTTTCTTGTAATGTAATTTTATTTTTATTAAACTCTAATAACTGTTATAGCTGTGGTGTAATGTTGCACATGTCTGTGGGTTAACTAGATCAGTTGCACATTTGGCTATAGTAGTTGCTTTTAAGTGAGGTTTATTGTACACATGGAAGGTTATAAGGTAGCCAATCACCCAACTCTTTCATAATTAGGAAAGATGCAATTCATCCAGTGCTTGCCTCAGAAACAGTTTTCTCTTCATGCATTTCCCATAGGCTGAACAACAAGATATTAATAAGTTGACATAGATATTCCTCATCTTTCTCTTCCTCCATTTGAGGTTACTTGACAATTAAATCTGCTATCTGACTGGCTCATTGATAAGCTATCTATTGGGAATGATCACAAATACTTCAAACTGCTGCTGAAAATAAGCTCATTAGAAATGGATCAGATGTATAGGGCCAAGTAAAGCCATTAATTAAAACACTTAAATTTGTAGAATTAAGACTTGATCAACCAGCTGTTTGAAAAGTCCCTTTTTTTCCTCTCTGCCTGGAACAAAATGGTTGGTCATCACTTGTATCCTAGTTGCCTACATTTGATGCGTTTCAGTTTGTGTAAATTGGTCACTGTATACAAAACAACCTGTGAGGTTTGAATGTACAGTGCTGTAGCTTTCAACCAATTTGGAAAGTACAGAAAACCAAGTCAAAGGACCGTCACCTGGAATGAACGAATACGCCCCCTCCCCCTCTCCTCTCTATAGAGACGGCTCAGACTCGACAGTGAAGTCAGACTCCCGTTCTTTACAACTGTGAAAAGCCCCGGGTTTGCATCAGAGTAGCAAACCCGGCGACACCCGGCACAGTATAGGAGAGGGAGGCTCGCAAATCCGTGTGCCAGAAGGCAGGCAGGCAGATCGCACCATATTGTCGTTAAGCTGGCAGCTTTCCCAGGCTTGGGAAACAGTCACCGGCCACGTTTTCCGATACACAGTCCGGCTTCACCGAGACCAGGTTTTGCTTTGATCTTTGGTAATCAATTGCCACCTCTTAATTTCTGGTTTCTCTACTGGAAATGGCACGTTTTCCATACTGTCGCTAATGCTTGCGGCGGGGGGGCCGGGAGAGGGGGAGGGTTAAATTCTAACGATACGCATCTCGTGTATTTAATAACTCGGTTTCTTTCCATTTCTACCACCTTGCTGTTATTAACCCCCCTCCCCTGTTTCTCTCTGTGCCTGTCGTCCAGCGACTGACGACTGCGTAGAAGACGCGGCTTACCTACCTACCGTCTGAGCGGTCACGAGAAGTGTGGACATTGCCCGTCGCCAGAAGTCCGGGGGGGGGGGGTCGTCTTGTTTCCGTCTCAGAAGAGGGTTTTGCTCGCGTGTATCTCGCTCCCACACCACTGGCGGAACGGGTGGGGGGGAGAGGAATCGAGGGGGCAGACCCGTGTTAGACTGCTACTGTGTTGGGAGGGAGGGACCGACTCCCCGTCGTCCTCGCGAATCGGATGTAAACACGAACAAGCTCCAGTGGTGGGGAGGGGAGGGGGGGGACGACCATCCCACCGGCGCCGCGCCGCGCCCACAGAACCCCCCCCCCCGCGAGCCGAACGGCAACGCACGTACCTGCTTCCATATCTGAAGACGACCACGAAGAGAGAGACCACGAGAAACACGCAAATTTCTGGATGCTTTGCCATAACCCGAACGAACACATGTGGCCTAAAACCCGCAGTACCCACATTCTCCATTGGTGTTGCTCCACGTCACCTCTCGCGGGCTCGCGCCAGCTGACGTCACAGCGCCGAGTATCGTCTGCCAGCTGGAGAGAGAGAGAGAGCGGGAGCCGCGCGCTCGCCAGGGGTATGGAGGTGGATGGCTCTGAATGAGATGGCTTCCTTTCCTGTAAAGTTTCCCCCCCCCCCCCCCGCTGCCGAGGCTGATCCATTTACACAAGGCGAAGGTGTAGAGGAAATCGCTTCGACGGCGCAGTGGCAATTTACCCAAACCCGGCCGGCCGGCCAGCGATACTAAAGGTATATTATTACTATTATAACGAGATGACGATCCGTAAATGTTCTCTGCTAAATAACTCAATGCTAATTTTGAACTCTAATCATCTGAAATTTTAATCAAACCCCAACCCCCGTTGAAGAGCGTTCATGAAGTTTTAATCAAACCCCAACCCCCGTTGAAGAACGTTCACATACTAAGTAAATATATATAAAACAGCTGCTCTTGAAGAACTTCCAAGTCCATGAAATGAAGGTCAGTGCTGAAAATCTCGGATTAATATCCGTAAAATTTCAACAATTACAGATATTTATCGTTTACGCTGGGTGAAAAAAAAAAAGGGGGTGTGTGAATATTATCTCCCAGAACGTAAAATAGATAGGTTTCCTCGCTAACTCCAAGCTGCTGAATCCTCACTTCTGAGATGCCGATTGTTACATATTGGAGCTTTATTTGCCATAAAGATTAGTCCCTCGGTGATTGTTCGACTCCACGGCGCTACATCCTAAGTTTTCCTTTTTGTCTTTTAAAAACTAAGATGTTTTTTTGTTTTTTTTTTAAAACTATTTTTCAGAAAGGAAGGAAGGATGTATTCCGAATTGAAACAGAAATTATACCAGCGCCGAATTATTGCCAGAATAGCACCACCTCCCAGTGGTTTATACCGCATGAACCAAATAATAAAAGTAGCCCCGACTTATCCCATCCCATTGTAATATTTTAGACGGGAGGGGGGGGGGGTCAATTCTTGTTCTAGGGGAAATAATCCATTTTACCTTTCTGCATACGTGTATAGTAGAAACTCGATTATCCGACTTGAACGGGACCTGCCCTATGTCGGATAAGTGATATGTCAATTTTGACGGTGGCTAATTATAAGCACCCCCCCCCAACTGTAAAAAACCCCCGATTATCAGCAAGCAGTCTTTGTCTTGAAACATGCTGTCAGTGCATTAAAGTTTAAAATGTAGTTAGTCTCTCCTGGGTCCTCAATTTGTGTCTGAAAGATACAGCTGCCCCCTTTTCTCTTGGCCGCTCATGGAATCCACAGTGGAGCTGCTCCGTAAAATGATTTAAAAACTGCTCTAGATTCTCCCCTTTCTCTGTAGACAAAATGGAATGGTGTGCGTTTAATACGTTTTGCAGCATTCGTGTGTGTGTTGTGTGCATGAAACTAATGAAGGCTAGTTGGATAACCCTAGATTGTCAGAACAGATGGGAATAGAACATACAAAGCAAAATAGGAAGTAACAAAAGGAAATTTTTTTTTAAATTAGGTGAAGGAGGACAAAGCTGAATATTTTTTATTCATACAAAAAAAAATCATATTATTAAAAAAAACATTTCTTATATTTGGAACTAAAAATTCAAAGGAAGACAATCATGCACACACGACATAAGTAAATAAACGTTCAAGTTTGAAAGAGCCTTTTTATTCTTTAACAATACTGCACTGGAAAAATATGAGTAGGGTTTTACTTTACGGTACAACCAGTTGCCTTATGCAAGGTAGCAATACACTGATGTATTGTGAACAAAAGCTAAGCCTGATGTGCAGGATTACATCATATTCCTGGCATAGAATGTGTTTGCATGGATACTTTCACAGGTATCAGTCAAGGATAGCCCATTTACTAAATGGGGTTCATGCAGAGTAATTGACCAGACTCTCCATCTTCGAGTTACATGGGCAGTGTGAGCTTGGGTACTATCTTCCATAAAAATACTGCTTTCCTTGGACAGATGCCTATTGGCATAGACAGACAAGTTCTCAAAAAATGATGTATCAGGTAGGTTCCTTTACAGATCACCAACTACAACTATTCAGCAACTCAAACTGCATCCAACACCATGACAGGTATAGACCATGTATTTATCAAGGTTTACAAATGGTTCATTAAAAATTCCTGTGCTGAATGATACCACAGCTGCTCATAACTATTGTAGCCTGAACTCATCAGAAAAAATAGCAATGTTCCAAATGGCAGTTGGATACACTAACATCTACATTACCCGTTGCTGTTGACAATGATCTCTTACCACTTTTGTTCTAGAACAGCTGAAGGCTCTCATGGACACTTGCTCTGCCACATTTGCAGCTGACTGTCAGGTTTTGATTTCAACACTTTACAGCATAAAGATTCAGTTTGGGTGGCTTTGGGCATCCAGAATGCACACAGTTGAACAATTATCTTATGGGTTCTCTTAAATTGGACAACATTGTATTAACAGTGAAAGACTATTTAAAGTGGGTATTATAACAAATTAAAGTAAAAGGGAATTACAGGATATTTACAGAACCACATTAGCTTTTATTGAATAATATGTAATTAAACTTCTGAAGAGAAAAGAAAAAGCAAATGATACAGACTTCTCATTCCTATGTTATCAAGGTATACATTCCATTTTGTTAGGAATAAACTGTTAGTAGTCACTACTGGCACTTCACTGTTTCTTTTTTCAATTTAAAATTTGCAGGTTCATCTAAACACCATCACTTAAACAGAAAAATAGATCTAACACTAGATGTTTACCATAAATACAATTTGTATGCACTAACAATCTAATGAGAAATATACTAATCTAAACTGTCATCTAATCCCTTTATTGCTTGACTATTCAAAGTCAACAGCAAGACAGTATTTTTCTTTTAAATATTTTTAATTAATTTTTTATATACACTAGATTATACAACTAAAACTTGAAAATACCCACATTGTATTTAAAGGCAATATGCAACTAGTATTTGTAAATAATAAAATAAACATCTTTTCTATAGAAATTTCTATACAATATGAGTGAAAGTAAAGTCCAACTTTGCAGTGTATTAAATTATCGATTCAGACCATTTTAATGATAATATTAATCTGTTTTTGCATATCAATTTTTAGCTTAGAAGGGGACAAATGTTTGTTAAAATATGAAATTCTGTTGATGTAAACATTAGCCTGTTTGTGAGAGTACAATCTCTGGAATGTAAAATATAACCTGTAGTTCATACAAAAGCATGAAACTTTCATCTAGAAATTATTTTTTTTTAAATGTTTAGCTAGATTTGCAGATGGATATGCCAAAATTTTTAATGGTTTAAAATAAATGATGATTTCAAGAGAAATTTAGACATTTAAATTACAAAAACTGAAGATGGGATGAATGGCAGGTTTATGAATTGAAATGATAAATGTTTTTTTTTTTTAATTTACTAATATCGTTGGTTTTGGATAGAATAAATTATCACTTGTAACAATATTAATTATTTCTCAGAAAATATACAAAAATGAATGTTAGCATTACGCCATGAAACCTTGTTTTAAATCATATTTGCATTATGTGGACACTTGAAGCACTGCTTTTGTTAAAAAAATTAATTCAATAAAAAAGGTTTAAACGTAACAGTAAAAAAATTAAAGATTTCTGAGACAGAATTCCCAAAAATATTTTTAACTACATTTAGACATCAAAATGAGTTCATTCATTTTATGCAAAAAGCCCATGAGAGAGAGGCAAAAATCCACCATGAACAACTGCAGAGAGAGATGGGGATGTTTATTTTTAGGATTTGTGGCTCAGTTCACAAAATTTAACAAAAAATACCAGAAATGACAATTCTAGAATGAGGAAGGGGGGGGGGGGAGAGAAACAGACAGACTGACTGAAAAACAAAAGTAGAAAAATAATAAATATTAATATACTTCATTACTTCTTTTCATTTCCTGATGCCCTTATATTGTATTCAATATTTCATATTTAAAAAGAAATAAAATGCAAGTTAATTTCTATAAACTATTATGGTCACACTGAGCTGTTAATGATGTATATTTTTTTGTTTTTAACTAAACATGGAGATTTGCAAAAATTACATGAAATGAGACAAATACATTGTATAACCAATTCAAAATCATGCAATGATCAGGATTTAATATGAAATTATTTTCTATATTTTTTAAAAAAAATAATCTTTGTAGTCTTTATAAATTTTACAATTTTCATAATATACAGTACTGTGCCAAAGTCTTAAAAAAACTCTAAGATATTGGACTTTGTTGCACCTATATTCTTAAAATATTACGTGTTTTACTGATAAGTGTACTTCAAATATATTTGTTACTAATGCATATTGTATCCTATTGTTTTAAGAAATTAAGTTTTTTAGCTTTTCAGAAAATTATAATTCAAAAGTTAATAAAATTATATTTCTTCATAAACACAAAATCCAGTATGAAATTGCTCACAAAACTAGGTTTCCCAGGAATGTCATTCAAGCTATTATCATGAAATTTGAAGAAGCCACCAGCTTAGTTAAAGACAAGCAATTTGGACAAGACAAAGTTTTTTTCAAAAAGCTTATTAAAGGGCATAAAAAAGTCAAGATTTGGCAGAATTTTCAGGTGTACAGGGGCATCCATCAGCTATGCAGTTCCTTGTTAAGAAGTGAACTAAGAAAAGCGTGGCAACTAGGAAACCATTTTCATGTAAAGGTAATATGGTTTAAATATGCTACAGGACAAAAAATAGAATAAAGTGCAGTAGAATCCCTTTTTTGTCTGATGAATCAAAATGAAATTTTCATGTCCAAGAGAGAGCAGTATGGAAACCAACAAACAAGCATGGTGGTGACCATTCATGACAGGGGGGGGGTTTCTTCAATATCAGAGATCTGGTAAAATTTAATTTGAATGTGAATGCTACAAAGCAAATAACTTCATTTTCTTCCCTTGGAAGACCTTTAAAAAAATGCTTCCTGATAGCAAGGTTACAAAAAAATGTCACTTGGTGCAACTAAGGTATTTTATTAGTTTTCTCGTGGTTTGGGTCTTTGTTTCTACAAGCAGGTTATCTCCAGTATTAAAAGACAGTAAGTTTCTTTATCCAAAAGATGGTTCTAAACAAATAGACCTGCATATCAGATAGTAGAGAAAAGATTTAAGCAACAAAGTTTAAAGTAATTTTCTAAGATCTTACCTTGTTGGTTATGCAACTACTGACAATGAAAGATATGATTATGAGTGCCCTGAACACAAACAGCTTAGATCCAAAAAGGCGTATCATAAAAGTGAAGGCCAATGTGTTAACTTGAAATATGGAAACATCCATTTTGCACGTTCAAAAATTCCTTCAACCTTGCTTTGTTAAAGAATAGCCAGTGAGAAACAGATTTTCTAGATGCCATCTACAAATTTCTAGCTAAGGTTTTGAGATACTCCCAATTTTGAGGTGTGTATTTATGAAGTTTGACAGTTGGGGGAAAAAAGGACAGGACAGGACATTAGATGAATGGCTGCTTTATGTAAACTCCAAAAGAACATTCTTTGAATTTGAGGGTACGGATAAACCCAGGCATTTACATTAAATGGAAGAGATTAAACACTAAAAAACAGAATTTGATCACATGACAACTATAGGAAATACCCAAAATTCCCATACTTGGAAGACTTGTAAAAATAACCCTGACGTCAAAGCATTTTCATTTAAAAACTTTATTTTATCCTCTACATCTAGTCAAAGACCAGTTACAAGACAGTGAAATACAATGGGGGCCCAAACTACTAGAGATCCAATTAACACCTTTAAAAACAGAGTTTGCAGAAATGCCAGCAAACTAGAAAGATTGCCTAGAAAAAAAGCAGATGACTGCTCAATAAAAAATAACTGCAAGTAATGTGTTAAAGCAAACTGCTCTGTTAGATTCAGGACAAAAGCAGTGGTATGAAATGACCAAGAGACTCAGCAGCATCTGGTCACATTTGGGGGGGGGGTGAAAACAATGTGTAGGTGGTAATCACTGTCAGTTATGTTTGATTTTTGGAGCATTACAGAAAACTAAATTATGAGTAGCAAGTCTGGTATTCATAAATAATTTCCATTTGTCTGTACAATCTGCATAACTCTTAACATTTTAGACACTTGTATACCTGGTGTAAAGTTGTACTTGTACTAATGATAATGTATTATAACTTTTAATGCAGCATAATTTCTCAAATTTAATTTACACAGTATTGGCAATTCATAAAAGATAACTAGTAAAAAGCCTGGTGGAAGCTCAGGATACATTTTTTTTTTTAATTCCAAATATTTTTGTCAAGGGAGGTAACAAGTTTGATTCTCTAGAAAAAATTCAAATTCAAATACAAGAATTCAACAATCTAAGCAAAATTATAACTTAAAAAAAAATGTAATGCAAACCTTGGAAAGCCATCACCATATCTTAGTTTAAAAAAATAAAGGGATTTTATTATTAAGACAAAATAGAAACAGTGCTTGGAACCCATACTCCTTTCTCTCTTTAATCCTTTGGGATATAAATTTATAAAATTAAATGAAAATAATGTGCAACCATTCCAACTAACTTCTTTTGAAAAGTGAAATGAAAACAAACTGGACAATTGCCAGAAGCAAAAGGGACCCCCAAAAAATGGATTTCAATAATAAAAAAATAAAAAAGACCCCCCACAAGGAAGAGAACAAATAGATTAAGAAAGTGACATTTGCATTTTTCAAACATATTCAGAATATACTAGACATAATGTAGCAAAATTCCATCAAAACCCTGATTAATTTGGAACAAAAAAGTAAAAATATCTTAAATACCTGAGACATGGATATGTAAGGAGTTATTTTTTTTCTCTTCAATACAGAAAAAAGAGGAGATTAACATTAAAAAAACTGGTTCTGCCTCTGCAGTCCCAGATTTTTGGCTGAAAACTATCACAGTCATTGATTTTATAAAAAAGGCATCAATAATGCAAGTACCAGCATCATAGTAAAACAAAAAGTGTACAAAATTCCATATTAGAAATAAAGAATCTTATTTACAAACAGTTTTTAGTGTTAGCTGACACTAATATCTATTTTCTAGGGACTACCCGGAATCTCAAATAAAACAATTTTACAAATCTGTAGTAACCCAGAATTCATGTTTTAATATAAAACAAATATCAGTCAAGTTTTTTTCCCATGTCAGTATTCAATAATTTAATTTAAAATTTTGACCATTTGAAAATCTTAAAAATATATTTAAGTAATTAGCTGCTGAAAACCATAATTAATTACCTTTTAAATCTTTGTTCTTATTAGATAAAGTCAATAATTCAATTTTTTTAAAAATGCATTTGCTTATTTAAAAAATTAGATTTTTCTTCTTTCTATTTAAAAGAAGAAATATTCAACATTAATGCAAGATTATTTTTAGTCATTGTTTTGTTAATGGCATCAGTGATTTGATATTCTGGAATGGATTCTATGTAATTAGAAATACAACAGGCCTTTTGCTGTTATTGGCAGCTGCACCAATCTTCAAATTTGTATTCAAGCAGGCATTTAAAAGAGGAAGAAAAAAGGAATTTAATTTGTTCAATAATTTAGCAAGTTTTGATTGTTTAAATATTAGTCTGATCAGCCATTTCATTTCAGTCCAGGTAAATGTGCACAACGAACAAAAACAACTTCAGCTATAATCTTGGCTGAAAATAAACCCTTGACCCAGAGTTTCTAGACTGATTTAGTTAAAACATTGTACCTTACTTGGTGTTGAAAACAGAGCAGCAACCACAGTTAACAGTGCAAATTTTCCAATGCATGCGTTCACAATTCAAATTTGCTGCCATATTATTACTACGCTAAGCTATCTAAACATTTTTCACCATATTTAACCTGCTGTGCAATTTTTGTCAAAACAAATTTACAGGATATGATTAATGCATTTGCCCTTTTCTGGTGCAGTAAAACTAAATATTGCATGTATGAAACCAAAAATGTGAATAGAACTTGGAAAGTATTACAGACACACAGTCCTTTTGATTTTGCCTGTAGATGTGTGATAAAATTAGAGTAGATCTAGACAATCCCTTAGATATCCACTTATCACCAAGCCATAGTTTAAAATGAAGAACAAAAAACAAGATCTTTATCCTACAATCAGACTTCTACAGGATCGGTGGCATCCTTTGGGTCAAATGGTAGACCATCATGGATGGAGAGTTCCTGTTCCAGTTCCTCACTATAACAAAAACAATAATTAGCAGACAAGCATTGATGATGGATAGAGTTATAAACAGATGAGATTAAGTTAATACAAATTTTAAATAGCATTTCTACATTAACTTTTCCTTTGTTTTGCTTGTTTGTTTTTTTTTTTAAAGTTAAGTCCCGAAAGGTCCATTTACTGATGTCTGTTATCAAAATTGAAATGTTTTGCTCCAGCAACATCCAAACATTTTAAACAAGTGAACAAAAAAGACTAAAAATACAGGAACAGGATGTGCCAGTTTTTACAAAAACATTGTGCTTAAGATCAATTTACTTGAATAACCCTATGGTCAATTATTTTCTTTTCTCTCCCATTGTATTAACTACCAAACAAATATTGCTGGCTGCTCAATGGGCATGGCCCCAGCTAATTGTACCAGGGACTTTAAAAGACCCAGATGAAACAGCATGGTGTCTGGCCCCTCTGAACATCCCTAGTTAAATGTGGTAGGAAAATAAATAGGATTTAAACAAATTATTTTTTTAAAAGAATAAATGAAGCATGTGAAATATGCCTACAATATGAAAATTTAAAAAAAAGGAAAGAAAAAAATGTTTAGATAATCTGTTTGACATTAAACATTAATAAAGAAAAACAATATTGGGGATGACGAGCTCAACAAATCCAACAGAAGTGGCCACATCTTTCAGGCCTAACTACATAATCGAATTGTGATGTGTGGTAGGTAATAAGACTGAAACTGGTTGCCTCATTCAGATGACAGGAAAGAATCTATGAAAATCCACCAGCACAACAACTAGTTTTTGACCAGTTAATATTTTTAAATGCTCTATTGTGTTAGTGTTGTTAACATCAGGACTTCAGAGGAAACAAAAAGTAAATTATTTATTATGTCTTTACTGTGGGACAGCAGTCAGTCGATCTATTCAACAATCTTTATACACAGTGCGTGCATAAAATACATGCAAAACACATAGGGATCTGTGCTGAATTTGAGCTGTGTAGAGGATGAAAAACACATTGTGCTAAATATTTACAAGAATGTTGGAGAGCAAGCAACAAACAAATATCCATCCGACAACCCTGTCTAAGTGAGTTAAAATAAATTTTAAAAAATAACATTTTTATTTGTTTTTAATCACAGGAATTAACAGCTTCGCTGAGTTCTTTAAAAGTCCTACAACAGTTTTAATCTGTTTTCACAACTCTAAAGATATAACTGGCTGGACAACCATAAAGCAACTTATTGACTATTTGTTAAATGAATGATCGTAGGTTGTTTGATGTGCTCTTCCGAACTAGTGGTCCACAACCTTGGCCCAACATCTAGTCATTTGGTGCCAGAAAAAAATAGTTATAGCCATGCACACCATACATTGGCATCAAAATAATAAACTCAGACTCTAGGTTTTACCAGCATTTGATTTATACCAGAAGAAAGTTATTCTAATTTAAGTGCCATTCTCAGCTTTTAACCCCAAGTTTATCTAAACAGATTTATTGGTCGTTCATACGTTTTGGTTTTATTCAGCCTAATCATTAATGTAAAGAAATTTACAAAAATGTGAGATATCAAAAAGAAAAAATACAACTAATCTTAATTTCCACTTTTAAGGAAATGTTTAAGCTTGACCATCATGATATCTAACAGATAAATAAGGAAAGCCACTGCAGTATTAAAAGAATTATGTCCAAAACTGCTTCATAATTTTTTATAATTACTTTTTAAGTCCCTTTAACTGTTTACTGATTCATACAATTGGCTGTAGTTTTTTTGGAGACTCCTTAATGGCCCTATTCAGACGGATTTGAGGTCGCTTTTAACCTAAGGCCATGTTTTTAGATTGCTTTGCTACTACTGATAAAAGCAGTGAGTATAACTGTTCTGCCATTATTTAACTTTAAACACCATGAGCTAGCTATTTTCTTTATTTTTATAATACAGAAGGGGGCTGCAAAGTGAAAGTTTTAAAAAAACAAAAAGGAATCTCAAGTACAAAAGGTGGTGGTTGCTAAAGAAAGGGAAACAAATGCTTGACGTACTGAATCTGTCAGATGGAACTTGGTAATGCATGTAACTACAACAGAAAAAGAAACTAGAATTATTATACTTACCACTTTCACATATATCTATACATACGTAACATTTCTGGAAAAACCTCATTCAACCATTCAGACAATTAAAAACTATAGAAACGCCAACCGTATAACAAAATGGTACTTTATGATATAAAAAGGACCCCCCAACCCCAGATTTTTCCATTTCTGTGCATTAGTTTTTGCTTCCTTTCATATCTGAGCCAGATGATGAAATGAAAGTTATTTGGCTCTTTAACATTAGCAGGAAATCAGATAAATATAAATGAAGAAAGCAAAGTTAATAACAAACAGTGACAACCCACCAGATGGCAACAAATTACATTTCCTGAAATAATAAACTAAAAGGATCAATGATGTAATAAAAGCCACAAAATCATAGTGACCAACAAGTATCACCACCAAGAGATTCCCATAAATAATCAGCAGCTTACAAAAAGTATTATTTTTTGTCTATATGCAAGTTTAAAATTTTTAATTTACATCATTCGGAGAAGAAAATCCACTAAGATATTTTCCATTCCAAAACATTTCTGGATTGGCATCATGTTCTTTGAACTGTCAAAAAAACATGTTCATCAGAAGTCCTGTGCAGCGGTGGTGAATGTTTTCATTCACTGCTGATAGTTGAGCATCCTCAGCGTTAAAACAACAATGAAAACCCACAGTTAGCATATCATACTTAAGATTTAATACTTTTAATTACAAATTAGAAAATTTTAGATATTAATTAAATATTCTCATCAATATATAAATACAGTCATCTTGAGAACTTTTGGAGTGAGTAGAAAAAATGAAGTCAAAATTCATAAAATTGCCATCTAGCATGCATCATCTTCCACAGTCCAATGTAATATTGCCTATGCATCACTGGCATAGTCTATTAATTGATCAATTCAGTTGCAAGCATCCATATCATATCCCAATAAAGTCACAGATTCTTTCCTCAAAGCTGGTCTGACTGGTCAGACTCCACAGCATCTAACAGCAGACCTGTAGCCAGTTATGTTTAAAAGCTAATTCATAAAGAAAACAAATCAAAACTTTTCTACACACAAACAATACTCACCAATCACCAGAGTAATCACTGATGGTAGAACTCTGAGCATCATCATTCATAAACGTTGATAGACATTTGCCACTTCTTTCACTGTAGGCGCTGCCAGGTGCGTAAATAATCTTTGGTTTTGGACTAGGGTCATAGTAACGTCCATTATAGAAATAGCCCTCACTCTGGTTTTTGCTGATAAAGCCAACTTGGGAAATATCTGAGTTAGAGTTCAAACCCAACTGTGAAGTGGAATTTTGAAGTTTCTTTAATGGCCCTTTGCCCATGATTGGCATGGGTGTGCTTCTTTTATGTCCAGAGACATAGGACTCTATTGGGACTGGCACGCTGCTATAGTAGCCGCTGTTTGACTGCTTACTGAGAGTTGTCTTTGCTTGAGGAGGGATTG
This sequence comes from Nautilus pompilius, assembly GCA_018389105.1. Lineage (NCBI taxonomy): Eukaryota > Metazoa > Mollusca > Cephalopoda > Nautilida > Nautilidae > Nautilus > Nautilus pompilius. The sequence continues at coordinate 931,775 of JACATO010000069.1, read as the reverse complement.
CATAAATAGGCTCAGTTGTTGGATAGGAAATGTCAGTAGTTCTACATTCTTCTGATGGAGCAATAGCTTCTTGCTGTAATTTAAAGAAAAACCCAGAGTTACATGCTTCAAGATTTTTCTCATTTTCTTGAACATACTAACAAACTCCAATTTTAGTAACAGTGTAATAGCATGGCTAAAATACCAAAACTATAAATATCATGGCAAAAGAACCCTCACCATGTTTTGCTATAGTTTAGTTTCACAAGAAAACCCAGCTTAATTGTTGGAGTGGAGTAACACTTTAAAGGCAGATTTTATCTCTAGAGATAAAACTACAGCTAAAAAAATGTTGAAACTATTTCTCAAATGTATTAAAAAAAATATTTTACAGACTACCCTGACTCACATCTCTTACTCTCAGATTTTAAAGTTATTTTTCAAATCTAATATTACAGACAAGGTCATTGATGAATCAAAGTAACAGTGACAAGACACGAATGAGTGGCCGCATTCTCCACAAAATGGATTAAAGAAAAACCGTTTTAAATAATGATAAATGTCCCTAACCCATCCATTCACCAATAAGATTAAAGGGAAACATTTTTTTTAAATAGTAGTTTGCATCAAGTTAGAACCCCCCACCTCCAAAATACGTGTAGATTTTTCTCTCTCAAACACAGCTACTGTTTATGTGAGAATTTGGGGTTAAGGAGAGAGATTAAGCCTTCAGAAAGATGATAATTTTACCATTATTTGTTCACGTGTTTATTACATCAGAACTAAACAATGAACACTATTTTATTTAAAATAATATTTCAAGTCTGCTTTGCATCTTCTTGCAGCCATGAACAAATGTTTTCTGTAGCAGCTGCAGTAACATCTTAGTCTAATCAAAAACAATAACAGAGAAATCAAAAATATAAGAAAGCATTTTTTTCCCTGATTTAGTCTACACAGATGAAAAATTAATTTTAGCTTATGAAAGAATGAAAAATATCCTGGAGATACAAAATTTCAGAAAATTCTTTCTACACATCTGCACAGTAACAGGTAACAGTTAGAAACTGTATAGTCTTCATATTTAGAAAAAAAATCTAAATGAGAAATCATAAGCACTGTGCTTTAAGCAGCATATCCTTTTTTTCCCCCTCAGATAGGGAGCATTAGAAAATAAATACCTGCTGTAATTCATAAAAATCATTCAACATTTGTTGAGCCCATTCCAAAAGTCCTAAAGCATCTGATGGAATGCTGATCATGGGGTTTTTCCTATTTAAAAGGCCCAAAACTCTGCACAGCTGATGAATGACACCCCTACAATATTAATAGTAGTGCTGGTCAAGAAAGAATAAATCAAAGATGTCATGCAACACAGTCAGCTCAAGCATTGGTTAAAAACTATACGAGAAACCTAGCAATCACCTGTTCAGGTCACTTGTACAATCCAAAAATTGAAACATCTAGTGCAAATTAACATTACTGGATACCAAAAGAGTCATCAAAGCTAAACCTTGATGATGACAATAGGAAGGGATTTTCCCCAGAAAATAGGTACACTAGTAAGTTTAGTCACTAAAGTAATGGGAAATGCCCAAGCTTTTCCTCCATCATGTTATAAATCAACTTGTTTTTGTTTACCAGTACAAACTGTTAACTGTGGAAGCATTAAATAATTACACACACACACGCATGCAAACCAACAAATGAACAGAAACACATTTGCAAAATATAAGAAATATCACATGAAATTGAATGATTCTGAATATTATTGAACATCCACAGCAGTGCATAATACTGCTGGGCATCCACATCTAAGGCACATCACATGACACCAAACAACAGGTGGGCATGCGAGCACATTCTGGTATGCTGATACTTTGTGGAGGAACTTTGAAGGAGAATTTATTTTCTACACAAGCATTCGTACTTTCCACATGTGAAAGAGCTACAGCTAATCTCAGCAACTAATGCTTGTGCTGCAGGAAACACCCCCAGACAGACAAGCAATTTGCACATGGTGCTTCCTGGATATCTGAAGAGGCTGCTGAGCATGGGACAGTAAACAAGCCGTTTTGGTTCTGAAGTGTTCCAGCCACAATGGAAGCTTTTCACCCGATTTCCTTGTAATTATAGTAGTAAATCTAAACCCGTTTACAATGGGTGCTTGTGTGTTTGAACTTATTTCAAAAATTTGAGTTGAATATTAATTTTGAAAAGTGCTCTAAAGCATCCTGCTCCAAAACAAAGTTCAAAACAGGTTTCAATATTACTGTAGACACACAGAATGGTATTGCAGGCACGGTTCCTTCTGTTCTACATCTAGTCTGAAGCTGCATATACCACAAACAAAACGAAATTGTGTGTGCACTATGTCAAGTCATTTTCCGTTTGACTAACTTCACAAATACCATCTAGTCTAAGAGAGTGTACCCTTAAAATTAAGGGGAAAATTCTTGACATTTCCTAATACAAATTTCTTTACCTTTCAGTCACAAAAAATAATATGTTGTTATATCAAACATTTCTTATGGAAACAACACACAACACACACACACACACCACCTCTCTCTCTCTCTCTCTCTGCTATATCTGAGAATATTATATTATAAAGAAGTAAAACATTGCCGGACAGGTTAAAAAATGAGTCTGAAAAGTGAGTTCTCCCAGTCCATTTATCTGTTGTTTTTTAACTTACTATTATTCGAATCAGAATGGAAAACGTTTCTGATAGCATCCTAGCCTATTAAAACCTCCTCTACTGTTTATAGCATTTTCTTTATTTTGTTCCACATGCTAGCACAGCGCAAGCAAATAATTAGACATTTCTATTGAGGAATGTTTTCTTGGTTGTGCCAGCTGAAGAACTAATAACAATGTTTTATTATCATTACCAACAGCCTAAAGTTTACGCAAATATATATGAACTAGTGTTAAGCCTGAATGCATACATACATTTAAACTAAATAAATGAAATCCTATACAACTCACTTATATGTGGGAATTCGCGTGTCTCTAGGCTCCATAGCTCGAACTCTTTGTCTAACCTGGTTCAACAAATGAAGTAATGTCTTATCCTGCAGTCGCAACTTCTCCAACTCACACATATAGACTTGTTCATCCACAACTGCAGTATCCATATTGACATCAGACTCTGGAGATGGAAGAATTGTTCATCTAAGCAACAGCACTATACAGATAAATTAATGAAAATAGAGACCAAACAAGGATTTATTTTAAAAATGAATTCAAACATTTTACCTAAGGCTTAAAGTCTATTGGTTTAAAACTTTGCCATAATAAAATTTTAAAGATGGTAACAGGAATAATAACATAAAAGAACTCATTGAGTTAGATCACTTACCAAAGCCTATATTGTCAAACACTGGGAACTGGAAAAGAGAAAAAAAATTTTTCTTGTGGCAATTTTTGATAAAAATGGGAAGGTTAACAGTTCTGTTAACACCTTCTGCAGCATAAAAGGCTTTTATATTTAACCCTCCATATACCACATCAGTTTTTACCTACCCTACCCCATTACAGACTAGAAGTATTAGTTAGTAGTTGTGTTGAACTAGCTGCATATTTAGTCAACACACTCGTAATGCAAAACACCTGGAATTGAGGCAGGTACTATATGTCAGAGTTCCTACAGCTCAACCTGTGCTGACTAATACGGATTTGATGAATAGTTTGATCACCCACCCCAGGTGTTATACAGAAAGCTAAGTAATAATTTTGAAAAACTTAACTTCAACAAACTTTGCAATACACTTAATCAACAACATTATATACAGCTATGCCAGAAAGACTTTTAGATATGGGTAATAGCAACTAATTCTTACTTAAGAAGAAGAATGAAATACTGAAATTAGTTTTAATTTTATTTTAAAATTGATAAAGTTTTAAAATTTGCATCTGGAAGTTTTGGAAAGTTCCTGAAAAGGAGGAAAATTTAAAAATACGTATCTTAATTATTTCACTAGACTAAAAGATTATTAGATTTCAGTGACCACCATTAGTTTTTAATTTTACATTTATCCTATGTATTTTCTAAACAAGTGAATATATAAAAGGATCAGAGTACTGAAAATCATCAGAATAATATGAAGTCAATGTAGAAAGAGAAATTATGAACTTGAAAAGCCAAATGATGGCTCCTTGACCATACTGACTAGAAAACTTGATTAAATACAAAAGTATGAAGAAATAATTTTCCCTTTCCTAGGTGAACCCTTGTTTTGATAGTGATTACAGGTAACACAAAATACAGCCCAGTCATATAACGATAACAAAGAATATGTCTATAAGATAAACAGAAGAGAAATCAACCAAAATGTTCACTAGTATGAAATATCTGTACATTTTTCTTAAACATTGTACAATTTAGTTGCTAACCAATCAGGAATTATCCCTTTCTTTTTGTTAAACTTACCCTTTTTACTTGTTCGGTCTGGATTTGGTGAGTCTCCTCTTTCTTTTCTTTAAAATTTGTTTGACCTCTAGATAAAAAGTTAAAGAGAAGAAACTAATTAACACACATTTAGCTCAGTCCGTGGTCTGTTGTAATAACACTAAAGGAGGACATCTGTCAAAAAAAACCAATGAAAACAACAAAAACTACATTTCTCTGGACTACTCAAGAAAAACATACCTTTTCTTTTTCATGCAGCAATACAAAGAGACCCCAACAATCACACACAGCACAAGGCCAGCAGATATACCAGCTGTTAACCCTATCCAGAGCTGGGACATTCCCTCCGAGGCTGAAAGAAATTAAGCCCACGAAAAATGAGTAGTAGGTTTTAGCAATGACGACAACTCAGTAGCCAAAATAATTTAAATCATCTTTAAAAGCCACTATGCCTGTTTTGATGTTTCTAATTAAATGTAGGCTCAGCAATTAAGCTTTATCATCAACCAGGTACAAAAATACCTAGAGGCATTGATTATACGATAGTCATTGATTAGGTTACTTGAAAGCTGGAGCTGCTTCTCACCACCCTCTACCTCAGTACAAGTGATGACAAAGAGGTCTGTCCAGACCTCGGATTATATCCCTTTCTGTCTATAATAAAATGGGAGCTATCGAAAGGGTAGATCACTACATTATATGAAAGAAAATTTTACATGGATGCTACACGGCTAACCTATTTATTTTAAGTGATAATGTTAACTATTCAAAACCATTCAGCAATAATGACAGAACGTGCAAGCTGTCCATAGCACAAGCCAAACTTTAATGCAAACATTCAGGATAATTTAAAAGCATATAATATGTTAAAGTTATTTTCTTATTCTAAAATTACAGATAATCCACCATTTTTATTTTGCATTGTGGTCGATAACAAACCAGTGGTTTCCAGTCTTTTTCTGTATTAATGGGGGGGGGTTACACTGGGACAACTTCCTGTGACCCATATTTTTAGGCACCATTGGTGTAAGCCACTGACATCCACATGGAATATTTTAAGAAGAAAATAAAAAGGAAGGTAAAAATAATGCAGTTTCTGCATTTTCACACACTGGAATAACTGCATCTTGTGGTGTTGGTGAGAGGCTGGGAGGTTAGTGTTATACACTGGCGTCGTTTATATACTACATAAATAGAGTATCTACAGGTCACTAGCAGCCAAGGGATTAAAGGTCGCATTAAAACAATCGCAATATGATACCATGAATCTGTCCATTCTTTTTACAACCCCATTTGGAGTCATGGCCCAAGTTAGGAAAATACTGCCATAAAACCGTATTAATTAGTTTTCTAACTACATTTTTTTTTTTTTTTTACTCAAACTTATGATTTATCTCTTCGCATGTAGAAATGCTTATGCATACAAGACGTAACTAATATATCTACCAATAAACTAATTTTATATGATATCAATAATTTCAAGTTAAATAAGCACTTTTTAATAACATGAATGTTACATAATCAGACAAGTGGTGAAAGGAACAATAAAAAATGAAATTACAGAGCCTGTATGCTTCATGCATGTTCTTAATTGTATAATATATCATCCATACTTAATCAAGTCAATATAATTACAGTATGATGTACTGAGTGAATAAGTAACTTAGTGAAGTGCAGACTTCTTACATTTGCCCCTACCTCTTATGACAGATTCCATCATTTGTTTAAACCTAGTTTCATAACTAAAATTAATAAGAGAACTATTAGGATTTATTATTCTAATGAAAATGTAGCTATGTTAATTCCTCACACACACACACAGAATTACCACAGATAATGTACATGAACAGACTTAATTTTATGCCCAACAGGTTGGTTTTCTGCAAAGATACAGTCAGTGGGGCATACTCACAAGTACAAACACTGCCTCTCAGCTTCCCACTTGTAACCATCTTGGCCTCTCCATTGCATGACTTTACACACTCCAGTGCATTCTCTTCAATGAAACCCACACACCTGTATTAAAAATAAACTGGTTTTAGAATTAAAATATCAACAGCAATATGTTCCTGTTAATATATGAAGAAGAATCATTTGTCCAAAAGCCAAAAAAAAAACAGAAAGAAAGAAAGAAAGAACCATCATTCCATAAACTAACTATTCTGTAGTTTAATGTGTGAAGTGAAACTTTATTTTATGCACAACAAGACTACTAGTCCTACACATAGTGTAAACAAACAACACGCAACAGGAGAGAAACAAATTCTGCATTCTCTGCGGTGATAAGAACTACTGGTTCTGAAAGGACTGCGCATGAAAGCTAAAGCAGAGAGTTGGGCTCCATATATAACATCTTCCTGCCCACACACACACACATGCATTCTCTCTCCCCAAGAAAAGGCAATCACACAAACTAGAAATTCAATCATTTTAGCCAACCCCAGTAATTTTATCATATCAGATGCAAAGCACTATCTTTACAACCAATCAGTGCCATCTTTAGTATTTATACCGCAACTCACTAATCTAAGAGGGCTTGCTAGACAAGCATGAAACTGTGCAGCATTTCAATAAATAACAGTAAAAGAACGTGCATGAGGTTTTCATCTGAACCAATGAAAAATAAATTGTGGCAGAAAATCCATATAAGAAATTAATCATAATGAAGGTCAGCTGCCAGAGAGAGAGAGAGAGAGCAAACACTATTTATTGTTATATTGTTATAACAAGCATGGCTTCCTACCCTGTAACTATTGCACCACCCACAGCATACCAGAGTGAAAATACCAAGTTTGTAAATATCAGTGAGTCATGGCAGTCTTTAAAAAAATTAGTGACCAATTACCTGGAACATTTTTGACTGGTGGTGCATTCCAGACAATCCTCTGGTTTACAAGTTTCTAGAATAAATAGAATAAATAATAGATGAAGTGTATGGCACAATACGAGTCACTTTACAATCACAGTGAAATCCAATGAGGCAAGCCTTGAGAAACCACAATAAATACTACTGTTCGCAGAAAGCATTTATTTATTGTCCAAACAGCGTATAAACAAACTAAAAATTTCAGCAACTTCATTTGTGAAAAGTCTGAAATGCATTTCAATGGGACTTTTCTGATGTAAGTACAACCAAACAGTTTCTTTCTTTTTTTATTAAAAGCTATTTTAACATTACTTTCTCTCTCTGTTATTTATAGTCCTTCTCCAGACTAAAAACCATATGCAAACATTTAAAAACTTTCTACATTTTTTGCTTATTTTATAGACAAAAATGTATGGGCTACGTGGTAGTCGTAGCCTGCTGGACTGCTAAAATCAAGAGTCAGAGTTCAGTTCCCAAAGGGGACTGATTTGATTTGGTGATCTTCCCAACATGCCTTCTTTTCTCTCTTCTTCATCAGTCAGTTACATGGATGAGAAGATTTGTTCCCTGCCCCCCTTTTTTGTCTGGTTTTCCCCGTCCAACTTTTATGAATTCTCTCCTCCTCTATGTGAACCCTTTCATTTTCTCAACCATACTGTTTAATCTGTTGAATAAAGCCATGCTCTACCCAAGCTTGTCTACGTGCTCCTGTTAAGGCCTTTTGTTGTGCACCCAATGAGGAAGGCAACGAGAGCTTCACCTATTTGTTTTGAGGACATGCTCATAGGCAAACTAATGATAATGAGAGATAGATATATATATATAGAGAGAGGGGGGGGGGTAAGTCCAGTCCCATACAATTTAATAATGTATGCATAACTGGTTGGGCACAATATTTCCCAGAAAATAGGACTAAGAGGACCAAGACTCACTTAGATCTTTTTCTTCTGGGATCATCTGAAGAGTGTTGTCTTCAACAACAGGCTGAGAACACTTGATGAGCTAAAGCCTAACATCCAACAAGGAAGCAATAGCATCACTCAAGAACAATTACAAAATGTCAACATGTACTTAAATGACAGAATTAACAACTGCATATAAGCAGATAAGAGTTTGAATGTTTACATTAAAAATTATATTTGGCCAGACTCCTGTAATACCCTGAACAAATAATTTCCATTAGCTTTGAATGAAATTTTTCTGTGGGCAATTCTCTGTAAGACACTGTCCTACACCCTAAACAAATAAATTAAGTCACCTTTCTTCAAGTCTTCTTACAATCTGTAGTTACTGACTTAATCTACATTGACGTTTACACTTTGTTAAATACTCAGGATGGAAGTACACGCCATAATGCTGAGGTAAAGTAAAATGGCAGACCAGACATAAGAATTTTTTTTTTTATTTTGTAAGACTAAGTTTAAGTTTTTCACACCGACATCATAATATCCACTTCTAAAAACATCTTGTAAAACAACAAATGACAGAAAATAAATATTCCTGATGAAAATGGTCTCTCAGAGCAACCTGACACATTGAAAAAAAAATACAAGCATATACAATCTGATGTCAATGGCAAGTTCTCTAAAACTTCTGTCCACACGAACCATACTTTAGTCCCAGAATTTGTTTTATATTCACTACTGCTAGCGAAACAATTGACATCATTTTGATCTTCCCAGTTCCTCACAAAATGAGTAAGCACTGTTTGTTATTAATCTTGTACTGTTTCCAAGCTGGTAGAAACAGTCTAAAATATTTGTCCACTTAAAATTTGTGTGTTAATTTTGTTTGTTTAATTCTGACAGACAATAAGCAGCTCGGCATGTGACTCATCTGAAGGAGTAATCCCTGCCTGCCTGAAGATACTTCCACTGTAGTCAGATAATACACCTGGAAACCATCTTTAGGTGGGGAACAAAGTCTGGTAATAATTGAAAGCAGACTGACATCTTCTGAACTTAGACTCCAGTAGAAAAAAGAAGCTAGTTGCATGGAGCGAGATCAGGGAAGTGGAAAGGGAGTGAAAAGACTTCTGCTCCAATACTGCAGATCACCGCCAGCATGGTGACAGAAGACGCCATGTGTTCATCAGCATTTCCAGCCAGTTCACTCAGATTGCTCAGTAGAGCTGTTTTCCTGAAAATTTTCGCATGCTTTGCACCAATGACAGTGGTTCCATACTAGAAAAATTGTGAAGCTTAAATAATTCAGCAGTCCAAAATATTGTGCGCCATCAGCTCCCTGGCTATGCAAAATTTTTCTAGCTGCGGCTGCTAAGCAAACTCAGAATCGTAGTCAGACATCCAAGTTCCATCACCAGTCACTATTTGCATTAAGGAAGCATTCCATTTATCTAACAATTGGTAGGATATCAAAGACATGCATAGCGTAATCATGTGCAAATGATTAGAAACGATAGCATAGGCACTTCTCAGAGAGAGACATGTTCGATTCAAGAGACTTGATCCACTGAAATTACTGTAAAATATATATGCTCCTTTTAAAAATGTCGAAAAGCAATGGGAAACTAATGGAATCTTCTTCAGTCTAGTGGGATGAAATACCAACATAAGATTTTTTTTTTTTTTTAAGGAAATAAACAGCAGTATATGCATAGAAAAGCTACAGTGAAAACTTATACAGAGTGACTAAATTCATATATATTCTAGCCATTATAACCAGACAGTGTTTATCTGCTGTCTGGTTCAACAAATGTCAATAGGACCCTATTGTCTAGGGGGAAAATAAAAATTTATGACCACGATGTCACACTTTAACGGTACCCAACTGTTAAACAAAAACGTTTAGCCTCTAGTTCTAAATTCAAGTCTGGTTTTTTGTTGTTTGACTGTACTGATAATATATCCCATAGTTAGCTACAAACAAAAATGACCAATGTGTTGGCAGGCGTGCCTCTGACACTTATTTGCTTTTTAGTTTGTGTAGAGCATGCTCAAATGAAAAGAAAATTACCCTTAAGATAAGTAAGTATTGAATTCAACAACAAACTCACCGTTTGCACAATCTTTTCCATTTTGATGCAACTGGTATCCATCCAGGCACGAACAAGTTCCATTTTCACAAATGCTTTTCCAGCCACATGACTTAATTTTGTTGCATTCCTCTAGATATCCTGTTAAGTAAATAAATGGCAATAAATTAACATTAAGTACTAAATATACCAATGGAATAATGATAATTTATAAGCACAAGGTGGGCTCATAAAAATACATACTGTAAATAATGAAATTAATTGGAAACAAGTGAAATAATCCAGAAAGATGCACACTCTTCATTTACACATGTATTATGATTTTAAGACATCAGAGTTAATCATGCAAGTTATTGTTAAAATATTTCTTCAGAAATCCCAAAATTCTATTTAATTCAAAGTTTGTATACACAGAAATTCAAAGTTGATTCTATTTCATTTATTCATTATTTTTCTTAACCCAATGCTTGTTCTGTCATAGATGCAGTCTGTTATTTGCATGCGCAGTGGTCATTATACGTTTAAAATAATGTCATCCAAAGATTTTGATTCACTTCTGAATGTGTAAAAAAATCAATACATTCTGAAGGTTACTGCGTGATGGCTTTTCTTCTTTTAAAAACAAAAAAAACAAACAGCATTCTTTAAATTTACATTTTATCAGTGCCGCTTGTTCTTGCCCTACTTCAAAAATGGGAAGAGAAAAACAAACAAAACTTACCTGAAGAGCTGTGGAGTACCAACAAGGTAATTGTTACAGGAATACTGAGTCGCCCAACCCTCTGAAACATTCTCTTAAGCTGTCGACCATTGTCATCAGTCAATTTTTCAGCTAATTAAAATACAAATTGAACGAGAAAAATGTGATTTCCAGCTCCCTCCCCAATAGTAGAAATGTTGTAGCACACACTATGGTAATGAGAGAGTTTGCTCAACTGTCCATCGTCAGAATCTTCCTAACAATGAAGACTTGCAGACAAGAAATTAAATCTATCTGAACCATCAATAATCCTGAAGCAATTTAAAAAAAGTATGGTTAATGTAATTCATCTAACTTATTTCAAAAACGTTTATTGTATTATTAAAATAAATATGCAGTATTGTAACAAGATAACTTTATTACTAGCAAAAGCAAATTCTATTTTATTCTTAAAATTGAAATTTCACTATTCAGAAAGAAAAAATTTTAAGCAAGCATGTACGCATCTAGTTTTAATGGGATGCTTCCTGTTCATTTTAAGTTATCCTCCGCCCGTGAATAAAATAGCTTCAAATTGTGCATTAATTTAATTTCAGAAAATATAACAGTAGACTCTCAAATTATGTAGTCTGTCAGCATCTGATATTCCTCCATGGGCTCTGTTGTAGGGTCATATTTCAGATGTGGTATTAATATTGGATGAGTGAAAACCTTTAAATGTAGCAAGTGGTACTGACTGTATCAGGGGCAACTCATTCATGGTATTAATATTGGATCAGTGAAAACCTTTAAATGTAGCAAGTGGTACTGACCGTATCAGGGGGCAACTCATTCATTGTATTAATATTGGATCAGTGAAAACCTTAAATGTAGCAAGTGGTACTGACCGTATCGGGGGGCAACTCATTCATGGTATTAATATTGGATCAGTGAAAACCTTTAAATGTAGCAAGTGGTACTGACCGTATCAGGGGGGCAACTCATTCATTGTATTAATATTGGATCAGTGAAAACCTTTAAATGTAGCAAGTGGTACTGACCGTATCAGGGGGGCAACTCATTCATGGTATTAATATTGGATCAGTGAGAACCTTTAAATGTAGCAAGTGGTACTGACCGTATCAGGGGCAACTCATTCACACTCACACTATTCCAACCACGTAACAGCGTGACACCCAGTTTTGTTATTTATGAAGCAACTACTAACGTTAAGGTTTATCAAACAGGAGCAGAAAATTAACACTAGAGAACAATTAACAGGAATATTTAATTGTTGATGCAAGTGGGAATATATTTATACAGATTATACAGACAATCATTCATTAGATGAGTAGAAAGGATCTTAAGATAAATAATCAGGTGGATGTAATAGACAATGGAAATGTAAAGAGGCAAACAGTCTATGACCTATAACGTACATAAAGCAAAAACATCCGATACTAGATCTTTCAAAACATTTGTCCGACCACAGGTACGAGGTCAGGAGGAGGAAGCTAAATGGCTAATACGGTTAATGCTAATATCCTACACGTTTCATTTCGGATTAATACAAACTGTTAGTTTTCGCATTCAGATTAGATAGTGTCACCTTGGTTCTCTGAACAAGGAACAAGCCATTTAATTGTCGCTATAAATACAACTAGAGTGTCAAGAGGTATCCATCGATGACAGTATTTGGGTTCGTTTACACAATTGTGGCTCTTTTCAAATTGCAAATAACCGTAACAAAAGAGAACTGCCATAGACCGAGTATACGTCAGTACGACAACCCCAACAGTATCAGTAGGTACCTGGGATAGCTGACAGTTAGTGTCAGTACAAGTCTTGAACTCTGGGGGTGGGTGGGGGCTGTTGTAATGTAATGTAATGTAATTACTGTCAGCATCTAAGGTCGGCTCTGGGGAGGTCACTGACAAACGTATCGATAAGAGCCGAACCGATTCCCGTTCTCCAGAGCTACTCAGGAAGTGCCCACAGCAACCCGAGCCCGTTGTTTAGTTCGGTCATATCACACATCTCACCTGGCCGGCTCGGGGGTGGGTGGAGCACCTCCTATGTGCACGACCGACCGACCGACCGACGAAGAAGAAAGAAATCAGTACAACAAACCCGTTTTTTTTTTATTTATTTATTATTTATTTTTAATCTAATTTCGATTTTATAACCTGTAACAATTTTATGCTAAGAAGAGGATTTACCTGTGCTGCCTCGTTCTCTACCGATCACGTTAGTTCCTGCATACGGGTACTTAAAGCTGTTCTGTCAATTACACCGACCCCCGCCGCCGATCCGAAACGAATCGCTATAACGATATCGGTTTGCCGTACACGGGCTTGCGCGAGTGTGGTTGGCGGGAAAAATGCTTAAAATGTTTGGTCTTATAATTTTTATTTATTTATTTATTTATTTTATTTATTTATTTATTTTTTTTTTTTAATTAACGTTAAGGCACTGTCAGGCCGGCGACGAATATTCGCCAAGTATTCAGCGATACTCCCTCCGCGCGCGGCGCTTGACAGGAAGCAGTCGCCATCTTTGGAAAGGGGGGAGTCTTACCCAGCCGCCACCACCACCACAAAAAAAAAAAAAACAAAAAAAAAACAAAAAAAAAAGAAATATAGTAATTTGTTGTTAGAAGGCAGGAGAAACGGGTTTAAGTTAACTGGAAATTTGAATTGGGTAAGTCGTTCGGGCGTGTCGGAGCGGACTTTGAAGCGGTATCTTTTTTTCTTTTTTTTTTTCCAGGTCTCTTGGAAACGCCGCTGTTGGGGGGGGGGGGTGGAGACTGGAAGGAAAGGCTGTGTGTGTGTGTGTGTGAGGTGGGTCTCTGTAGCAGTAAATGACATCGCGGACGATCGGGAGAAGCACGTAAAAAATGTCTGTTTTAAAATTGATTTAATTGTAATTTTTTTTTTTTTAAATTAATTAATGGAGAGAAAACAACAACAACAAAAAAAAAAAATATTTAGAGAATTTTTTTCTGGGACGGACGGGTCCGGGTCGGGTCGGGTCGGGTCGGGTCGGGTGTCTGCGGTGACAGGTGAGCAGTAAATAAGCGTGGACGGACGTGCTTGGGGGAATGGTAGTGGAGGTTCCGGGGGAATGACAGGACAAATGTTCTTCATACGCGAACCTGGGAGTCGAAAATAATGGCAAGAGAAGCTAGTTGACCTGAAATAGAGCTAGGGTAAAATTCAGTTTTGTTACCGCCGGAAGAAGAAGGAAGGAGAAGAAGAAGAGAAAAAAATTCTGAGAGGTGGGTGTATTAAAAAAAAAAAAAAAACAACAACAACAACAAAAAAAAAAAAATTGGATTGAAAACTGCGAGCTAAGTCTGTGCCCCTAAATATTATAACTTAGGTCTGTAATTAACTTAAAAAAAACAAAAAAAATATATATATATATATTATTCGCCTAAAAACACCTTACATTCAAATCATTTCTGCAACCCTTCCCCTCCTATGTTATAAGTGCAGCTGCTTTTCTATTCTTGTACAGTTATTCTAAGAGGTTTCCTTCATCCTTCCAACAAACCCACCAACCCTTGTACTTGCTGTGAAGTTTGCCGACAGCAGCAGAGTTCGTTAGTCGTCTGTGCGATTCTTATTTTGAAGTATTACTCTTTTTTTTTTTTTTTCCCGTGCCATCGCAGTGAACTTAAATAGAACTTCCCTGTCCTCACGACCTCTTCGTGATGGAGTAGTTAACCTGTAGTAGGTGTGTCTGTTGTCTGGGCAATGTATGGTAGTTTAGAAACAACTGTATGTATGCTCAGACAGATGAAGTTTTGTAAAGTTAAAACGATGCTGATGGCAATGTTGTTGGATCACAAAAAGCACCCCACCCCACCCCACCCCACCCCACCCCCAACCCCACCCAAGAAATTATGGAGTATGAGATGCTGCTCTAACTTTCCATTGGTGGGTATAGCAGCCTTTATGTGGCTTAGGGTGTTTTTCAGATAGAGTTTACAGTTTATAACATTGAGATTAAAATCATAGGGAACTTTTAAAGTTTAGGCCTGTATGGATAATAGCAAAAGCTATTTGTGTGTGTGTGGTGTGTGTGTGTGTTTCTGTTTTATGTAACGTTGGGAATGTAATCAGTTTCTTCTTTATTGCTGTTCACTTTTTTTGCAGTACGGTTTTCAGTAATGAAAGCATAAAATGTATTTATCTGTCATCTGGTGTAATTGGGGAAAGCATGGTGCTCTGTTAAACTTCTACTGCTGTATAGCAAAAACTCTTAAAAGTAAATATTTGCAAAAGAATAAATCTAGGCTCTTATCGATTTAAAGCATTAAACTTTTCTTTTTAATATTTGTATAATAACTCCCGAGAAAGTTCGTTGGTATAGTTAGAGGACTTAAATATTCATCTGTTTCCTATATGGTAAAACTAACGTTTAAATTAAACTCACTGACATTCTCACAAAATTGTGAAAGTTAATGGATGTGCAAAAAATCGGTTTTATTTGACAAACTATTTGTCATATGGGGATGACACCAGCACTGATTTATGTACCATTTTGTAACATGGTAAACTCATGTTTGACTGACTTTGAAGATGGCAAGTGATGTGAAGTAGCTAAGTTACATAAAGGTTTCTACATGTCAAGTCAGTAACTTAAATTATGTATTGGTGATTTAATGCCCAGTGGAAACTTAAAATTTTTTTTGTTTTATCTTGTCACATTATTCAAATAATAAAGCTGACTTCTATATCAGATTTTTAAAAAAGATCCAAACACATTTTATTTACTTATTTTCAGCTTCTGTCATGTATAAGTTCATTTATTGGCAGGGAAGTTTCTTTCCTGGTGCTGTTCTCATGATACCTGATTATTGAGAATTGTTTTTTCACTTGTAACCAAGATACAGAATTTTACTTTGAAATAAGAAATTAGTAAGAGTAAGCCATCAAAATGAGAAACCCATATAAGGCAATGGATGCTCCTTTATCCAAAAATATCTTTTCTGTTCGGAAATTATTACTAACATATAATAAGAAATTAGTATAACAAATTGTGTTTTTGACAGTCTGCTTGGAAATTTTACATATTACATTTCTGATGGTAATTTTATTTCAGATTTTTCTTAACTTTTCATGCAATATGTTTATTAATGTTTTATTTGGAGTTCATCAAGCAGCTAACTTTTTAATAGGGAGGAGTTTTATATATAAATTTGGTGTTCTCTATTTTTGCAATGTTAGATGAAGTGTTTGGAATTTTCAATAAGCTATTCTGGGAGTCTGCAAGCTTTCATAATCTATGTATAAGATTTCAGTATAAATATTCAATCTCCTTTTTGATAAAAATTAATTTTCTCTAAACGTTAGTATAGTGAGTTTACATAATTTTTCATATGTTCCTAAAGAAAAATAAGGCTTAATATAGATAGGAGAGGGTTATGTAAAATCACTTGCTTTTGATTTTTATCAAGGTACAAAACTAAACAGTTATTAGCAGTAGAGTTTCAAAGTACTTTTAATCCATATCAGATCCAGAATACAGGATGAGCTATTCCATCCATGTGGCTTTGGTCAAATAAAACATTACTAAGGTTAGAAAACAAAAAATCAGTATGAGAAGATGGTTATTATAAATATGCTTCTCCCACTCTTATGATTGCAATTTGATAATAGCACGCTACATTTAGAAAAATCAAAGTAGCTATTTTCATCTCATTACATGCCAATGTAATTAACAGAAATGTAGGCCTGAAGTTTGAGAATGTTGGACTAGCTGTGTGCCATTAAAATGTAGGTGATCACTTAGCTAATAAAATTCTAATATTTGTAAATTTATTTTATTTATTTCATTAAAAAAAAAAAACCCAGAAATTTTCTGATTTACCTGCCTTTGTAGTTTTAAATGTACAAAAGCTTTTGTTGACTATTTTGCTTTAGGATCAGTGTAGATAATGATATCTTGATTATTCTGTTGGTTTTTAATATTATTTCTTAGCTTTTTTTCCACATTTTTACACCATTAAAATGAGAAGCTTGTTGGTACAAAAAAAAAATTAATTTTTTTTTTTTACATTTTAAATTTAAATTTTATTCTTCAACTAAAAGCAGTAAAATTCTCCTTTTTCAATCCTTTATTTATTATAGATTCCTCAATTGATATATTGTGAATAGTTTGTGGTTAAAGTGTTAATTATATTAATGATATTAAGTGGCTAGTCAAACAATTCTGATAATGTGCAAATGCGCATGCATACCATTTAGGTTTATTTTAAGAAGGAAAAAATTAGCCTGCTTGGAAAAGTGGTTCTCTGAAGCCTTTGTGTATCTGTCGTCTCTATTATACTGCTTAAAATTTAAAAAAATTTTTTAATATAGGGCTTGCTTACTTACCAATGGAGAATGGTAGTAAATAGAGAATTTCTCATTATAGTTTAGTATAGAGCAAGGAGAGCGGGCATTAGATTGATTGGTGTATCTGGCAGATGAAATTTTGTATCTTATCCATTTGTTAGCATTGTACTGTACTTTACTGTAAAGGAGAAAGAGATGGTGTTTATAAAACGAGTCTTAAATTTCATTTTTCTGAACTAATTCATTAAACTGTCTCATTGAGATGCTTAAGATTTTATATTACATTAATATTTTAGGTCTCAGATATGCAATCTGTGTACCAACTAAAGTAGTCACCATTTTCAAGAATATGTTTAAAAAAGAAAGATGTATTAACTGGGTGTTAAAAATTATAATAGAATCTTCATAATTAACAAAATACATTTCCCTAAAATTTTACCTGTCATCAAAGTGTGGAACTAGTATGCTTTTTTTTTTAATGTGTGTAGACAAATTAAGTACCCCCAAAATTAATCTGAAATGGTGCTTGCATGGGAATACACACTTTATATTACATGGCATGTTCATTGCATGAGCTAAACTTTGTGCACTAGATACAGATGCATTCTGCTATATCCTTAATGGAAAGTGATGGAAATTTTTGTCACTATGGTTTGACTACTACAAAGTGAAAGTCTCATTCCAAGCATTCCAATAATCTAAGTCAAAATTAAATTGGTTATTAGCTAAATATCTAGTACTTAGTTGTCTGGTAGCCAAATGTAGCATTGTGGAGTTTGTTTCTGATCTATCACATTGGGGATGTCTCCAAACTGTTAAGAAAGACATACTTGCTCATGTGGTACGTTAGGCCCTTTTTGTCATTGTTCACCACTTGCTATCAGACAGGCAACATTGTTTGTTATGCATAACAACAGTACAGTCTGTGGAAACTGCAGCCTTGGAGACTGATTCATTGGTCTGATGAAAACATTCCATAGTGAAAAAACCTGTTATGTGGAGAAAGAAAAAAAAAACAGTTTGCAATAAAGAAATTATTACTAAGACAGTTATATGGCATTGGTTTCGTGATGGTGTGGCACTATTTTTCTTGCAACTGTCAGCTGGGTTTTATTCTACTTCCAGAAGCAGTGAATGTTGCCAGTTATGAGATAGCCATCTTCCAGCCTTCTGTTACGTAACTTTAATAATCACTCACTTTCTAGCAGGCCAAACTGTTTGTGGATGTCAGTGCTAGACCACATCATTTAGCTGCAGGTGCATGGTATTTGCAGCAGAATGTCATTGACATTCTAATTAGCCAGTAAAGATTCCAGATATTTGTGAGGCTACCTGTGCCAGAGAATCTTCATGATATAACCATGTAGTAGGTTGACAAAGAAGTTTTGTTGGTTTCTTTACCACAACAATGAGATTTCATATCGTTGCTGAATGTGAAGTTTATTAAGCAAGATAGGTTCCATTATAATCAATACACTTCTGCCAATGAGTTACAAGTGCATTTATACCATTTTGAAAAAATCGTGACTTCTGGAGTTGATAAACTGTTGGAAGGCAGTTTCACTTGCTTCTTAATTGGAGAAGGATTTCATAGGGAGTAAGCTGTTGAGGTGGTAGGTAGTCTGTGGAAAAAAGGTCTGGTCAATAGACTGGTTAAGGGAGAAGTTGATACCCCAATGTCTTCAGTTTCTGAAGAGTCACTTACAACATGAGGATGAGCATTGTTGTGGAGCAGAATTGGACCTCTTTGATTCACCAATGCTGGCTGTCGTTGGAAGAGTTTCTGATGAACAACAATTAATCACGACAGTACCTTTCAGCTATGAAGGTTTTGCTAGGTTGAAAGATGTTATAGTGGATGACACAGTTGCAGTCCACCACAAGTGACCATGACTTTCTTTTGGTGGAGGCTAGGTTTTGGAATGTGGATAGGCACCACCTCTCTCTAAAGCCATTGTGCTGATCGTTTTCAATTATTGTAAAGGATCCAGTTTTCATCACAATGATTTAGTCAAGAAATGGGTCGTTTTTGTTTGTTATGAGAAGCAAAGAGCAGATCTCCAATCAACGATTTTGTTGTTCATTCAACTCGCAAGGCACCCACTTGTCAAGTTTTTTCACCTTGCCAATTACATCAAGATGCTGGGAAACAATTGCAATGTTTATGTCAAGCTCTTCATCAATTTCTCTCTCTCTCTCTGATCAGCTTCAATTGAGACTTTCAGATGGTGGTCATAGCTGGAAGGACATCCGCTACGTTCCTTATTTTCGAGGCCCACATCTCCTGATTGAAACTTTGTAAACCATCGTGGTACTGTGCGCTCATTTGCTGTGTCCCCGCCTCATGCTTGCTTAATGTTTGCCTCGCTCGCTTTATAGCCTAGTTTGAACTCGTGAAGCAAAATGGCACAAAAAACCTTTCTATCCATGCTTCACTCTGAACCCTGAAACAAATATCCATTTTATGATTTTTAAAATGGTAGGTTTTGCATAATGTATGCCAAAGCACACAATACAAAACTATATATAACTTATTTATATACACCTTCACAAGGATGCAGAAAATGAACTCCAAATTAGCATAATATAAAAACCAACAAAACTTTTGTAATGACCTTATACTACAGCAGAAGT
Source organism: Nautilus pompilius (assembly GCA_018389105.1). Lineage (NCBI taxonomy): Eukaryota > Metazoa > Mollusca > Cephalopoda > Nautilida > Nautilidae > Nautilus > Nautilus pompilius. The sequence goes on along the minus strand of JACATO010000069.1, from coordinate 911,864 downwards.
GGGCAAGAATGTTGAATATGAAAAGATGTTCATAAGTGATGGGTTACACTAGATACTGAACTATTTTATGTATCTAAAAAAAATCCCTAGCAAGTAATTGAAAATAATTTTGTTGTTGTTGATTTGGAGGTTTTGTTATTGTAACTGGAAATGAGCTTATGTTCAAAATGTCTTAGGTTTGTATGTTGTTTTGTGTTCCTTATGCTAAATTCTGTCTTGTTTTTACATGTTTTACTTAAGTTTCATATTTGTTCTGCCACCTGCTATGTGAGTTGGTTTATATTTAGCTTTGTGGTGCTGATGTAGGGGAGATCATTTCACTTGAAAATTCCAGGAAATGCTGATTTCTTTTTAGTAGAATATTGATGATTTAAGCATTAAATCATATTTTATGATATCCTTTTAATTTTTAAACTTTTTTTTTTATGTTGCTCAAATGTTATTTCACATAAAAACTTCTTAAGCAGTTTCTAATATAATTTCAAGGAAGGAGCAAATTTATGAAGTTTGATATTAAAAAAAAATTCTTGACAAGGCCATTTGCTGACTCTACTGATAAATGTAAAAATAACTTCAGGTAATCCTGTTGCTGTGGTTTTTATCTTCAGGAAAATTCAATGTTGTATAGTATAGTCATACTGAATGTGGAAGAATTTTTCTTCTGTAGATGTAAGCTACCTTTATAGGAAACTACATTCATGATTTTAAAAAAATTTATCTTCAAGCAGCTTTAGTGCTGTTTATTGAATCATTAGTGTGAAATATTCTAAAGTAAACTTCTGATAAATATGTATAATTTATAGTGGTTTATATATTTCACAAAAAAAATAAGCGACAAGCACTTCCAAGCTTGCAGTGTTTGCATGGTAAGTTCAAGCTTGTTCATATTCTGGTTAAGAGAACCTAAATAATTAGGAATGAAACTCAAATGTGATCTTTTGTGTGCAATATATAATGTTAATCACTAATTTTAAAAACTTTTGTGCAAATCTCTTTTCTACTTAGTCTGTGTATATCTTTGCACACAGACCATTGTGATTTTCTCTATAAATTGTTTTTGCATATGATGCAAATCAGTTTAAGAATGCCTGGGTTTTATTTAATATCAAATGAGGCGTCTCAAGTCATTAGGGTGGTTTAAGGTGGGGGGGATGATGCATATTGCCATTGCTTTCCAATACAATGTTCATTACACTGGCCAGTTCATGGACAGACCTTATTCAGGTCAACCAACACCTTTCACAGAAGAAAGCGTTTTTTTCTGTAGTATGATCTCTCCAAAGAGAGCACAACCATGGAATTTCAACATGCAGTTTACAATAGGCTTTATTCTAGTAGTATGCAGTCTAGAATACTGCTTTTGCTTATCTCTCTAGCATAGCACCATTGACTGCTATGCATGCAGTAAGCAATACAGTATCACAACTGGATATTGGACCATTGACACAATGTTTTTCATTGAGTCTAAATTCTATCTCAGCATCAATGATGGACTGGCTAGAGTCTGGAGATAAGCTATAAAGCCATTTGCTAACTACCATCACCTGGCTGCATCGAATTTAGGTGGGAGAAGCCTGATGGCATGAGCTGTCATTTAAGTTGTTCAAAGAACTAATGTCGTCGTCATCAGGAGGTTTGGCATGACTAGTGTCAGATGTAGGGATGAGATCATCGTGTGTGTGTGTGTGTGTGTAGTTATCCCACTAGCCTAGCAATAGAGTTCCAACTTACATCACCCATCCACATTATTCTCATTTTGTTAACGCTAATCCTTGGGTCCACAACATCACTCAGTGTGGCCTACACAATTTATAGATTAAAATGTGATAAAATTTGGAGCATTCTAGAGGGGTGTGTGTTTCTGGTTTCCAAGTCTATCTGCAGTCTCTTGATTAGTAGCTAAGTAGCTTTGGATGAAAAATTACACATCCCACAAAGACAGCTAGATCATCTAATTTGGTGAATGCTAAGATGTGTACAAGCTTATATTTGGGTCATTGGTGAGTTTCTCTTTGAATTCTTTATTGCTGATGTAAATTTGTCTCTGATTATTTTAAGACTGGCATCATTGCCATTTTGCATGCTTTTTCAGATAGCCATTTTTTTTGTCCAAAAAATTAAATTTAGCTTCCACTGACATCAAATTATTTTTATGGTGAATTTACATTAATATGCAGGTCCTCTTCAAACATAATATGAATACATTTAGAGAGCATACGATACAAGGATTACAGACTTGGAAACTTTATTTTTTGTGGAGTATATGATTAGCTGAAAATATAAAAAATACATATATTAAAATATACAGTGGTGAATAAAAGTTTAAGAACAATAGCAAGCCAACCATAGTTTGACAAAAAATAATAAAAAAAATATTCTAGTTGGAGCACTAGACTGATAGAAAAGTATTTGATTAACTATCTGAGGATAGGAATCATTGCTGCTGCTGCTGATGAAAGATTGCCATGTGCCTTTTATGTGAACTAATTCTATTGAATGAAGCCATGAAACAAGGTGATCTTAACAATCATTTTAATCAAAGCATAATGAGCATGTATGAAAACTTGTTAAATATTTTATAGGACTCAAGTCCAAGTTTGTAAAACAACAAAATATTCACGGCATCTTCATGATCAAGATTGTCACTCTTGATTGTGCTCTTGTGGCCAGTTATCAGCTATGACTATAGATAGCAAAGTCAGGAAAATCACATACTATCAGAGAGGTGCTTTTAAAGCCAGCTCACCCAATATTTGCAGAAAACATTCTCCAGAAGTGTGATAAAAATGTTTTAACTATTCCTCTTAGCAACAACACACTATGAGTTCACATTGATGAGATAGCTATGAATGTGGAAACAACCTGTGAAAATTTTTAAGTTAAAGAAGTTTATTGTGCATCTTTATGAAACAATTGTCAGAGATGTTGAGGCTTTACTTTTGGGCCATGTGAGGTATATTGACCAAGAAAAGTTCTTTGAGGAGATGCTGTTTTGTGAGTCATTGGAAAATGCAACAACTGCTGTAGATATTTACAATAAATTTAAAAACTTTTACAATGAAGGCTATTTCAATGAATCTCATTGCATTGTGCCATGGATGGTGCACCTGTAATGATGGGAGAATAAAGTGGTGTTTTGAAATTGATACAACCTAAATATGGTTAAAGCTAATTTTGTGATTTACTGTGAGAACTAACTCGTGCAAAACCTCTAACCAGAATTGAACAAAATGACGAGTACAGTTATTTTGTGCATAAATGCCATCAAAACCAATCCAAAGACTAAATGCTGTTGAGAGATTTGTGAGATTTCTGATGCATTTACGGGTTTGCTGGTTATCCAAAGGAATTTTTGGCAGATTATGGAAATGAAAGTGCTTCGATGTGATGATGACAAAGTGTTGGTCATCTGTTTGACAGATATTTTTTTAAAAATTGAAATCTCTAAACCATGGGCTTCAAGGTGCAAATAAGACACTTGTGGATGCAAAAAAAAACAATATTTGGTTTTATCACAAACCTAGTGGTGAAAGCAACACTTTCTTGCAGAAATTTTTTCTAACTTCACCTAGCTTGGAAAATTGTTCTGTGCAGACAGATCCAGAGCCCTGACCATCATCACTGAACATCTTGAAAATCTTAAGACAGGTTTGCTCATTTACAAAATGTGGAATTTTCTGGGTAGCTGACAGTCATTCTTATGTGAATTAGAAAATGTTAAAGTAAATCTGCAGCAGAAATGGAATTTCAAATTGATTTTTTTAGTGAAGATGATTCATAAAATCAGTCGAAATTTCATGTGGTTCAGTGATGGAGTTGCTGAAAAATATTCTTAATCAACTGCTTGTGCACAGAATCTACTTTTTCATTTCCCTTGTATTTAGTTAAAGGCATCTTCAGTACCATTACTGATTTTTCAAGAAACAGGAATGCTTGAGACTCTTGCTATCCACTAACACCCAACCTAATATTAAGGAGCTGGCTGATGGCCATCAACACAAGGGTCCCATTGAATGTATGTATCATGTATTTGAATTATATGCATATATCATGTATGCATATCTGACTAAATTTGTGTTGTCTAGAGAGCTATTTTCATGTGTCTCTTTTTTTATATGGCTTTTTTTGTTTGAAAACCTTAGGCCATTTCCCAAGGCTGCTGTAATCCATAAGATGTATATTTTTCCTACATAATTGTAGGGATGTTTTTGCCACAGGCAAGCAATCCATTATGATTATAGTGCTACCAAATTTTGGTTAGGGATGGATCTGAAGTTAATGTTGTATACTTGGTGGGCAGTAATAGACAAAGATCAAGAACCTTAGATTTGCGTGTTCATCTTGTGGATTCCATTCATAAGCATTGTCAAGCTATGCTGATGGACCAAATACTAATACTTTCTTGATGTGTTTATCTTATGTAATTTATAAAAGTCAAGTTTTGTGAAAAAAAATAATTTTTGATTTATTAAAATTTTGCCACTTAGAAAAGCTAGCATATGCAAAATATTTACTACTGGTCATATTGTGTGTATGTATACTGAAATAAGAATAAATTGCCTTTCTATCAGTCTAATCATATTAGAATGTTTATTTGTACATTTTTTTTTTCAATTTATGTTTATTCTGCCACTATTTTCACACTTGTTTTCCACTGTATAAATAGTGTTTTTTTAACTATTAAAGTTTAAGATTAACCCTTCTAAGCTACTAGTTGGTTTATTAGGTAGGGATGAATTTGATATATTGGATTAATCTGTCAATCTACTCCTTTTCCACAATATTTGGAAATTTTTTGTTCATCAGTTGACTATAAAATGTAAACTGAATTGTGGTTTCAGCTTGTGCTTTTAAAAAAGAAATTATGGAAACTTCCAGTTCTTGTTAGTGTCTTTAATTGTTGCAGTTGAATAGTACCAACTGAATTGTGTGTAGGTACTTTGTTTGTTTTTTTTTTAATGCAAGTTTATAACAGATCCTGGTTGTACACACTGAAATAATTCCTGGTAGGAAAAAAGATGTCTTGTTGGTGAAGGGTAATAGAAAACAAACCGCTACTGGTTACATAACAAACAGCACAAAACCAATGGGGATTATTTAAACCATCACCATCACAGTGATCGTTGAGTATGCTATATACAAGCTACCCCAACAACCAAGGGTAGGGGGAAATGGGCCAATTTGCTTCAAGCCTTTTAGTCACAAGTAATTTTACTATGAGTCTATTTGATCAGGATTGACAGCATATGGACTTAGAGCAGAAGACAGTGGATAATAGGAAGTAAATTAAGCGTAACACATTGGATTAGTGAAAATTTCTCTATGGTATTTTCCCAATGTGTTTCCTACTCCATCCATATCACATCTGCTTTATTGCATAATGTTAGGACTTGTGCCTTTTTGTGATTTTTATGAGCGAGCCAGGAAGGAGAACATCAAGGTCGTAACACTTAACCTTATTTTTTGTCATCCTTGAGATACACAGTAACCATTTGACACTTTTTTTTCTCTCTCTCTCTCCATGCTTGACAACTTATGATGTCTCACAAAAGTAAACTTAAAAGCCTTTACCATTATTCACCATTACACTGACAAAACATCAATCGATACTTTTCAGATGGCAGGTAACTTATCCATCTGAAATGAAAATAGTGTTAACCAAATGTGGAAAGGAGAAACTGATAGTGGATGGTTATTCCTATTTTTTTTTATAGAATGAGTGGCGACAAAGTACAGAAGTTCTTGTGCTGTGAAAAATGAGAGGGGGGCAAAACAAGAATCTATGCAGATGATGAAAGTGTGAGGGTGAAATTATTATACATCCTCAGGTGCTTTGGCTGCAAAGGCGGAGGCGTTGAAAGCAGTGATGACAAAAATAAAGTAGTGCGCAGCAGAAAACATGGAACCTGTGGCCCAGGTCATTAATGAGAGCACAGTTGGTTTGTCGCAAGCTGCTCAGGCAACACTGCCAAATTTCACAGCAATGAAACACATGGTGAGGAGGCAGAATACTCCCAGAGGATACTGAAACACTTATACTGGAAAACGACAAGACCTTTGATCTGTGACTTTCTGTAGTTGAAAACGTTTTGATCATTGACAGTGGCCCTAATCCACACAGGAACTTTTTGGCAGCCATCAGAGTATATGATATCAAAGGAATTGAAAACCTGATCTGTTGACAGAATGTTTCGACCTGTGCCACTATTATTTTCACAGCTGTAGATCATACTGACAAAGATTTGGAGGAGTTCATCCAGTATTTCATGCTTTGCTACCTGACAAGCAAAGGAATACCTATGAGAAACTCTTCCAATTTATTAAACAGCTGAACCTGAAGTTTCTCCAGACTCTGTTTTGTGTGATTTTGAAAATGCAGCATTCACTGCAATAAAGAATACCTGTCCTGGTGTGCATCTTAATGGAGGCTTTTTAAATCTTAATCAAAATATTAAAAAAAATGATGAATTGTAGCTGTCCTATGGATATTACAACGATGCTGATTTTGCGTTGAGTTCAAAATAATTACTGCACTCACATTTGTACCTATCGCAGACTTGGATGAGGCCATGGATAGATTGGCAGCAGAAGAACTGCAGCCACTGTTTGCTTGGATTGAAGATTATTATGTAAGGCACCCAGTTTGCTGAAGAAATGGAAGACATCCAACAGTATTCCCTAGAAAGTACAACAGGGTCCTCAACAGAGAAGATAGGACCAACAATCAGGCAGAGACTATGCTTTGAAGGATATGGGCCAAACTGAGAATGCTATGTCCAACAATGCTGAAAGTCTTAGATGGCCTCCGTAAAGTGCATCATGGGTGCAATATATATTACGAACAGTTAATGGCAGGTCACAACCCACCACAGATTATACAGGGACATTATAACATATCTTCAAGGATTAGCAAACAATTACAGTATGGAGTAGCATTTGTGACTTAGATTTATGTAAAATTAACTTTAAAATAAAATGAATTCTGTCACTTTGAAATTCATTTTATTTTTTTAAACTCAAATATATTTCCACGATTTTAAAAATGATTCCAGAAACATTGATGGGCATTGGCACACTAAAGGTATGGTGCATATGTAACTCTTGCAGTGAATAGTCCTAGACCCAATTTGGGGAAAGAATTTTTCCCTTTGGTAATGGATTGATGCTTAATTTTGTCTTAAGAAATGCTAGTTTCCTAAATACATATTGATTTTTGTTTATTATTCCATTAATTTGTATTATTTGTTTTATGTTGATACTAAATTTGCGCAAATCCAGTGTTCCCTACATTTCTAAATTTTTGTGTGTGTTTTTTTACTTAGTTTTATTTGACTCTTTGTCAGAATTACATTGCTCATAGATGGATTTTATGCACTGTCTCATTAAAATTTTAGAAATTTAAATATTCTAGACCTGTGTCACGTACAAGTTTTGTCCAAAACACGTGTTTTTTAAGCAACTTTGTAAGGTATTTCATAGTAAATTAGAGGGTTATTTTGGTAATTTTCCTATCACATTATCAATTTAACCAAATACCTATATTTTTGAAATCATCTCTGTTGCTATTTATATGGTTTAGGAATTTTGAATTAAATCCCTGATGGTAGAAGAATATTGAAAAATGGATGTTAGTTTGGTTATTACTGGTAAAATGATGGAGAAATGCCTGAACTGAACATCTATTTGCTCTAAATAACATCACCATTAACTTTCTATTCTTAGCATCTCATGTTTAGAATATATGCTACTTGCATTGTTTCTGGTAAAGTTATAGAAATTAAATGCAAATCAGACTCTAAAATAGAAGCTTTAAAAAAAAGGATTATTGTTTCTGTCATTATGAAAATTACCATCAGGTCAATGATATTTTAGTTCAGGATTATGCAAATTTGATAAAGAAAAGTAGTATTGCACATATCTGGGTCTGCTTAAAAAGTAAAAACTAATTTGGATAGAGGCTGTTAAAATGCAGATAGATTAGTGGTTTATCGTTTAAGATTTTTATGGATTAAGCAAGAGATTGATTTTAAATTGTTTAAATGTAGTTTCAGTTAGCTTTAGGTAGTCTGGCCATGACTGGTTAATTTGTTTGTAATCCATGAATGTACATTTTCAGTTGTCTAAAAAACCACACAATTTTTCTCAAATACAAAGATATTCCTTAATTATACATTACTTTTTATATCTTTAAATTGAAAGAAAGTAATAATTATTTTCATGTGATCATTAGTGAATTATTTCTTCTGTATTTAATAAATTTTCATAAAACTTTTTTGATTTCTTGCTTTTCAGATTATGAAAGGATAATATGAAAATCTGAGAAAAACTTTTGGTTACCAGACATCTCAGTAGATCTGTGTGTTCAGACATTCTTTAAAATGCCAACTATTCGGCGAGCAATTAAAAATGTGGTGTGGAATTTTTCCGATGCCCAGATCAAAGTAAGAGAAGCAACTTCTAATGACCCATGGGGGCCTTCAAGTACTCTAATGTCAGAAATTGCGGATCTAACTTATAATGTTGTTGCATTTACAGAAATTATGCAGATGGTTTGGAAGAGACTCAATGACCATGGCAAAAACTGGCGTCATGTCTATAAGTCGTTAGTACTGCTGGACTATATAATAAAAACTGGTACTGAAAAGGTTGCTCAACAGTGCAAAGAAAACATCTATGCTATTCAAACTTTAAAGGATTTTCAGTATATTGAAGATAATAAAGATCAAGGAATGAATGTACGTGAAAAGGCAAAGCAGTTGGTTTCTCTGCTGAAGGATGATGAAAGACTTAAAAATGAACGAGCTAAAGCATTGAAGGCAAAGGAAAGGTTTGCTCAGAATGCTATGGGAATAGGCAGTAACAATAAGGTGAGTTGGTATATTATTTACTGTTGAGCCTTATTAGTTTTTAGTTTTGTTTCCTGGAAAGAAAGTGAACAAATTTTGCTGCTTTGATCCAGAAATGGTTTCCAGTCTCAAATGCAGAGTTACTCTGCATCACATTGATAATTCTAAGTAATGCATGTCTCCAATAAAATGAATAGTAATTACTGTACCATTGGTTGTATTCTAATAAATTTCAAGAATTATTTGAAATTTGTTTAAAAAGGAAAGGGCTTTCTAAAAGTGGATTTGTCCTCTCTCTCCACACACACAAGCACAAATGTTGTTTTAATCTTTATGAAGCAAATATATTTGAATAATAAAATAATTATTAGTGAATGCAGTGCATGCAGAAGCTATATTTAATGCTTATAATAAAATTGAAATGAGTCATGATTTTTTTTCAGCATGGTCCATATAACATCTTGAAATTAAAGGCACATTAGAAAAATTGAGTTTTTGTTACTTTGAAATTCTAGCACAAATAACCAATGTTTGTTTAATCTACCTTTTTTAAAATTTAATTTTGTAAATATACCTTCTGGTATTAGGTAATGTAAATATTGAGAGGATATGGGTTTAGGTGGAATTTGTCCCATGGCTATAATAAAATAAAAAATACACATGCATACACAATAAAATAATAAAAGGTATTATGTAATTGCTTAATTGCCTTAAAAATTCTATTCAAGATGAAGAATCTCTGTAGATTGACTGCTCTTGAGAAAAGCAACAAAAGCATACATGCATAAACTTGTCGCTTTTTAAAACTTAAATATGCAGATAGTTTGGTGTATATATGTAAACAAACTATAGGTTACCATTTTTTTTTTTCAGTTGATAGACAGTAATGTTATTGCTAGCTAGATGGTTATTAAAAGCAGCATGTACACAAGATATTTGGATAGCCCAATAAAGAACCATGGGCATAAAAGGTTTTTATTTATCATCTTGTTTCCTGGAACACACACATTACTTGAAAATACCAGTATAGTGGAAAGGCATCTGTGATTACTTTTTAGAATGAGTTTCCTTATGTATTCTCAGTTTTAAAATATCTAAAATGGAAATAAAATTAGAGGTGCATTATTTTTAAAAGTTGTCATTAGGAAAAAAATTTTCAAATGTCCAGTGTTTAAATGTATAGTTTTGTTTTTTTTAAAATAGGGCTTTGTTTGTAGATATGCTTCTGCTCTTAGTTGAAGTTATAAATATTGAGAGGATTTTCCAAAGAATTAACTGCTCTCTGACAAGCTCTTAGCAAATAATGTTATCTAGTTTTTGTGAATTTTGAAGAGAGTAATAGAATACTAAATACCTGGTACGACTAATTTCAGTCTATTACAAACATCAGACTATGCAGTGACAAGAAAGGTGTGCAAAAATTAAAATGTGTAATAGGCTTTTAAATTTTAAATATGATGGTTGTATATTTAATTGAAATATGATTAATTTGTACTAAACCATTTTGTTTAATTTGAAGTTACATTTGTTGAACCACTGAAAAAATATTAATTTCTGCTAACAATAAAAGTTGTTTGGTGTTACCAAAATTTAAAGGGAATGCAATTATTTTTCTTTGATCATTTTCTTCTCTTTTTTTACTCATGTAACTAGTGCCCCATTTTTTAAAATTTTGGCATGGATCATTTTAAAGGAGCAAGTTTGTTATTTTTAAATAATATTTTGTCTTCAAATCTGATTTTTCATAGTATTTATGATGATAAATTTAAAATGGCATGAGACACTTTTCTTTTATATCCTTAACATCCTCTTGTACAAATCTCGGGTATTTTGGTCAACTCATGCTAGCCTACATAGATTTTGGAGCAGCAGAATCCATACCTGCACAGACTTACTTTGTATTTTTTTATATTTGAGAAGTGGATAGGTATTTTTGAGTTTGTCCCAAAATAAAAGCAAGGTGTATACTAAATTCTGTTTTAATTAATGAATCTATTAGTTGAAAAGGGACATCTTTTTTATCATGTAAATATTTTTGCTGATTCTAGTTTTGCTTTCACTCAGGTTATGCTGGAGTTTAGAAACGATTATGAATACTTTCAGCTCAACACAAATCTAATTTTTTTTTTCCTTGCTGGAATTTCTGAAGTTTCACTTTCCTAGGAACAAAGTGAAGAAGACATTGTAATGGTTGGTCTACAGTCACATTCAGATAAGCACACGATCTGATTGTATTATGTTTTTAAACATACTTTTCATGAATGCACAACAACTATGTGATTTCATCTTAATAACAGAAATTCTTATAGGTAGTTATCTTCTTTATTCCCAACCATGTGATTGATTGCATTGGAAGCAAAAAGAGACAGTTATAAAAAAAACAAAAAAACAATTTAAATGCATGTGGAGTGCTTCAGTATTCAAAAAGTAGAAATTGAATTCTCTTTATGTATAAATATTCTGCATCACTAATGACTAATAATTAACAGAATATAATTAAATAGATATTAACCTAACATGAAAAATTCTTGAATTTTCTTCGATATAGATGAAACATTGGTGATTAGAATTGTTGCATAAGGTATGTTAACTTTACTATAAAGTGTAAGGTAAACCATTGTTACATTTTTCTCTGGCTACATTACTTGAGAAAATAAAGGCAAACTGGTTTTGTGGTAGATACCAACTTTAAAATGACATGGTTTTAACATTTAAAAATAATAACATTACCAACTAGACTATCATATTTTTTTTAATTGTAGTGCCAGTCACATTTAGAAAATGTACCTTTTATAAAATCAATATGGAGTATATAACATAACAGATATTTTTTAAAAAAGAGAAAAAATGAGTCATTGTCTATTTTGTAGATAGTATAATTTTTTTCCAGAGTATTTTAATTTCAAATTGCAGTTATATAGTTTTAAAAAGGCTTGGGATTACAGTTTATGGAGTGCAGCAGTTAGAAGTATTTAATCATTGTTTTTAAGTCTCTTCTCTCATCTACATGCACAAAAGGGAGAGAAGTAGTTTTTAAAAATCTCTAGTATAAAAATTAGGAAAGAAACCTAAAACTTCATCTGTTTAGTTGAAATGAATTGTTAGTTACATCACTGCAAATGGTAAAATTTTATAATTGGTTTATTATCATGTGCTCATACTGCATGTTAATCCTTATAAGTTCCTAGTTTAGTTTTATTCATGAAATATTTAAGTATGTAACAGTGGTGTATTACCAAATAAGCAGAGCTAATACAATGTTTATACTGGGAACAAACATGCAAGCATGGCTTTTAACTTTGTTGTGCTTTTTGTTACTTCACACAAACCATCTAATTATTTTTCTGCATCATCGTCATTGTAAGAAGTATTTAACTTCATACAGAGTTGCCAGCATATTATGCTATCAACTATTGATTGTGAATATTTTCAAATGTGTTTTTTTTTTTTTTTTTTTTTTTTTTTTGATAATTTAGTTTTTTAAATTCTGGAGTTATTTACTTACAGTATAAATTAAATATTTTTCTTACTTTCTCTCTCGGTTTGCAGTAATAATTTCTTTATATTATTTAACTATCTATATTATACGTTTTTTACAATTGCTATTGATTTAATTATCCATAGATTAAAAGACAATCAAGCTGTTTATTCATTAACCTAGAGGTAGGTTTTAGATGTCTGTCAGAGCACTAATACTAAATTACATATATTTGATCACAATGTACTATTGCATTCTAAGACAACTCTTGAATGTTTATTAATTGTACAAACATTTACATTTAAGTTGCATTTAAAGAAGTAGATTAGGAATTCAGAGCATATTACTGATAGTTTTTTTTTTTAATTTATGTCATTGGCTGCTTTCATCAAAAATTATCCTCATAACAGATTTTTATCTCTACAGAATTTCAGGGTTTTACCAACAAAGCAATAACAAACCACTCATTAAAATTAAGAAGTTAAAATATATACTAGTTTTATACAGCGATTGCAATTTTGCAATATTTTTAACAATTGGACTTTAAGTATCTTAGCAGCCACACCAGTGGTTTTAAATTGGTCTTCATTGAAGAACAAATGGTGGCAGAAATAGATTTAGCAGTTTCCATTACCAGTAACTTAAAGTCAACAATACAGATGTAGGATTTTCATAAAACATTTGGTAGGGGTAATATGTTAAAGCTTTAGCATAGATACTAAGTTCTTACTGTGGATTGGAAATTACTTTACAACAGTTTTTGAGAATTGTTATCATAGATGTAGCTCCATGTCTAAGCTTCTAGAAGTTTTTATTGGGGAACAGTTCAGTTCTTGGGCCTATTCATTTTCTCAGTGAGTCCTACCCTGACTTTCAAAGTCTGAGGACATCTCTCAGCAGTGAGCTAGAAGGGAAATTAGCATTGGTGACCGAGCAAGTTATCTGAGTGATGTTGAATATATAAGCCAATCAGTAGTTACTGGCATAGCTTCCACTGCATGTTTCTGGAAAATCCTACCAGTACTCTTAATTTTTAGATTTGGGAGTGGGTGCTAACCAGGATTTAAACTCTGGCTCTCAACAATATCATCCAGTATTCTGGATGTCCTGTCCCAAGTTGTCTTTTCTCTCTCTCTCATATGCACACACAAGCAACTGAAAATTAATGTTTTTTTAATGCAAATTTCTTGGCCTTTGGAACATTGTTTGTTTTGTTGTTTTAAAACTCATTAAATGTTATATGCTAAACTTACATGGAAGTTATTTCTTCCTGTATCTGATCACTAAGTTTTTGCTTTTCTTTAAACATGTTTTCTTGAAGATGCATGTGCATATATTTTTTTCTTATTATAGTTTTATGAAGAGATACCTTGACGAACTTGGCTACTCAGGTTTTTAATGTAAAGTACAACTTGTAAACATCACCAGATCAGGGTTTAAAAGTAAATTAGCCATTAATAATATGGTTGTACAGTTGGTCAAAACTTTGGAACTATCAGTATGGACTTGCTTTCACAAATGACAAGGAAATGATGATAATCTAAAAAAATCTTTTAAACATTGGCTCTGTTAATTTCAAAGATTTTTTTTCCTTTCTTTTAGTAGTAGTTTTTTTTTTTTTTTTGATTTTCTCTAAAGCTAAAATAAATCTTGGAAAGATAAAGGATGTTATTTCTTTATATTGCATCTTGTAAAAACTCAGTAGGACAAGACCAGTTATTGAACTTCTTTCTACAGCAGAATGTCTGGTGAGTCATTCAGTGTAGCTGTATTTTGGTCTGGAAAATAAATCCTGAACTTGTGCTGTTGAGAATGACACAGTCCATGTGAGATGACTCATTGAGTGCTGCAAGATGTATATGCCTATATTACCTCAATGACATAACCATTTATTTGGTTCAAATCTTGTGTTAAAGTTGCTTAACAGGCCAACATTAAGAAAATAAATATGTGAATGAGGGATCAGTAATTATTAACAAATACTGATGTTTACAGCAATGGAATAGTTACATTGGCTTTTTAGTTATTACATAGTAATTATAAGGTGCATGTTGAGTTGGTTAAGTAAATAAAATTTATCAATTGTAAAATGTATTATTTTGGTTTCAAATTTATTGATGAAAATGTTGATAATCTGATATTGTACCAGTCTGCTCATTTTTCTAGTGTCTGCAGATTATGTTCATGTAAATTTTCAACAAATGTTTAGAGTTCTAAATCAGAGTTATTGAAAAATGTTTGTTATTTTGTGTCGGGATAACATGGAGCAACTTGTGTTGCAGTCTGTCTTTGCCATAGCTGCAGATAAATCAATAGTATTTATAGACTAACCAAATCACTTTAGAGATATTTTTTAAAATTCTGATGCCCTTAATTTCCATGAAAAATAATAAAGTCCAGTGAATTCTATTTTTGTAATTGGTTGGTTATTGTTTTTAATTTATTGGAAGACACATTTTCTATAAATTGGCCTTTTTTAAAATGTTTAGATTTCCATTACTGTATCCGAAGATAGTCAAAAAATGTTGTGGAAACAAAGTTTTATAATAATAACAGAAAAGGCGAAAAGTGTGTGTGTGTGCGTGCGCACACGCTTTTTTTTTGGTTGGTTGATTGGTTGGTTTGAACATTAGCTTTAGATGTCTAGATTAAGTTGTGTAAAAATGAATGGGGATAGAAAATTAACTACTTGGAGTTTTTATTTGTTATAAGCAATGAATACATACGCTAGCTACACGAGTTCTTGACATATACTATAGACCTGCACTTGAAATAGCTGATGTCATAGATATATTTACTTTTGTTTTTGTATCAACTGCTTCCATACATACAGTTCTGACTTTAACATATGACGCACAACTTTTAAAATACATTTAAATTTTGTAAAATCTTAGGCTTTTCCTGTAGCCTTAGTGTTAGTCCTTTTTAAATGGCTTCCTTGTTTTATGAAATATCTTTTTTGAGAATGGGTTTCTTCCTCATACTTTTAAGGATGGGTTCTTTACAAAAAAACAAAGACAGACATGCAAATACTTCTGTTGTTGCTGGTGTTCTTATATAAATATTTCATGTGGGTTTTGAATTTTAGAGGTTGGTTTTTGTTTACATTAACAACTAAAATAGACTTTCAGGCTTTAACTAGGGGAAGGCTTAGTATCTTAAACTAAAACTAGGATAAAGGTGAGGCCACTGCTTGATGGAAAAGCTCCTGTACTGCATCATACTTAACAACTTAATAATGAAGCACAAATTTCAAAGAAGTTTATTAAATTACCCACTTTTACTGTTTAGTTTAAATTTGGCTTAATACTGAATTTGAAAGCTATTTGTTTCAAAGCAATTATTTTTGCAATAATTTACTCCATTACCAGTTTTTACTTTTTCTCTCTCTCTCATCTGCCTGACCTTTAGGTTCACATGGGGTAGTAACTACCAATACTGCCTTGCCTGTCTAGAATTACTATTAATGTCTAAACATGTCCATTTGTCTGTTAATGCATGTTCTTAAATTATATAATTTGTTTATTGGCATTAGTGTTGGTTAATTTCATGATACTATGAATGCTAATATTGTGAATCGCAATAGATAACTTTCCAGGATACTGACAGTTCTTCTGTTGATATCAATAAAATTCTCAATCTTCTCATGTGCATCTCAGGTATTCACTTTCTTTGGAGATGTATATTTTTTTGTTAACCTAATGATTTAACTGAAAACTAACATAGCAGATACATGATAATTATATATGGTATTTGATGAGTTAAAAAGAAAGCTTATATTTAATTTCTTTCTCTTTGTATTTACTTAATTTGTGACAATAAAATGCTGATTTGCACGTTCACTTGTTAGTGTAGCAGCTGGTTGTTTCGTAAGAGTTTAAAATGTATGATTAAAATTCATCTTTAGAAATCAAAATGTTTGAACTTGTAGTTCTTTCCTTTTGTTTTTAGGGGAGCAATGCAAGGTGTTCCATAACACTGAACAACAATGATTTTTCCACCGGAACACTATCATGCTTGCTTTGTAGTATTTCGCACACTGATTTCAAATCTGAAAACTGTTTTGCTCTAGGACATCACATTTTTTAGTTATGGCATGTGACTGATGAATTGAGGTTATTCATAGACAGTAGCAAACTAAGCCTTAAAGCTGTGCTGTTACATCATGGTAACCAAAACCTTAGGTTCCTATAGCTTATGCAGTTGGCTTGAAAGAGACATACAAGTCAATGGAACTCCTTTTGAAAGTGACGAGTTATTCGGATCATAAATGGAAAATTTGTGGTGATCTCAAAGTTATTTCTCTCCTCCTCGGATTGCAGCTAGTGTACCCAAAACACATGGGTTTCTTGTGTCTTTGGAATAGCCGTGATGTTGCCAACCATTACACTCAAAAAGATTGGCCTGAGCAACAGGAACCTGTAGTTGGCAGGTACAATGTGCAACATATGTCATTGGTAGACCAGAATGTCTACCTTCCGCCACTTCATATCAAACTTGGCCTTATGAAAAACTTTGTCAAAGCCATGGATAAAGACAGTAATGGCTTCAAGTATCTAAGAGAAGTTTGGTGCTGGCGAAAGTGAAGCTAAAAGAAGGAATTTTTGTGGGGCCCAAAATTCAAGAACTCATGTGTGATGACAGGTTCAAGAAATAAGTTGAACCAACTGGAGTCTGCAGCATAGGAAGCATTTATTTTAGTTGTAAGAACTTTTTTGGAAAATACAGAGCTGAGCACTATGCTGAATATGTGGAAAACATGCTAATGGCATATCAGCGAATGGGGGCCAGAATGTCTCTTAAGATGCATTTTCTGCGTTTGCATCTTGATTTTTTTTCCAACCAATCTAGGGGAAGTCAGTGATGAGCATGGTGAAAAGTTCCACTAAGACACAAAGGTGATGGAAAATGGATATCAGGGCAAATTCAATCCCAACATGATGGGTGATTACTGTTGGTTCCTCCAAAGGGAGACTGATACCTCACATAAGCACAAAACCAAGTGTCTGAAACATTTTTGAACATTTGGAATGTACCTACTATGTAAGTTAAATGTGTTCCATATCTTCCATACTGCTTTTATCAATCTTTCTCATGCATCTGCTGTCTGATCATGGCAAATATGTTCCACATTAAACATTTGAATACCAAATATTGTTGTTCAAGCTTTATGTAGTTCATATAACAAATCATAATGTAGCATTAGTAGTGAAATTCCTCCTTATGCATATCTCAAAAACCTGACGTCCTAGCCAGATTCTGACTTCAAATTTGAAATCAGCACCCAAAATTTAGCTAAGATCACCTACATTTTGCTCAGTGGCAGACAGAAAGTTTCATTTTGTTGTCCAGTGTAATTAA
Organism: Nautilus pompilius; assembly: GCA_018389105.1. NCBI lineage: Eukaryota > Metazoa > Mollusca > Cephalopoda > Nautilida > Nautilidae > Nautilus > Nautilus pompilius. Next base: position 894,179 of record JACATO010000069.1, on the reverse strand, counting down.
CCAAACAGATCAAATGATTATTTTTCCATAACAATATATGAAGTAGTAAAAGCATGACAGTGTATTTAAAAATCTACCACCATGTAGCATTATTATAGCAACTGTTGAAAAATAAAGCAAAATTCAAAGACATTAGCCTAAAGAAGCATTTCAGTCTTCTCAAAATGCAGTTTGCCTTGTTTGGGTATGAAAAGATTTATTCTCACTGAGGATAGTGTAGCAACTCTCTTTATGTATAGCTCAACAAATTGATCAGATGCACACACCAGCAGAACTGAAATTAACTTTGTACCTCTCTCTTGCATGATCTGGAGTTAAAGCCATTTCATCTAAGTGGTGCATAGTTTTCTTAAAGACACTTACAATTGTGGAGTAGAATTCTGTTAGATTTGGCTTGATAGAATCACTATAAGTCCCACTTGTAGGAAAACGTGTGGAGTGATGAAAGTTTAAGCTAAATGGGAATGCCAACAGGTATGGACTAATCTTGTGTCTTGGTTACTGGGGGAATCTGGAGTGACAGCACCCAATTTTCTTTGAGAAAAGATTACAAGTGTTGTACCTGCAGACATTGCAAGATACTGTTTACTCCGAAATTCATGCAAGATGGGATATAGTTTGACATTAGATAGATGAAAAGCTGCTTGAACAATGGTTATGCAGACACAGTTCTGTTGTGGCCTAAAAAATCTTATGAATTAGCCTCACCATTGCTGAACTCAAAGAAAAAGTTATGGAAGTCATGCATGAAATCGGTTCTGGTTCTGTGATTGGTTGTCTTGCATTTCTTTTCTTGATATGTCAGGTGGTGCATTAAAACAATGTAAAACCATCTTTGTGTTATCTTGTTAATGAAGTATAAGCATTTGGGCTTGTTCAGTCAATTTTGGTATATTTTGACTTATTAATAAGCTGCAAGTGTAACAGTAAATTTTTATTTATAGTTTTATATTTTATCAACATTTTGTTATTTGAGTCTTCTTTAAAATTTAGAGATCTTAAAATAAGAAGCTTTAATAACTTGAAATTCATTTGAACTTATTTACTTTATTTATTAAGGTTTCCTTTACATTACAGTCAGTGAGAACTGATTCGTTTTGCATAGTCTTCATAAATATTACTTAATTCAAATGGAGCAGATACTTGCTTTTTTAAAAAAAATAGTTTATGGTTTACATTCATCAAACATCAAGAAGTCTATGAAATATTAATATCTACATAAACCTAAGCAAAAAAAACATCCCAAATAACTTGTATTGTTTTGATCATATCATCTAAAACTTTGCTATTTTGCCTTCAGAGCAAGTCTTTCAAATAAAGAAATTAGTCATTAATTGACAAAGTATGGACCACTGAACTCTATGTTAAGGGTGTCTTAAAGAAAAAGCTTCTGTCCACATAGTGGTTTACCAATTCAGAACTTGGAGGAATTAAACCTGAGACTGCAGAAGGAAGAGATAAGAATACCCCAAAGAAGAATTCAATATTTGGTGATGAGCATGCAGAAAATGCGATTTTGTCATCCTTTAACTTTGTTGTAACTTTTTCTAAGGAAACTTAAGATAGCACTCAGGAAGATTGTAAATAATATGCTGTTGAATTATTGTATTAAAAGAACAATTTAACTAATTTTCATTTAGTCATTAAGCTGTTAGCATTAATTTTGTTTTGTTTTTTTAAGGTGACATTATTTTGCTAACTTTATAAAGGTTGGTGTATTTCTTTTTTCTCCTAAAAGAGGACAGGTGGATGCTTAATGCACGTGCATGTGTGTGTGTGCAAGAATTAAGGCCTCAGTCAATTTTTACTAAACAAGCATTTACTGAACTCTGAATTATAGTATCATCATAATTTTGCTTCACTGTCATTTTAATCCTTTCTCCATTAGAAAAAAACAAAAAGCATAAACTAGTCTAAGAGTTACTAAGGAAAAACAAGTTTCAAGTCTCTCTTTATAAAGCTGGATCAAAACCCTATAATAACTTTTAATCTTAAAGATATCTTTACTTTCACTAAGATTAAGTGAATGTTGTATGCAGTGATTTGCAGTCTTATAGCAATTGTCAATGAGTTGTTCATAAATAGATAACTTATGATTGTACATGGTTATTGATGTTTGTATCATTTCTTTTGTCTCAACAGCAATTTGAACAGGCAAAGTCTGATAGACAAACAGATCCTGATGGAGATGATGATAGGGTAAATCTCTGGCATTTCTTCTTGGTCTTTATTTTTTGTTGTTTAAATTTTTATTTTATTTTTATTTATTTTATTTTCTTTTTTTTATCTTTTTTATAATAGAGCAGCTTTAATTTGAACGAATGTATTAACAAGTAACAGGAGGGTTACTGTCACCCTGACTTTGATAGGAATTATTTAAAATTATGCATGTTCTTGTTGGTTTTGGTAGCTGGCATGCTTGAAGCCAAGGCTTTATCATACACTGTTTAATGAATTTGCTCGGTGGGTAGATAGGCTTGAGTTGTCTGAAGTACCAGCTCTTGGTTATCTACCCTTGTTTTTACTTGTCAGTTTTTTGTTTCACATTTGTCTCATCAGTTTTAAGGTGTAGTTTTGATTATTGATTTTTTAATAAAAAAACAAACAAAAAACAAAACACTAAAATAATATTGTCAAAAATACATATCAGAATAATGATAGCATGCACTTTTTTCTTGACATAATTTTCAATATTATTTAAAGATGTTGAAGGAAAATAAAGAAAAAGAAAAAAAAAATACGTGTCAGTGAGTTATCACCAGTTTGGCATAATTCTAGGCAATAGTACATTTTGAAGAGCGTATTTTCCAGAAGCTAGTAGTACTTGTTGTTATGCCCACCTTTTGTAGAACCACACTCCCTGAACATTTATCGAGATTAAAACTCTCAAATGTAGTGGCTGGCTTGTTTCATTTCTAACTAGCTTACCGGTATTGCACCGTTTCAGCTATTGAATTCAGTGTAAAAGTTTATATGGTTAGCTACCAGTGTAATTATTATTACTGTTAATATCTGATAGAAACTATTGAATCTATTCTGTGGGTACTGAAACATCTGTATCAGAATACCTCAAGGTAGAGTTTAGATGTTTAAAGTGGAATTAATAACAATGACTTAGTTTTATTACTTGTAATGTCTTAATCTTGCATGTGTTTTAACTGGCACAAATTATTATCTCTAAACAGGTAAGGTTCCTAAAATTGCATACAAACAATTGCACATATATACATGTAATATGAAATGGTTAGTGGTTTCATTGAAAAATTAAATATATCTGAATAAGAGTTTTTGGTGATTGTGGACAATAGATTACTTTTAATGCTTAGTTTTTGCTTTAAATTGTGGTGATTCTTGGATGATAGTTGTGTGTTTAAATAAACACAGCATGAAACACAAAAACTACAGTTTAGAAGATGAATATGTTGTTTGTATGCTCAGTTTGAAATGGGTCCAAGTAAACCTGTTTATAGAGTGCATAGGAACAAAGCTGTTTGTTGTGGGGGGGTCGGGAGGTTGCAGGCTTTTGAACTGTAATAGTAATCAGTAACATTCTAGCAGAAAAATTTAGAAAGACCACACAATACTAGGTTCATAAAATATGTTAAGCCACAGTTCCATCTTCAGACTCATATATGATTACACTATGAGATAGTACTTTATTTCATTTAAAATAATTTTTAGAAAATATATTTGTAAATAAAATGTATTCAAAATTAGTTATCAGTTGCTTAGATATTTAACCTGCTTAGATGATCATAAATACCAAACTATTTACAGCAGCTTCATTTGTTGTGTGTTGAAGTAGTGATGCTAATGTTTTAAAAGCACAATTCAGTATAGTTCTACAATTCGGCATCAGAATATGAATAAATGTATTACAGGACAAAAAATATTAAAGTGCTTATTGCATTTAATTGACTTGAAAAAATTTATTTACCATTTTTTTAAACTGAAGATAAACAGATTTGAATGGTTCTTATTTGCAGATAATCTGTCTGATTTCTACACATTTTAGGTAATTTGTTCGTACTTAATGAATGCTTCAAACTTGATTTGAAATTAAACTTTTGATATGACTTCCATCCTTTTGTTTGATGTAGTTAAACCACCATCTAGTATTTAATGATATTTTATTGTTGTTGTTATCATCAGTAAAATCCAAAATAAATTCAATGTTGCATTCTATTAGCATACTCTCTTAAATGGGAATAAAACAAGTTTTACTGACTACATTTAGCTTTGCCAAAATAATAAAGATGAAAATATTTTAAATGTTATGAATCACAGATTTGATGAAAAAAATTGAGATTAATAGAAGCAATTCTATCAGTTTTGTGTTTTTTGTTGTTTTTTTTTTTTCATATACTTATTTTATATGAAATGAAAATATGATGTAACTGGAATTGGAAGCAAATGGAACATCAGTAGCCCTTTTAGATTTTAGCCAGCCAAAACAAAAGATAAAAAAAAGGGGGCTATCTATGGTTGTAAGTAATAATGATGTTAAGAATTACCCAGCCATATATTTTTCATTAGCATTTTGTGGAGTAAATTTTATGCCACGGGCATTCTTAGGGAATTTCTCTAATCGAAACTCAAAATGTTGAAGGTATGTCCAATAATGAAAATGTTCTAAAGTTTCTTTTTGGAAGTTATGGCTAGTCATAACTTGTCATGGGGGGGGAAAAAGTTTCTAAATAACACACATCGCTCTAATTTATTTTTTTTTTCTAACTTCATTTAATAGACTCTGACTTAATTAAATGAATGAGTAAAATTGGAAGAGGAAAAAAAAAACTGAGTGAGAGAGAGAATAATCATGAAGAGATTGAATGCAAACCAAAAGTAAGGTTATGGCTTTAGCCTTTTCAGATACTTTCTCCTTTTGGCATTCCAAATTTAGATTTTTGTTGATAATTTAAGGACCTGGTGTCTTTTTGGGAGTACTTTGTACTGGTTAGGTTTATAGCCAGAAACATTCTGCAAACATTTAAAAATATTAGAAGGAAGATAACTATAAATGTTATTTTATTTTATGATTATTTAGTATTAATATAGATATCACCTATTCTTGTCGGTTGAGGTTCACTAAGTTGCATACAATTAGTGGCTTTTACCTGACTTGGCAACTACAAATAATCTAAAATAAGTTTGCACACAGATGATGGATACAAATTTTAAATGAAGAGAGTGTCTGTCCCACTAATATCAGACTTTGATAGTGAATGGGGGAAAGTATGGGCCAATAATACTGGCCATCATTTTGATTTATAAAGTGGTCTAGTTATATCTTTATAAAACACTTGTTTAGTCTACATCCACAAGGCTGGCGTGCAGGTTAATAGCTGACTTTGCTATGCTTTAGGTATGTATTTATTTTACACTTGGTTGCTTGATGCAGCTTAGTATTTGCACTCATGTGGTTGTTTTTTAATGAATAATTGATATTATTGTTTTTTTGTGGGATTGGATGGTTCTATTGTTTATTAAGATTTTCTTTTTCATTTTAAAGCATTGGACACCACCTAAGTAGAAATATTGTTGAACATTTCAAAGATATATTTTTTTTTTGTCTGTTTTTAATTTAAAATTACCTGTAATGGTTTGCCGAATTCAGACAGAGTTTTCTGGATTGTACAGTTATTTTGTGCATTAAAATTTCATAAAATCTAGTATTTTTAAATTTTGAAAAGGGTTAAAAACCGAAACACAAAATGGACCACATTTAAACTAATCGAAAATAATGAAGTTGTAGCAAAACGTTTTTTAAAAAAATATTTTTGGTTTTAGTATAAATGCATTACTGTATTACAATAAAAAAAAAACACACACCAGGTTGTTGAATTTGTAATTTATTGGCTTGGTTCTTTAATACTCTTTTCTACCAAGCTGAAGAGAACACCCAGAAGTGATCCATTACCATATCATTTATTCTTAACCATTTTCTGAAATACTTTATTGGACATTTTAGTGTGGGATTTTTCTTTTTAGTGTTTCAGAAATTCTGCCCATGCGAATGTTTATAGCAAGGTGTAAGTTTCCAGTATTACAGGTACAGGTTGTTTAACCAACAGGTTTCATCACTTTGGTTTTAAAAAAAACAAACAAACAAATTAAACAAATAAGCAGCCCCTTCATTAGAATTGTTTTATAGTTTATCTGCTGGATATTTTTATCAGTCACCATCATATTAAAGTTGCTCTGCTTTGCTTCTGTTTTGCAGACTTTTGTGATAGCTATATTTTCTAAACTGTTAATAAGTTTAGTATCCTGCCTATTAGTCAGCGCTGTCTTCAGTCAGTCAGGTTTCCATGCTTCCTGGTTTTCTGTCATCATTTGAGTAGTTAATTTTTTTGACATTATTCATCCACATACATCTGCCTTTCCCTTTCTCTGTTGGCTTCAGTGCTTCCTTTCAAGATAGAGCTAATATGCATTTTAATTCCTCCATCCAGCAAAAGCCAGTTTTCCTTTTCCAGTTTCCATTAAATACTTTCCTCTGCCAATTATCTTTAGCACTTCTTCATTTGATACTCTGCTTTTCTAAGTTATTCTTAGTATTCTGCAGTAGCACCAGACTTTAGAATCAGGATTCTTTCCCTAATCACTTTAGATATGGTGCATATCCATACATAAATAATAGTGTATACGTAAAATTTTAACGTTTGTTTTCTTATTTATAGTTTTGATGATGATGCTGCTGCTGCTGCTCATTTCTTTGAGATTCCTTCTTATTTTGCCCCCATAATTTTTGTTATACATTTAATATCTCAGATTCCTTGGAGGTTCAGCTTTTGGTTATTGTGTTAGTTATCTGTAGAGTTCTGTTTACTCTGCCCATCTAAGGTTATAATTTTTATCAAAGAAAGATTAACTGCCTTTATTTTGATTAAATTTTCTTCCTTTCTTGGTTTCAGCTTTTTTTATCTCATAAATTAAAGGATTATGAGCCTTATCCGTTGCTTCTTTCTGTCCATTTTTTATGCTGATGGTCATCTTTGGCTCCTCTGTACACACACTTGTGGGGGGGGTAAGTTGCTTTGTATCCCCCCTCTTCTGTATTATGGTTTTATATTTATTCTCTTTTCTCTCTTTTTCTTCTAAGTCAGCAGGTGTACCAATGAAGGATGCTTTTTCCACATGAGAAATTAGCTGTTTCTGTTACTATCTTATTCCAGGAGACTTGTGGCCTGTCTCTTCTATTGTTGGTTCACCTAGCACATCTTCACATTTGTCGCTGAAGCCTTTTTTATTTCTGTTTCCTAATCATGCTGTTTTAACTGATTGCCTGTTGGGTTTTTCTGTTTGCCAAGTTGCCACAACCAGATTATGATCAGTTCCATAATCTGCCCTTTGTCTGACCTCTGATTTCTTCATGCTGTCTGTATCTATTTATTATGCTGTAGTAAATTTGTTTGTTTATATGAATTCTCAGGGAAGGATATTCCTAGCTGTGATCTTTTAATGGAACTAAGTATTAATGATACTTTTTTTTTTTTCAGAATTATAATTGACTATTTTCTCTTTCATTGCTTTCTCCTAGTCTAATATCTTCTCTGTTCAAATCAATCGTTGCATTAAAATCAATTATAAATGTCTGTCTATTTTAAATATATTTTCTATATCCATAGACATTTTTTTGCTGTTCTTTCTTTCTGATGTAGGAGCATATACTTGTATAGTAGATAATTAACTGGAGGAGACTTCATTTTTATTACTAACAATCTCCTTGAGACTATTTGGTAGTGTATCACACTATTTCTTGCTCACCCTTGCAGAATGATTGTGACTCCTTTCCTATTTTGTGTTTTGCTTGAGTAGATGACAGTTTGTCAGTATTGGGTAATAGTTTTATAAAATATTTGTTCTTTCCCATAAAGTTTTTGCAACACCCAAGATGTCAAGCCCCATGTTCAGCATCTCTATAATGACATTAGATAGCATTCCAGAAGTATTCAAACTACCTAGATTCCATGTTCCTACTTTATAGTAGTTGCTGGCTGATGCTACAGTTTCTCCTACTGTATAACAGTCTCTCCACCAGGCTGGACGGGTGTCTATAGAATCACCTCTACTTGTCAGGCTCCTGGATTGCAATGATTATCTTCAGAGGTGAATAGCAGACTTCTAGAACCATTTACAATCTGTACAGGCCATTCCCACAATTAACTTGGTATTATTTCAGAGTAGCAGGGTGCCAATGACACATTAAAGCAGGGAAATTTCTGTCATCTGCATTTATGGTGCAGCAAGTTTTGAAAAAAGTAAATAGCACTAATACTGTTTGCTCATTTGCCTTTATGACCACTTTCAAAAATTGAAGGCTTTATCTTAATTGTCTTTTGTTTTTGTTTTGTTTTTTCCTTCATGCTTAAACCATTTTATTCCTATTCAGAACATTGGTTTGGGCACTCTTTTTTTTTCCCCACCAAAGAATCTGCTTACTAGAGTTTTATCTTTTGTCTACAGGTGCGGTTAGGTACTACTGGAAGTCCTACCCTGCAGTCTAGTTCAGGTGGCTATGCAGATCCTTATGGTGGAGCCACTGGTTATAATGACAGTAAGTAAAGGGTTAACTAACAGAGCTGTTAAACAAAACTCTTCAGTTACAGGTTTATGCATGCATTTTATTCTTTAACTCTGTCTAAAACTATTAGGATTAACTTGTCAAGCTGGATTTGAGGGAATCTTAAAGATGGGACTTTTTAAGGTTTTGCATAAAAAAAATTTTAGCATTTTGAATAAACTAATGTCAAAGAGGGATACAAGTGTGATTAACACACACTACCTAAATGTGAAACTGCTTTGAAATACCTATGTATTTGTGCAATAATACGCAGTAGATTTAATGTATACTGTATAAATTCCTAATTGTAATTACACAATACCATCTTGTATATTTTAATTTGTTATTAAAGGAAAAAAAAAACACTATCCTATATGTCTTATTTTCCATTATTATTTATGTATTTCAGTATATTTCTTTGGGTAAACTTACCAATACCAGTTTAACAAAAAATTCTTTTATACAGAATAAATTCAGTTCCAAGTCTTTTTGTAAAAATGGGATTTTACTGTACTATTAACTATGCCTGATTGCATTCAAAAATTGGCATATTGAAATCGGTAAACTTAACAAGGGTAAGAACCAGATAGTTCCAAAATCACTAGAAACATCAAACTTACCGATGAGTTTCAGTGTACACATGACCGAGATTCACATCTGCTCCTGTTTCACTGCATAAAGAACCTTGGTGCACTTTTAAAAAGTTTTAAAAATCAATGAAAGGGGGGGGAAGATTGTCTTAAAATGTATTCTCATAGAATTTATTTGATAGATATAATATTGCTTTGTGATCTTAATGTTGGAATAGAGACAAAAACTTGAAAATAAAAAAGATTAGCATTTCAATATTTATGGTCATTAGATAATTGACTCTGTCAGTCCTTAAAAGTTAATTTTTTTACTGGGTAATTGTTGTTGCTTTATAACAGATTGGTGATCCTGTAAAAGAATACCATAATTTTTTTTTTTTTTTAATTTAGAAATTGACTTTACTTTTGTGAATGCTGTGATATGACTAGTTATTTTTTGAAGGTTCTAATGTGCAATGGTCTTTTTCTGTTGTCTCTTTTGTTTGTAGTGTTCCTCTTAATAGTAGACAAGCCTTTTCAAATGTCATTAACTAAAACTTAAGTTAACACCTGCAACAATTTTGTGCTTTCAAAGTCTGTGGATTGCACAGCTCAGCAAACTCATTATGAATACATTCACTACATTGAGACTCAATTGTATGGAGGCTAGTACAAAGGTTTGAAACAGTAAAAAAGGATTCAAATTTGTATTTGCTTCATAAAGATTTAGATAGTGGCATTTATAAATGGCAAGAGAAGAACTGAGGTTGTGCCAGCAACTTTAAACTGTAAGTTGAATCATCTGAATAGATCCCAGATTGTTTTTACTCTTCCTCCTCTTTCCAAACTGGCAGCAGCTTATAAACTCTTACATTTTATTTATTCTGCCTTTACTGAAAAAAAGAGAAAAACAAGAGAAGAAAGTGCATGGTGTCCTCTTCAACCCCTTACAAAAAAACTATATATATATATATAAAGTAAAATGTTCTCTGTACTTTTGATTCTTCATTTTCAGCTTGAATTATAACCACTACAAGTTTAGTAATTCTATATGTTCTGTATCATATTCCCTCAATATATTATTGACCTTGAAAACTGCACTTTTTCAGCATATAAATGGAAATTTTTTGTATAGTTTTCTAAAAATCTGCAACATAGAAAAATGAGAGAATCTCTGGATTAGTCTTGTACATAAATGGAGAATAATTTTCCTGGTACAGGAATTTATTCAGAGATTGTACCTCAGTACATTATGATTAACATATTTTTTGGAGAATAAGACTATTTGGAGTAAAAGTAGCTAATTTTCTCACTTTTCTTTCCTTTGTTCATAGATAAGTCCATTTCAAGAGAAAGATGAAACTAAATCAGCTGGTAGTTAACCAAACTTTCAACCAGTCAGAACAATATGTCAGACCCTTCATAACATTGTCATGTTGCATAGCTGTATACAGTACTTCTAGGCCCATGAATATTAAGGAGCTGTTTGTGCATATCATTGAACTACTTTGTGGATTGGTTTTCTGGATAAATGGAGTGTTCAACATATCTAATCATTTAGAGATTTGAAACAAACTGCAACCGTTATTATTGGTTCTGTTATTGAAAACTGTCTATTTTAGTCACTACATGACATTAGTGATGGTGTGATCATCCTGTGTTCTTTGCACTGTATTGAATTGCCTACTTTAAAAAGCCAGACATGTCATTTTTTTCTGCCTGCAACACTTAGTTTATTTTGAAATATTACAACATACAAATTCATAAATTCAACTCTCATTTTAATTTCTGGTAGAATGAGTCAATATTCAGCTCATTTTCAAGTTGTCCAACATTTTGGGTTTATGACTAAGCCAACACAGAGGTGAATACACTCAGCTGTTCTCTGATTGGATAATAGAATACATACCTCTGGGAAAACCACTATGGTAAATATTGTACACCATGAAAAAAAAGGTAGGGAGAAATGTAAAGACAGCAATCATCAGTTGTGATTTGTTGGGCCTTTAGTCTCAGCTGTACAGTACTAAGTGCATGATACATGGTTCATGGAGTTAGCACATATTCCTCCAACTTATTCTCAGTGATAGTCCACCCAAATTTGCAGCCACAATTTGCTTGCTTAGTTTTCTTCACAGTTCTTAATGTATCCTTCACATTATGTTTGTCCCTAACACACACCTTGCTGACACCATATTTCCTGTGTATGACCATATTACCGCCATTTTCTTCAGTGAACTTAACAACTTTCATCTGCTATGTATGACTTGTGTGACTTTGCAAAGGGCATTTTGAGATGGGGTGGAGGATTTGTTGTGGGTATTTATACAAAATTAGGATTGAAAAGGATAATTTCCCATGCTTTAGTGAACGCATTAACGGTTAACTGCTCAACCAATTGGCAAATGTCTTGGGCACCAATTTCTGTAATCTGTTTTAAGTGAACAATTTTATAATTTATTTCAGAAAATAACATAGTCATTAAAATTTTTTAATTAAAGTAATTTCAAAGACACTGTCCATAGATAAGTTGTTCTGGAGTATTAGTCAAAGCTCAGACTTACAGGGGTGGGGGGGGGTATCAACTTGTCGAAAAATATGGTAGATAGTAAATCACTATTGCACTACATACTAATCATTCAAATATATCCTGTAATAAACAAGTCTGGCAGTATATCATGTGCTATTTTCATAGCGTATAGTTAAAAACTACTTGAAAAATGTTGTGCTTTCACAGGCCATTTAAATTTAGAAATTGGATTTCTGGCATCAAAATTATTTCCCATGGGATGCTAAACCTGGATTTTATTCATCTGTTTATTAAACTAAGTGTTATTTCATGGTTCATTCAAATATGATGAAAAAGGTTTCTGCATGACTAATAGTTAGAAAAAAAGTAAAAGCTAATATATTGGATATCTATAAAGAACTGACTGCTGTGCTTGATAAATGTGCATTGAAGCAGATCTTTCTGTTTTGAATAGCATCGCCAACACACAGGCGAAGGTTATCATCTGAGTTGGAATCTGCCCGTCCTGCATCCCTTGGGGAGGAAGAGCTACAGCTTCAGCTGGCATTGGCCATGAGTAAGGAGGAACATGAAGAAGAACTGAAGAAACAAAAGAGTGATGATATCAAATTACAAATGGCAATAGAACAAAGTAAAAAAGGTACTGATGAGGTGGGTACCTTTTTCTCCATTGTCAATAGTCATATAGCCTGCAAAAGATGTATTAAAGATTTTAATAAATTTTTCATTATTTAATATCTTATTATTTTGAAATTACTCAGAATGGAATGAAATAAATAATTTTTTAAAGATACTATATGATCACCCATAAGACTTTAGGTCATCTCATTTGTAATCTTGGAATTATTTCATTGTTTGCTTGCTTTTGTATTTTAATATTATTATTATTATTAATTGTACATGCCTTTAACATGTATACTTCACTTTAGTAAGGATATTTGAGCACTTTGTTAAGATAAATTAGTTATGAAAGCATTTTTTTTTTTTTTTGGAACTGTTGATGAATAGATAGTATCAGTTTGCTATGACAAAATCAACCAGTTCAAAAACTACTAAAAATTATTTACTTACCCTAAAGCTCCATGTATGCTTTTTGCCTGATTTGGGCTGTGGCTTCTAATTTCATTATCATGATAGACTCTCTTGACTCTGGTCAGTCAATATTTGTAGTCCTGCATAATGCAAGTCTACAAGGATGTTTGCTCAAAGACTCTTTATGTAGTGCTGAAAGCTCAACCAAAATTTTTTTTCCCTGTTAGTTTGTTTACTCTTCTCTAAAAGGCATTTCTCTAAAAATAGAAAGCTACACGTACTTTTGCTATATTAACATTTACATTCTATTATTCTACTTTGGCATTGGTTTTACCACGATCCACTTTTCAATAATTTTGTGATTTAAGCCGTTGTTCACTTATAGCCATACACAGCCTGCTAATCTGTAGCTGTCTTTGCTGGCTTTTTAGATCATCTGATCACTGCTAATTTCAGATTTTTTTTTTTTTTTTACATAAACATTTTGAGCTGAGCACTTAGTTTTTAATTGTCTTGTGTATAGAAATAAGCTCAATGATTTTGAGTTAGCAGAAAACGTGATCAGAAGTTTCTCTTAAAGCTGTTTTTAATGTAACAGCATTTCAAGAAAAAGCTGCACCAGCTGATGGGAAAAGTCAAGTTAATGCTGCTTATTTAGGCTTTAGGTGAATAAAGTTCTGCATCAGAATTAATAGAAAAAGTTAAAGGGACAGCTGATTTGTGGTAGACTTTTGCTGTGAATAAAGAACTTGGGAAATAGACAGCAGTGCATAGTTTAATATTTTATTCTCGAGTCAGTACAGAAGAGAATAGGTATAGTTTTCAGATGAATTTGTATAATTTATTAGATTGGTTGGTATAATGGAAAGTATAATTTAATATTAAAATAGGAATAAAATAAATTGTGATTAAATGGGAGACAGTAAATTAGGAAAATGCAGTTTCAGAAAAGGGTTAATAAAAATATTAAGTATGATATTAGATGCATTTTGGCTGCTGCAAAACCAATAGTATATTAGGAGTAATTAAAATAAATATTACTTAGCAAATAAAGAAATATTTAGTCCCATTATAAAACAACAGTTTTTGCATGTTTAGGATATGCTGTGCAGCAAGCATGCTTATTTAAGAAAAGATGTGGAATTGTTAGAGTTTAGCAACAGAGATATGCAGATTTTAAAGATTCTGAATACACTTAGATTACTAGAGAAACTAGATTTACCTAGTTTAGGTTATAGATACTAGAGAGGAAGAAACCTATGGATGGTCACAAATAGTTTAAGATTTTCTCTAGTTGGTTAATACTAGAGGTCATATTTATAAATTGGTAAATAATTCATCACAGCTAGATATTAGAGAACATTTTTCATCAGTGGAATACTTTGCCACCATCATTTGTTGACTGATAGCTTACATTAAATTAAAAGTTTGATAGTCTTTTCTGTTCCACCCTAAGGGCATTGTGAAAACCGTGAATGGTTTTCTGCCTCAACTCTGGCCTATCAAACTGTTTTTCTACCCATAATTTTTAGCGTTATACTGAAACTGACAAAAAAAAAAAAGAAATTTTAAATGTTTGTTATCTTTTCTTGAAATCAGGAAGTGTGGTATAGCTTTTGCCTTATTCTAACTTCAAATTCTCTTACATTTTACAATTATATTTTTAAAAAAAGGTGGTGAAAGTGACCACACAAATGCAAAATTCAGCTATAGTATACATGACCTTTGTGTAAGTCACAGAAATTACAGGCCTTCTCATTTTTTGAATGCTCCATGGTGATAGTTGTGGTTTCTTTGCATAGCAAGTGTGAAAGTCTTGGAAAATTCTGACTCGTTATCTTTTCACGTGCCTACCTGCTTGCCATTATTTTCCTTTTTGGATATAACTGCTTGCACTTAGTTACAGTAGATTGTATGTATCCTGTTTGAGTTTTAACCAGGGTGTTTAAGAAATTACCACTGTGACTTTTCTTTAAAATAGCATTTACAGCAGGGAGTTGAAGTTGGAGACTCTCTTGAATCATCAGGAGTCTCTGACTCTCAAACCACAGACCCCTGGGGTGTTCCTCTGCAACAACCTCAACCAGTAGATCCTTGGAAAGGTCCTGCATCCTCATCACCAAAACTGGCAGTACAGGTAATTGATCCTTGGAAATCTCCAGAAGCAAGTAAGCCTATACCTCAACAACCACCACCAACAGATCCCTGGGGTGTGCCAATTAACAGTCCAGGAAGGTCAACTCCTCACTCTAGTTCTACCCCAAGTAAGTCATTTGTGGAGTTTAATTAATTATTTTTTGTTTGTTTTCTTGTTGATTTCTTATGAATACAGCTGCTTGTAGGTCCACTGATATATTTGTTGGTTTTTTTGTCTTTTTTCATACTCAATAGGAAACAAAACTATTGTGGAATAGAATGGTAATTTGGTAAGAATGAGAAACAAAAATAAATGTTTTATCTTAGGACAGTTCTTTCTCGTTTTTATGAAGAGGTTGTTTTATTTATTTATTTTAAAGTTTGCTATTCAGAATAGACATCAATAATCACTGTTTGTTTGTCTGTTTCTGTTCCCACTGACTGGCAATAAATCATAGTATTTCAGATGAATTCTACGTCAGAAACCTTTATTTATTTCTCATTTTCTATTCTCTAACCGTAGGACAAGTCTTTTTGTTGTCGAAGTTAAGTAAATTAACTAAACTGAATTTGATACAAAAAGATATTGCAGACAGTAATGATACTGATTATTGATTTGTTGGTATATACGTTCCTTGACTTCACAACTCCCCTCCCACTTACATCTCTGAAATTGGTTAATATTGGAAAACAACATTTTAGCTTTATAATGTAGACTGAATTTTTTTAGAAAGTAGTCTAACATTTATAGGGTGTGTGTGTGTTGTTGTTGTTGAGACTATAATATTAAAATTGTAATATTGTTTTATGGAATTAAAGTCTAAGGATGCTTGAATCATATTGAAAAGTTTAGCAAAGGAAATGAAGCAGATAGTCTGTATTTTGGACTTTTCGACAGTGAAAGGATTAATGCTGAAGTTTTTGTATGCTAAGCTTTAAGAAAATAACTGAGTCTCACTGTGTACTTTCTTTACTTTACACACTGTTCATTGATTTGTTACCCATCATTAATTTTTCTGTGTACTAGATATTTAGTATTTTGAAGTGTTTGCATTATTTGCTTGCTTAGAAAAGTAACTTGAGCTGTGGATGCAAAATATCAGATGTTCTAAATTTTTTACTTATTACTCAGAAATATAAACTAAAAATAAAGAAATGCATAAACAGTTAACACAATGTGTAGAATTCCATACCAGGTTTGACTAAAGTATTCAGCCTGCAAATTTAGTGGTCAGTAGAACATATTCACTCAGACATCACAGCATTTATATGGGTAAATTTTATTTTTAATGTCATTTAACAACAGACTTTAGCAGTTTAAAATAAGATATAAAAAGAAACACAAAGGTAAATTTGTCTGTAAGATGTAAGGCTGCTGAAACTTATACATTTTTAAATTTTTTTTACTAAATTGATAAATGACAAATTTTTTAAAAAAGAAAAGATTATTTTCGTTCACAGTAAGATAGGGAGAGAACCTGGGAAAAAAATTAAAACAATGAGGAAAATCGCTGCTGTTATCTTCTTCACTTTACTATCCCATTGCCTTCTTACTGTGATGTTAAAACGTGATTTCCATTCTTTAAAATTATCCAGCGAGCACGGCTCTATTAAATTTCAAAGACGCGGTATTTTTCGTACACTTAATATAAAAATGTTAGTTCTCTAAGGTGGTAAGTAATGTTTAAGACAGGCAGGTTTGAATCACCTTTAGCATTAATTTACAGTCGAAGTGAATAAATAACAAAATGTTCTAATTTTACCGCTTTGTGCAGTGGTATAGTCGCAACAGCGACAAAAAAAGAAACAAACTAACTGAAGTTTGAGCAATAAGTAAGTCTTTGCTGTTTGCGTGAACATAATTTGGTAGCATGAAGCCATTTTGTCGTCTTTTTTTTTTTTTTAATTTAAAATTTCTTCTTCCATTTCTGGAGGTGATATACCTAATTTCATCAAAGGCAAGATATTTGTTGTCATTGTGAAAAGTTTGCCATGATTTGCTTTTATTGTTGTTTCCTAATTTTAATCTGCTTTTATAACAACATTTTAAAAAGAATTCTTTTAAGTATGGAAGCATCATCTTATCAGTACTAATAGTTCCGCACTTGCTAAGTATATTTTGGATTAATCTACAGCTCTAAGTAAACTGTTGCTTGATGTGCATGCTCAAAATTTGTTGGCTTAAAATTCTTAACCTGCCTATTATGTTGAAATTTTGTTTTTGGGTCATAATGTTTGTTACAAGATCGGTATTATAAAATTAAACATGTCAGAATTATTTATTTCTTGTCATGGCTGTCTTTAAACTTGGAAGGGTCACTAAATTTCATGGAATCAGTGTCAGATCAAATAGACTCAAAACATAATAGAAGGGTTAATAGATAAATGATTGCTTTCAATGTTGTGGTGGTGGTGACATTGTGATATGTCAAATTTACAGGCTCTCAGAAAGATGCTTGGACTGTATCCAACACAGGTTCACAACCTTCTCCATGGGGAGCAGCACAAGTTTCTTCAACTCAGCCAGTATCAGCAACTCTAGATGCTTTTGGATCACCAGTACAAGTCACTACTACCAATGGTACAGCAAACACCATTGATGATGCCTTTGACTTGCTGAGCAATCGTAACACAGCTTCTCCAGCCAAATCAATGGAAACAGCTCCTTTAGATGGCTTTGATCCTTTAGGAGGTAAATTTATCTTTACAAATCTTGAATTTTGCAGAGCAGCTTAGTTTATCAAAATTTTGCAGTGACTTCAATCACGATACTTTACCACTTTTTAGAAACAAATATACATTCAACAAGGCTGCATCATCTGTTTGCAGGAATATAGCATTTGTCAGCCACAAAGACGTGCACCATGTTGAGACATACTTAGAGATTCTGCACTTTAACATGCAAAATCATTAATGGGAGGATTAGTCTGCTTCACCATATAAAATAATGCATGTTCATGTTACCAATCAGCGTTCAGAATGAGTTATTTGTTGGACATGTTCTTAATTTGGTGCACTGCTCTGAAGTAGCTGAAAAAAATTGGTATTTTGAATAGTTGAATCATTGCATAGAAATTGGTCATAAGTAGTCTCTGCCAAGTTTGTTTCAGACTGCATTACAGATATAAAAAGAGCATTTGTACCACTGTCAAGAACTGCCAGGATAGAGACTTCGAAATATCTATAACAGGGGTGGTGAACCACAGTTAAAGGGACAGGACCATGAAACCAAACATTACTTAGACTGCGCAGAGCATTGTTGATCAATTTTCCCCCAAAGATCTTGTATATCATGAATTTTATTTTATAGGGCATTGAGTGCACTAGGTCTTCTGTAGTAATTCTGAAGCTGGCAGGTAGGTTTGTGTTTATAGGTAGCATGATCATGACGACATATTGGTGTTCACTCATGATTTCATTTTTTTTAAATCATCACATGGTTTTGCTTATGAATTACAGTACTCTTGGAATGTCTGAGAGAAATAAAACAAACTCTTGAATGGAAAAATTTTCATTTATATAAAAACTGCAAGCACACTGATTATTTTCATGCACCTTGCATGGAAACTCTCTTCTGTCAGTGTTAGCAGTAAAAATAAAACAATAGTAATTATGGGTGCTGTCAGTGACAGTTGGTTAATCTATGCACAAAATCAATACCTTACCCTCTCAAACTGAGAAAGAAAGAAGAAAAGCAAAATATTTTTAAGTATTTTACTTCGTAGCTAAGTAACAAGGTAATCTTAGATATTAAAAAAATCAATGAACTTTTATGTTTGCTACTAAAATAGCCATTGTAGAGAATTTACTGGAAAATTTCCCCTATTATGGAAATGATATAATGATTCATCTGTGGTGTATTTAGTTGTTTTTTTCTCTTTCTGATCTTTATGTAAAAGTGGAGATTATTTGAACATTTGTTTACTTTGTTTTATTTCCATAACTTGAATCTTTTACTGTATTTTTTTTTATAGTTAACTTTTTATTTTACTGTGGAGTCTGAAAAGGACTTTGAAAACGATGTATCTGTACTACTTTACAATTTACCATAGGTAAAAGGAAAGAATTGAGTATTCAGTTTTGGACCCTTAGAATTCTACTGGCAAAGATATTGCAGAAGCCAAACTCTAGTATTGTGTTTAACAATACTACAGGTAACTCTGGCCCAAAAGTGATCAAAGTGTTCAGTCTAATAAGAAAGAAATTGAGTTTTTAGTCAATCATGTGGCCAGTAATGTGCAATTCATAAAATTTGTCATGTTCATCAGTGTATATTCATATACAGCACCTGGCAATGATATTTTATTTGCCTTAACTAATTACAAAAGTTCCTGAAATCTTCAATGCTTGTTTTCACTTTCCGAATGAGCATTTTTTCCAGTTTTCTGTCAACAGGTGTAGGGGATTTAGCAATGACAAAATAGAAATATGATCAAACAGAACTTAACAATCTTCTTGTTTTGCTGGTCAGGCAAAACAGATAGATCATCAGGCATGATATTGACAAACTATTACTGTGTTTGAACATTAGAGTATGTATCTCTGCATCCCACATGTCACTTATTGTCTCATACATCACCACAACAATATATTGTCCTTGGTTGGGGAATCTAAAACAAACAAAATATGATAACTGGGGAACATTTTCTGATATTGCATTAATTTTACTGAACAAAATATCCATTGCAGTAAGTATTGTACATGTTCAGCTCCATTTGTTCTAGGGAGGTTATAGTGAAACCTGGCTGAATTAATATCACCATAATGGCATCCAGACTGGTTTCTTCGACTATTACTAGATGAAATAGATTTGTGATAGTTTCCAGTAATATTTCATGTGCCTCTGAAGAAAAGTGCTTGCTGAACATTTGTATTTGCCAATATAAGCTGAAACAGTGCTATACTTTATCCAGTCAGAAGAAAAGTAAAGACTATCACATATTGCAACATGTTGCCAGTCCTGTTATGTTGGCTTTTTCTATGGCTCATAGGAAAACAAAAACAAAAAAGTTTTCATAAAGTCACTAACAGTTTTAGGAATAAGAAATATTTGCCAGTTTTGTTTGACCACTGTGAGTCCACTGTTTATATTTCACAATGTTGTTGGAATTCAGGACATTTGAAGATGCAGACAGAATCTAGATATTTTGCAAAGCCTGTTTTTCCAAGACATTTTTGTCCACATCTGTGCACCATAAAGTTTTTAGAATTAAGTTCATGAACCAACTTAAATAATATATCCTTATAATCCATTGTTCTCTCACTCATGTCACTAACTATATTTTGAAAAGTATTCTTAAATACAATTACTTCAGTTCTCTTTCTCAGAAATGATCCCCTTCATCTTGGAATTTATGGTAACATTCCTGATTTAAAATAAATTTCATAATTTTGTTGTTGTTTTTTTAACTTTTTTTTTTTTAGTGGAAACCAAATGGAAAACGTGTTCTCTGTAGAACTTCAAAGAAGGAAATTTCATGATGGCACAGGTGCACCATCAGATATTTAAAATCTATCATTTAAATTTAAGAAGTTCTTTTCTGCCATGTGTGGGTGAAACACCACGACAGACAAGTAAACAAATTTAAGTAAGGTAACTATGGTACAGTTAGGTAGGTCCAATGCTTCTGTCATATTGACCCACAAAAATAGTATGTGTTACCCGCACTTGAATTATCATGTTATATAACTATCACAGTGGCTGTTACAAACAGAAGTACATCATAACTAAAGTACATTAATGATGTAATCAACCACTACTGTCGTCATGATTTAACATGTTATGTGGAGTGGCGACTGTGACCAGCTTACATGTAAAAAGCCATTTCTCCCTTACTAGGCTGGAGATTTTCACTGTTTGTTGATATTGCTAAAAATGAAGCCAGAGTTTTGGTTTGGTAGTGCATGTGCCATTGGAATTCCAGGGGTTCGAAGTCAAGTTCTCATCTTTTCCCTTCTACCTATAGTAACTTGTGAAGCATCATAGCACTATTTTTGAAGCCTACATCTTAATTAGTTAATAAGTATAGATATGCAACCTACGTACAAATTGGAACCAGATATGGTTTGAATTAACAGGCTATAAAATCTGTTTAAACCCTGCTTTCTCACTTCCTTTGGTTAATGTTTATAAGTAATAGCATTTGCAGTTAGTTAAATATTTTTGTATATTTTCTTTGCATTTAAAACACACCTCCATGAATTTTTTTTTTAAATATTACATTATATGGTTCATTTGTCTACTTTATTTTAAGTTTTTCTGTCATATTGTTTATATACATAATTTTGAAAGTGAGGATTTTGGAGTAATGGCATGTGCCTGATGAGTTAGTATAATCTAGAAACATGCTGCCTTCCATCCAGATCTTGTTGCAGAGTGTAGACCACCTTTGTTGGTTGTTTCATGTCTGTTATCTGATGACCAAACTGATATTGAGTCTCACCAGTTTAAAGATAATTATTTCTTTCATATTTACTGTATATATTGCTGCATAGAACTCATATTCTGATATTTCTGCTTTTGTTTGCACTACTATTCCTTGGCGTATATCAAGTAATGATTGAAGCATTGCTGAGCAAATTTTCTTATCGAAATATCAGCACCATGTATTATTAACAAATAGGATGTTTACTCAGAAAAAAAATTTTGAAAAAAAAAAATCTTTACTTCCAAACCTTCCAGAGAGAGTTTAGCAACATTTTATATCGTTTGAATGTTCAGTTATAAAGAGCAGTGCGCCAGATGGATGGTGAGACATCTGAATATTGTGAAAATTTGTATGCCAACCTGTATGGGTGTTGTTTGAAAATTATTTTATAACCACAAGCTGTGTTATGTTTCATTGGCTTCCTTTTATTTATACTTCCTTTCTCCATTGTAGAATTTTTGATTATGATCAAATTAAATGTAAAATTTTTTTACCTCTAGGTACACCATGGAATGCAGACCAGTCATTAGATGAGAAGAAGAAAACTCCTCAAGATTTTCTTGGTGAGAACGCATCCTTAGTCAATCTTGATGATCTTGTAACAAAGTCAAAACAATCTTCAAAACGTAAGTAAAAGAAGAGAGTTATCAATGTTGACTGGAAGCAGCATGATTTCAAATACAAATTAAAATGTTCAATTAAGTAGCAGGGGACAGCTTCCAGAAATGGCATAGATGACTTGTAGGCCCTTACCAAATCAGATAAAGGGGATGAATGCTGTAACATGATATGGGGATGACTGCTGCACCCTGCAGCAAAAACCACTAAGTAGATAAACAGTAGCTGAATGTTGCACTTTTGTGTCTGAGACACACATCTCTGCCAAATAGTCTGGTTTTTCTCCAGGTAATATTTAGATTCCATGACCTGTAGTAGTTGGAATTAGCATGGCAGAAACAAAGCTTCAACATGGATTATACATTTGCATTCCATTCCTTTCTTTCTTTCTTTTTGCTTTGCCAAGAACAAGAAAGTAACCCATGGAGAAAACTCTCTTCTGTGAGACAAAGCATGTGACAGAAAAGTGGTCTATTTGAATATATATATATATAAATAAATGGAAATTGAAAAGAAAGATATTTCTTGGGTTAATTTTAATGCATTTTACAATTACAGACAACAATCTCAATTCCTCACAATAGTTTATCTTTTCTTTTTTTTTGTTTACGCAGATCTTACAGGAATTTCTTGAGAAGCCAAAATTGTTTAAAATTAGAAGAAGAAAAAGGATATTTCACATGTGCAAAAAACACACACACACACACACACACTCAAAACTTATTCAAGGTTAACCTGTACCTTTTTAGAAAATTTGAAAGTAAAGTGAAGCTAATGAAACATTATTTTTCAGGGTATCCCTTTATGCACACTTTTCCCATCAGTGTAATGATACCTTAATGCTAGAAGCATGGAAAGCTTTAGGCTGCAGCCATTTCAGGACACCACTTTTTACTTTTTT
The DNA here is from genome assembly GCA_018389105.1 of Nautilus pompilius. Taxonomy (NCBI): domain Eukaryota; kingdom Metazoa; phylum Mollusca; class Cephalopoda; order Nautilida; family Nautilidae; genus Nautilus; species Nautilus pompilius. The sequence continues at coordinate 871,399 of JACATO010000069.1, read as the reverse complement.
ATCGCTGAAACTTGATGCCACCCATGTGCTCTTTGAGGGATCCAGACAAATGAAAATTTTGCAAAGGTTTGCAGAAACCTCATTTTACTAGGTAGGAAGGGAGAGAAGAAAAAGAGCTACCCTATGTTTATCAACACCACTTACAAGTAATATACTGTATAATAAAAAAATAGTAATAAAAACTGCATAAATAAGGAAGAAAAGTAAAAGGGGAATTTAAGAAATTAGTAGGCTGCAATTTATGTTGTTTTTCAACCCTGACAACAACAGATTTGATTTGGATTATAGGGACAGGTGGTTAGGTACTTCCATTTCTGTGTAAGTGACAAGCATCATCATTCAATAATAATATACCATTTGATAGCAAACCTAACCAGTGTTTGCATATTGAACATCGTTGTGTAACAGATCACTGTAGTATTGTTCCCTAATGGCTTTAACCTAAGCAAAAAAGAAGAAAAAAAAATATAAAATTACACGTCAAGTCTCAAAACGTTTTTTGCTGTGTTATTTCTGGCAGGTGGCAGAGACCCAGAATGTCACCATGGTGTTCTTGTCTGTATGGACTGTGGAGTAAAGCGATATGTCGTATGTGACAATCTTGTTTAAAATGTCTCCTCCCTCCATCACAGTGACCTCATGAACTGCCTCTGATTAAATGAGAGTTCTTCTGGGACCCACTTTATTGGATTTTAGGTATGAATGAATGAATGGTTTCCACACTTACAATTCTGATGCACAATTCTACTGCAGTATCATGTACATTAATGTGCTAGTTGTCCAGTGTCGGCTTGTGAACAGAGGTAGTGTTTGCAGCAGTCACAAAACTTGTTTAACATTATTACCTCTTTATCTCATCTCTTTAAACTTTTGGCACCACCTAAGCACATTTCTGTGAAATACATATCAGATTGGCTTGACATTTTCATTATGCAGTGGTGTTCCACAGCATAAGGCATTGTTTGCTAACAGCTGGAAATACACAAAGCAGTTTGTGCATCTGTGGCATCACATTACACAGGTTTTTCCAGATGTTGCTATCCTTACTCCACAGACTTTTTAGCAGATGTTCTTTTTATGATTGCCTGAAACAAAATGTGTAGGTTTATCTTGAACAACCTTTATAAGTTAATATTTAACTTTTATAGCCATCATTTTTTTTGTTTTTATATTAAAACTATTAGGGTTTCAGAATTTTGATAACTGGATTTTCTTTCCCTCCCTCCTAATAATTTAATGTGTATGCATTTCAGGATATCCATGACTAACAATTACTTATCTTTACATTTATGAACATTCTATCAGAATAGCTGGGTGGTAAGCATGATTATTTTGATGGCAAGGGTATATGCTCATTGAATGAAAAAAACACATTTGCAGTAACAGTCAAAATAATATGAATCATGCACAGAAATTATTATTATTATTATATAAACACTTTGTCATAAACATAAGAATGATTATGATTAGAGAACATGAAATAGTATTAAATTACAGTGAATATAATGTGTTGCAGAGATGTCAGTATTTAGTACATCCACCTTTGGCTTTGATAACTTGCTGATATCTGCCTATCATTGTATTTGCCAACTGGTGATATTTAATCCCTTGCTTGTGTCTTGAGATAGTGATGCAGCTAATGTGTCAGCACTCTTGTTCCTCTTGGAATTTAAGTAATTCTATATACCCTTAATTATATTTAGGTCAGGGCTCTATGAGGACAGCTGCTGCTTGTCTCTCAAGAGAGCCCTGGCACACACATTTGATAGATACTTAGGGTCATTGTCATCTTGAAACCAGATGTTCCAAATAGAGAAAGACAATCAGATGGAATCACACAATGGACAATGATGCTATGGTAAACTTTCCTGTCCATTGTCCCATTTACTTTTTTCTTAGTTGCTAGACCAAAATGAAGAAACACAAGCCTAGACAGTTATGCTTTCTACCCATGCTGTTATTGGTCATCTAGTACATAGATTTGATCATTAAAGACTTCAAATTTACTTTTTCAATTATAAGACTTTCTTCCAGCTTTCTACCATCCAAGAGATGCATGCAACTTAGCAATTTCCAATTTTTTTCTTCACATTAGCAAACTTTATTAAAAGTTTCTTGCAGACAAACTTCAATGGAATATTCTCAAACATCACTAAGCAATAGATATTGACCTGTGAACATAAACTTCTCAAAACACCCATACTGCACAATTTATCAATTTCCATTTTACGTCAAGTCCTTGTGCATTAATTAACCTTTCCAGAACTTTGTAGTTGTGCATAATTGTTCTTACTACACCTTGAATTTGAATTATTTTTTTTTTAGCTCTACATCACATCACATCCTGGTCTGGCATTGTTCTGACAATTCTTCCAATTGTAGAAAATTGTATTATTTATTTTTATTTGATACATCTTACATCATTCAGATAATTCATGTCATTTGAATATTAGACATGGATTATATTTCTGAACAATGTACATAAACTAAATAAGAAAAACAAATGCATCAGATGTTTGTATGCACAAAACAGATAAATTAGTCTATTAGTCTAATGGCTTATAAAGTTTAAGAGAGGTCTCTTGTTACATTTTACTCTTATTTTAAGACTTAAAGAAATAAAGTAGTTATGATCATAAAAATAATTTTCTTAGATTTAATTTTAGAAGGTAGATTCCCGTTGTTAATTTATTTGGCTATTAATAAGAGAAAAAGACACCATGGTGCTTTCAATAGGCTTTGTGCAAAAACTATCCAAACTTGATGATTAAGAAAATCACCTGACTGATAACACGAGATTTTCCTTTTAATATAGAAAGTAGATTTAGTTTTAAGTAAATATTATTACATTATAAGATATAGCTCAAAATCATCATGCTACTAACTGTTGAGGAAATCAAAAATTTAATGTTGATTTTAAAAGAGTTTACTAAGGCATAGTGTAAAATATTTGAAACTTTGTTAATGTTTCTTATTAAAATGTAGTTGGCACAAGAGTTTATCACATCTAAATGTTTGTGCAGGTGAATCTGCAACACTTGCTGGTGTATTTCTCTAGCTTTACAGTGGAGGGTAAAAGTCTTTTGGTTTTCTGGAATTCCTTTTTACATGTTTTCAGACTTGACAGCTTTTTTCAGCTTTACACTGCGATACCCATGGAATGTTTATAGACTGTTTTTTTTTTTTAATTATTATTATTCAGACTTATAATGTATTGTTATTAAACTTGCTGATATTTTTTATAGTTTTTACTATTGTTGTTAAGAAAGGAAAATATAGCATCTTTTTTTTTTTTTTTTCAAAATCTTTAAAATTGTTTGTTGGTCTATAATTCTCTTAGCGCATTCCTTTGATAAGTGTTGTAACATATGCCAGGTTTTTTTTCCTTACCATTTGGTAGTATACTTATTCTTGCCCATTAATTAATCTCTGTTAAGCATATGTGAATTATGATTTTTAAATACTTATTGGAGAATGCATACCATTCTTCTAAGATTAATTTCATTTTGCGATAACTTACTACTTGCATTTAGAGCTTTCTTATAATAAGACTAGAAAAGTATCCAGTATGTAACAAGGTGTCTTTAGTAGATTTTTTTGCATGAATACTTTGTTTCCTCTTCTACATGTGACATCCCACTTGTTTCTTGGGTATAGTTGATGTCAACATAAAGGTTAAAAAATGCATTACCACAAAGAGTGGGCGTGTTTATTGTTTGTCTTTTAGCATTAATCACTGTTGGTTAATGAACATGAGGTGTGTACAGAGTGGTGATTGTTTCTGCTGTCAGCTGATGTTTAAACAGCAACGAATTCTGTCTTAATTGTAGGTGAAGTTTTACATTGTTTCCTGTATGTTACATACTCACAAAATTTTGACACACAACCCTTACCTTCCAAGTTGATAAATATGTCACCTGGCCAGTTAAAGGCTTTATCTTGATATCAGATTTGGGCTTTGCTGGGGTCATTATCACTGGGTGGATGCCTTTTTGGAATCTAGAATCTAGGTAGAAACTCAATCAGAATCTTGAAATTTATTGCTGGTGGATGCTTCCTGGGGCTTCTAGTCTCATTTTCTTTTACATGAAGTTGCCTCTTGAGATATCCAAAATGAAAGAAACATTACTTACTGCTGCTTAATTCTACACAGAACTTGTTGGTACCTTTTAATCTGTCCGTCTCACTCACTCGTTTGCTCGCACGTTAAGCCTTTAATAAAATAAACTTTGCATATACGAATTTAAGTCATGCTGACCAATATTTATGTTGCTGCCAACAAAATGCAAAAGAATTTCAAATCTGACAAAATATTTTCAAACTTTATTTGCCAGAAAAAGGAAAAAAATGGAGAATAGTAGAGGTACTTTTTTGAAATTTTCCAGAATTTATTTGTTTCTTGAGTGCATAATTTAAAAATGATACTAAGATATATGCTAATGTACTATCCACAATGCACTGCTAGTTTGTCATTTCCTACCTACTTCTGCTCTCATCAGCATCGCTCATCATTTAATGTCAGGTTACTACTTCAGATCATGGGCCAGTGGTTAGAACTCACAGTTAAGAGCAGACTGCAGGATTTTAAAAAAAGATTTCTTAATTTCATTTCTATAGTAACTGGAACAAATGTATAAACATACATGTACATTGTTATAATTCTATGAATATCATATTTACACTAACTTTGTAAATGAAGAATCTGGAATGTTCGTAGCAATTTTGTTCAGTTTGGCTGAACCAAAAATGATTTCACTGTGTATTTCTCAAACAACTTAGCATATTGCTAAAGAATTCTTAGCACAGCTTAAATTCTGCTATACACACCAATAAACTGATCATACATGGCATGTTTTTCAGAGGTTGTGATCACTAGTGTATGTACATTAGTTATATTTCTAAGCATAACAATCTCATGTTTCTAGCAATTTGTTTTAAGTGGTAAAGTATGATTTTATAGTGTCTTCTGGTTAGACTACACCTGAATTATCAAAATTTCTTTTGCTTTTGTATCTTTAAACTTTTAAATCAGCATAATGTGCTCTCTCTCTCTCTCTCTCTCTACATTACAGAAAGAACTTGTAATTGTTTTCTTGTTTTTACTTATGAACTTTAGTAATCGATGTATTATTCCATTTCCTTTATCTGAACAGCTGTAGCTTCTTTGGCTTAGCAAAAATCAATGTTTAGGAGTGTTAGCTGTAGCTATTGAAATTTTTTCAATATAAAATCATTATAAAATAATTCAGCAGAATTGTGTGTATATCTGATTATTCTAAACTTAAGCATTGTTGTTGCAGATGTCTATGGGTTTTTAAAAATGATTATGAAATTTAAAGCAATTATAGATAGTTGGTTTTATCAATGCAACAATTTTTATATTGTTAATTCTTTCATACTTGTCTAATTTTTTTCCACATTGTTGGATAATCATTTATGAATTTAAAGTTTCATATTTTCTTTCACAAGTGTTGTGCTTTGATTCTCTGTAAATTGTCATTTTGTTTCCTATAACTATAAAATAACACAATTATCTCATCTGCTTTCATCTCCTCCCACCTCCACCCAAAATTTTTTGCTAAGTAGCTTTTCAGTTCATGTTTTGGTGAGAGGTATGTGGTGTGCTCATTAAAATGAGTGATAAGCTGGCAGTATTACATCTCTGATTGACATTACCTATAAGAACATCTTTTGTAGTTTAAAATTATACTTAACTATTTTGCTTTGAGTTTTGTGTTATATGGATTTGCTAATATTTAAAATTTACTGAAGGTCACCTTTTAATTTTTACTACATACATAAACAACATGCAATTTAGATAAAACTGCGTGTAGAGTAGATTTGCCTACCTGCTACTGCGGAAGGATCAGACTACTGACTGAGCTGCTTATTGTTTAGCCAAGTTGCCTCAGTCCATGTAGCTTTGTCAGTCAACCTTTGATGTACAAGTACTTTATTTTTTTTTTTACCACACAATCAAAATATTGCTTTATCTTGTTTTAGATATGACATAGCTTCAGCAATGTGGTGGGCAGGGGGGTGGTGCTAGGAATATAATTTTGTTTAAATTATGATGGTACAATATACAGTTGTTTCTTCATTGTTGCATTGTGCAGTTGGATTTTGTGGACCATGTAGCCAATTGACTAATAGAAAATCTATTAAACAGCTTTCACTGAGTGTCAGGGTTAGGGCACCAGCCATAAACCTTGCAAACCGATCAATGAATTAATCTTTTTTCCTCCTCAAACTGAGATGTCAGTAGCTTTTAGCATACTCTTTTGAGTAACTGTCAGGTAAACATTTCTTTTAATATTCTAAGAACTGAACTGACATTTCAGAATGTGGCAAAAGAAGACCCCCCCTTTTTTAAAAATCAACTCTGCCTGTATCTGTAGCTATTTTCACTTTGAAAAACTCTTGAAAGCAGTGAAAAGAATTAAACTACAAAAGATCAAGCCAGATGACTAACAGTATTTACCAATATATATCGGGATTTCTCAAACCTTTTTTGCCCTATGACCCCCTTTTTATCTCTTGTACTGATGTGGCCACTCTAAAGTCTAAATAAGAAAACTAAAAGACATGGTATGGTATGTAATTGGGGCCCACCAAACTTTGATATACCTTATGTATATGTGCTGTGGGTGATTCAAGGTCCAGGAAGGTTGTTGCTTACTGCAACAATACTACAGTAATTCGTAAGAAACCAGTCTGCCTATTGTTAACTGTCAGTCAGTTTGAAAATGTGCTATTACTTACAATACCAAGAAGGAAATTGTAGACCTGACAGGGAAGATTTGTGTTGCACCCAGACATTTACTGTGGCCTACTTTGAGAAATGCTGATTTATATGATTTACACTCATACACATTGTCCACTTTTCTTTAACATGAATTTAAAAATACCTTAGTTGTGGCAAATAGCCATTTACTTCCAATCGCTTATTCATCCTTTTTTTCTAAAAACAATGCAGCAACAGAATTAATTGAATATCATTTGCATATTTAAGTTTAATAGTTGATAGAGATGCTGACCCTCATAGCACAGACTTTATAATTGACATCTGTGATTAGTTCTAATAGCAACTATTATCATTAATACATGAAGATCCAAATATATTAGTCAAACATTTTGTGAAAACAAGTAACTGCCATCCTTCTGTATAACCATTAATTACAGAACTTATTGGTATAGGTGATAACGACATTCTCAAGATTCCTAATGTTACTCATGTTTGTCATTGTTGCCTTTCTATTTTAAAAAGGAAAGGAAGCAGTCACCATGGAACACATTTTTTTGCAAGGTGTTTATACTTCTGACAATAAGTTGGCTAAAGATAGAGGGCAGGGGTTCTCCAAAGTCTCTTGTCTTGAAATAGCCACCTGACAGTCTTAAAGTCATTAATACATTTTGTTTTCCTTGTGACTGACTCCAAACACGTGTCAGTTTATTAAAATTAAACACACCAACCCAATATGATCATTTTTCATAAATTTTAGCCAGATGATTCCAACAGGTCCACATTACTCAGAATTCATAAAAAATACAAAGGTTTGAATTGGTCTAATTAAGTCGGCTAGATTATGGCGTAAAAGCTCATCCAAATAAACATAATTTGTTACCTAATTTGTTTCAAAAGTTTTGAGGTATTTGAGAAAACACTGTAAAAGTTTCTTATCACAAAATAATTTTGAAATTGTCATTTTCTGATTTGAAGAAAATAGCACCTCTCTGATTTGAGTCTAATGTGCAACGGTGAAACTGTTAAGAAACAGGACTTATCGAAGATATTGACTACAGTAGAACTCTGGCTTACATTTCAGAAAGCATTTACCAAGAGCAGTTAATAATATTCTGCTTGAAAACTTCTTATTTTTTCTCTTTCATTCTATTGTGATGTGTACCAAGTAAATATCTTGCTTTTTTGTTGTCTTGTCATGTTTCCAATTTTACCATGCCTGAATTAATAATTATTTCATAAAACTGGAAGATGTGTTCAACGACCATTGAACCACTGTTTGTTGTTGTTTTATTTTTAAAAAATTTTTAGATTGCTTCACTCGATTTCTTTAAGACATTGCTTGAGTTGCAGTTCCTGATGCTTTTGTGATGGCAAGCCACTACAAACTGTTACCTGCACTCACAAGACAATAAATAAAAACTAGCTAAAGGTTTTCATTCTACCAACGACAGCAGAATGTAAATAAATGTTCATTGGTTTTTTTGTTCTCTTTCTGTAATTGCAAATCGTGTAGGAAGATGTGCTTTCCATTTTAAATACCGGCAGTACTATAAATATATATATTTTTAATCAGGAGTTAGAATTTCATCTATGCATCATTTAGAAAATTATAAATACCCATGTTAGGGATTTCAAGAACATGTTACCACATGCTGAATACAATTGGTTTAAAGGGAACTTAGCAAGCTGTACTGTCAATGTACAATAAATACCTTGTCCTTACCATACTCATGTATCTGTCATAGACATGGCTGCCGGGGAAAACCACCATCTAAAATCTGACTCATACCGACCACATTCCAGATCTCCAACATCTAATTATGAAGGTAAGAATTTATATATTACTGGCTTCTTTCAGCTTATTCCAGTCATTATGGCTTGTGGTGCATCTTTTTCCAGATTTTTCTTTAATAGAAATTCCCCATGACTTTCTTTAAATAAATTTACACGAATGTCCATTTGGATTTTGTGTGCATTTTCTTTTTTCTGTCACAGATGAAAATCAAGCAGATCAGATTGCAAGTTTGATTTCTTAAGAATGACTTTCATTTTGCAACAATATCTTCCTAAGAAAATTACCTCAAACAAAAATTTCAGATTTTTCAGAAGACATAAGTACACAAAATTTTTTTTTTTTTAAGGCAACAATTTTGTCAGCTCAAAAATAGAAGGGGAAAAAAAGAGGAAAGGATTAATAATTATCAGTTTTGATTAAGATGTGCCATACTGTGAAGTCGGTGATTAACTGCTAGAGTCTGGTTACAGGTGGTTGCGCTGTCTTGCTTTGGTTTAAAGGTATCTTTGATGTAGTGCATCTATTTGATAATTAGGCATGATCATTTTCTGTTTCATTTTAAATCTTATTCTGCACCCACTGTATTGTTTTCTATCACAGTTTTTCCTTTGTTCATTGTCACAGCATGCATTTAGACAGACAGACAGTATTTCTTTTTGTTTTTTTTTACTCGCCTTTATATTGTATATCAAATACTGAGAATTATAATTTACAATCTTGATTTAATAGGTGCTTTGAAAGATGCCTGTATTTTACTATCTGGTGTTGCATTAAACAAATTTTTTGGTATTTTAGGTCAACTGATGTAGAGGAGGGAAGGGGGAGATTTAAGTTAAGGGAAAGTGAGTCCACAGAATAATGGTAAAATCCCTTTTTGTTGTTGTTGTTGTTGTTTTTAGTTTGCAGTTATTTTGTATATCAAAGAGGTGGCGGTTCCCCTCACCATTTCTGAATGTTCAACTTTTTCGGGCCTTGTGCCGAACAATTTGTACAAAATAAAACCCAGTGGTCTTCAACTGATGTAACAACACCTGCTGCTACATGTCTTAGCATCACTTCTAGTTGCTCGGTACAGGTTACGTCAGGTGCATACCGAAAAATACTAAACTTCTCTCGTCACGACTTTCTGCTTTTCTATTTCATATCCCACACACATTACCACAATCATACCAGCACTGTATGATAATTAGTTTTCTGTTCTTGTAGCTTCTATTTCTCTGTGAAAAATGTCCGGAGTGGAGCAGACTCCAGAGACTGTGTGGTGGGAGAATATCTTGTTTTGTATTTTTTTGTTTTTTTTTTTTTATTTAATTGGAAACATTTCGAAAATGTACTGTATTGCTGTACTTTAGGATTATGCTTGCATGGGTCATTGCGCTCTAGCTTTTTTGCAAATATTTTATTTTATACTTAAGAATATTTCATTCCTTTTTTAAAAAAAATTTACTTTTTCCAACTTGTACGTACCGATCTGTGTGCGTTTGCTTGTTGCATTGAAGATTAATTCCATTTTCACGCTCAATCCAACAAGCCAGACGTACTTCAGTTCTGTTGTTTTTTTTTTTTTTGCGTTCCTTTTTACGATATTTTGTGAATGGTAATATATTGTAAGAAATTATTTTATTAATAATAAATATATTTTAAGTTCGAAACTAACTAAAATTTTAGTTAGTGGCGTGTTTGTTTGTTTGTTTGTTTGTTTGTTTGTGTTGTTGATGTTGTTGTTTTGTTGTTTTTTTTTTGTTTTTTTTTTAATTTATAGAAAAATTGCTTAGTTTTTCCATTTGGTAGAATTTTAATGAGGATGAAAAACAAAACAACAAAGTGTGTGTGTGAGTTTGTTGCTTTAAATTTCAAAGTCTGTGAGAATAGTTAAGCCAGGGCTTGATTGATGTACACTTAATTAGTCTACTATATATCTTAGCTAATGACACATTAGTCTAAAAGTTATTACAAGATTTTAATTCCCATAAATTGATGTCTAAAATGTTGCTGTATATTTTAAATTCCTTTTTTTTTTTTTAATTTTTTTATTTAAATGGCTTAATAGTCAAAATTATGCTAATTACACGATCCTTATAATAAACTATTGTTAAACTCTTTCAATATTCCCCTCAGTCTTATGCCATCATTTATCAGACTTAGCTTACCACATGTATATGATTTTAGTGAAGCAAACCACACATTAAGTTTCTCCAAGCTAATTTATTGTTCTTTCACTTTCAGGTGTTTCAGTATGTGACATTTTGTCGGTATATTGAAAACACTTATGATTAATTTGTTTAATTTTTAAATTGATTTACCTTCATGGAGACTGATATTCAGTAATTGTCTTACTCCTCAAATTAATGTCAAATTAAATGAATGAAAATCTTTGTTTTTTAAAGATTGTATGTATAACAAAATAACCTTTTTTTTTGAAGCTCAGCAAAATAAACCTTTGTTATTGTCATTATGTACAGTGTGATGTTTCAGACTCCTTAAACTGAGCATTAAAGTCTGTTATTAATAAATAAATAATCACTATTTGTTATTCATCAAAATCGAGGACCATTTGGGGTAAACTGATATTGACTGTAAGGTAAGTTTGGACATTTTGAGGGCATTTATGTGAAAAAACCACAACAGCCAACAAAAAAAAATTCCTTAACAAATACTGCTGTCCCATTATCTAAGACTAATGGAACCTAAATTCAGGATCATGTATTTTAATTAATTGTGTTTGGACTCCATTTATGTTATAGAAAGTGTAGTGTTTGTTTGTGTCTTTAAACTTTTGTTCACATCTTAGGAGTGGTGATGAGTCTGGGGCTTGAGCATATTGCTTATTTAGCATACTTTGCTTTTTGTATTCAACAGGTACCAACCCATTCACTGGAACCAATCCATTTGAACAACCAGTGTCCCAAGTGCAAATGAGCCAAATGCAATCCTCTGCACAGGGCTTTATGCAGCCAACCAGCTCCGAACTTCTACCCACACCACTCATTCCATTAAACACGTTGCAGCCTATGCAGCCAAACAACCCATTTCTTTAACGCTACACAGAACTATTACTGCTAAAAGTATTCTATACATTTACAGACTTGCTATGACAGAGCATTCATCAAAGTACAGTTGTAAAATGTTTGGGGCTAAATTTGAGCTAGTGTGATATTGCACTTTAATAATCTGTGATTTAATTTAGCTTGTTTCAGATTGCTAGGCCACTTGATGTAATATCTTTGTTTACAGGTGTCAGCTGAGCAGAACAATGGGAGGACCAAAACACATGGTGACAACAGTATGACTTTAACTGCTTGTGTTGTGTAATGATGTTGCATTACAGTAAGGTGGCTTTCTCTCTTTTTTTCTTCAATGAGCCTGATCTGAAGGATTTTTTTTAAATCTCATTTCCTTTCTTAGCATCAGCTCATTTGATGTTTAATTGATACAAACCAAGTCAGTTTATACATGATAGATTTTATTCACAAATGTATCGCTATGATTTTTAAAGCAAAACACCTAATAAACAAGAGCTTGTCTTTCTCTCTCTCTCTCTCTCTCTCTCTCTCTGGGAACCAATCAATATCGTAGGAGAGAGAAAACAATGTAACAGATATACCTTGTGTTTTTATTTTTCTTCCTAGAAAATAGCACCACTAAACAAATTATGTAATGTTTTCTAGAAATGTTTCACTTTTTTATTGACCTGCACATGCCGCTTACCAGCCAGCAGTGCTTGTCATAGTGGCAATGTAGGGTATTTGAGTAAAATGATGTTTTCCACAAATGAAATTTTACAATTGTTGTAGCTCAGATTCAAACTCTTATTTGTGTCTGTCTGTCTTTTTTTTTTTTTTTTCGTTTTTTAATATTATTCTATGGAATGCTTGTATATGTTTCTTTTTCTTTTGTTTAAATCTGAAAATTGTCTACCAAATATATAGGGGTGGATAATGATCAGAGGCTGACAGTAAAAGCTAATGCAGCCAGAGTTACATTTATTCCCTACAGGTGGGATAATAGAAGCTGACGAAGCTGTGCATAATGTCAGTGTTTGGAAGTGACATGATATGCTGTACAAACTGTATATGTCTGCCTTTGAAAAAATTTACTATTAGTCCAGAGAGCTCTCCCTGCATGCACATTCTGCATCAGCGAAATAATGGAAGACATTGGTTCTGAAATAAACACTCATGACCACAGTGTTGCTTGCCTCAAAATTTGGCATACAGTAATCTGAGAATACTTAAGTGGGTAACAGTGCATAGTTTTTTTTCATCAGAAATTCTAACCTATTGTTTCTTCACAGTGTTGCTCTCTTTGCTTTTGCCTTTGTTGTTTCATAATGCCAAAAATCAAGGAAATGTGACACCAGCTGTTTCCACTTGGACTATGTGTATTTGCATCTCATCTTCCCACAGTCACAGTAGTTCTCTGGCAAGCTGTCAAATTAAAATAAATTTGTTACTTGACAACCATTTCTACAAATTCAGAATTTTAAGTTTAACAAATATGTTGTGGAATTTGCCCAAAAACTAATCATGTGGTAGCTAACAAAAAAGGAGATGATAGGATGTTTCATGTGAATGAACCTCATCAGAATATGATGTGGAAAAGTGGTGATGACATTTAAAATAAAAAAATTAAATACTTAGTTATTTTAGTAAATACAGGAAGTACACTGATATCATCATGGTTTAAAGTTCATAGTGAGGAATGCCTATTACAATGTTTTTATAAACTAACATCTAAAGAGGTCATTTAAAAAAAAAACAACATTTTAATAGATATTTTCCTCACTATGAACTCTGTATAAGTCATGATGACATTACTGTGCCTTTTGCATTTACTTAAAAGTTTTCTCAGTTTAAATGTCAATTTTTTCACATCGTGTTACTAGTTCTCAAAATTTCCAGTAACTATCCAGGTACTTGTTTTGTTGTTGTTGTTGTTGTTATTTTAAGAGCATCCTTACAAGATGGTGTTGTAATTTATTACTTTCATATAGGTGCCTTTGTTATTGTTTATTTTCTGTTAAACGCCCTTTTCATAAATGCTGGACAATTTGTTGAGTAGAGAAGACTTGTGTTTTTTTTTTTGTAGTTTTCTTATTTCCCTGGAAATAACAAAGTATGCAGCAGATGGGTGGTGTTTGCTGAGAAGCAGTGATCTAATGAGTGCAATAACCAGTTTAAAATTTTGAAGTAGTAGTAACATCAAGTCTGCGGGGTTGAAGGAGTCGCTGCATATCCAAATCATTTTACTGAAGGCTTTATCCATCAGAGAGCGGGCTGATCGGCATACACGGCGACAGATGATTGTTGGCTTGTATGAAAGTATAAGTGCACACTATTGTGCTTCAGAAAATTTACAACACTAATTTAACATCATTTTATGATGGTATCAGAAGAGAAATTGCTTTCCATATGAGATGGTATTAGGTCCTGGCAGCAAAACAGATAATTAAATAGTTATGTTATATTAATTTTGATGAAAGTTTTAACTGCTCTTTTTTTTTTTTTTTTGCAGAAATTTTTACTTTTATAAATAAACTTTTATTTATATTTTTTTCTCTAAACTCTGTTTGCATCTGAATTAAGGAGATCGTTAAAATAATATTTTTTTCCTTTTGTTAATGACTAGTGTTGTTAACAATAGTGGGATTGTTAGCATCTTGTTTCTTTACCTTGTCAAAATAATTCTTGATGGGTTAATCCCACGTTTGTTTCTACGGTTTAGGGGTGGGGAAGAAAACTTATTTTAGCTCGTTGCAGCCTGGGGCTGGGTGCTGCTGCTGCTGCTGGTTACGTCGTTTGTTTGTTTTTTTTAAAAAACAAACCACCATTGTTTTTATTTAAACTTCTTGTTGTTTTACTTTTTTTTGAAAACTTGCATGAAGTCAGTGCCTGGTTTCCAGAGCTTGCTTTCTCTCTCCCACTCCTGCATGCAGTATGCTTTAGGGAACTACTGCAAGAGGACAGCTGCGTATTGTGGTGATGGTTTGCTGCTGCTAGCTTCTACTGTATCACTAATTCTGTTTTTCCTCGAAAGAGTGATTGCGTAGTTGGGCAGAGGATGTAGCAGGTCGTAAAATAATAAATCGTAGCTACTAATTTTAGACTGTGAAATGACTATTTAATAGGGTTTATAATACAAATACTTTCTGAACCATCAAAGTCAATGGTTCACTCGGAAACACACAAAAACCCAATCATCAGACCCACCAACATAACTCTAATTAATATGTTTAAATTTAATTTCAATCATGCACACACACATTAGATTATTTCCATTTGATGCTTTATGGTTTACAAGCAAAGTTTGGGGGGCAAGTAACAAGAATGTTCATGTCCTTGTGCGTGTCTGCTTGGGTGCTGTTATCTTTCTACCGCCGTGCCTCCTTTATTGCAACTGAGCTCTTGGTAGTTTCTAGGTGGGTTTTCCCGAAATAAACCACCACGAGTTGCCGCAGTCTAAAACTGCATTAAAACAAAAGTTAACTTTGGTTTTAAGGAATTACTGAAAGAAGATTGATTGATTGTTTTTTTGTTTTCCTCCTCCCTCCCTCTTTCCAAGCCCATTTAGAAAAGTTAATCCTGTGGTCTGGTAAGGAAATTCATGGCTTGAAATTTGCATCAGCAGTAAAATGGAATTGCTAGGGTGATGAAATCTGTATCACAACTGGTTTTGTTTTAGTCACTGACTCTGGCCAAAACTGTCCGTGATATTTGTATGCAGCAAAATACCAAATCACTATGCACATCAGAGATGAGAAACTAGGTTTGTCTTAATCTGTATGCATTTTATATGTAAAAGACTTGGCAAATTTTAAGAGGTGAAAGTTTGAAGACCTCAGGCAATGTGAGATAGCATATGAATAATTCAGTATACAGTTTAATACCTTTTTTTTTGTTGATAAGCATGAGAAGAAATGACAAACTGCTGGTCTGTTTTGTCTTTTCTCTACAAATTACTTGAAGATAGTATTATAAACAAATTCAACATGTGTAAAAAAAAAATAGTTTTTTTTTTAAATGCTCTGATGGTTTGCAGTCATTTTTAGTGGCAACATCCATGTGTTAAATTAAAATGAATTCAGGCAAACATATATATATATATAAATAAGTGCAGGAACTGCAGTAGTGTTTAGCCTTCTTACAAAGGAAGGCTTCAGGGCAGGGCTTTTGTTTTAAATCTGTTAATGTAGCATTGACTAAACCATACTGCATTAGTTAAATGACCAACACATTTAAATTAGCTTCTTCAGAATGTCTCTAACTTTGAACTTACAAAACATCTGCAGCCATTTACAGAATACTGGTATTTTTTACTTGTATTACTGCATTAAAACAGAAAGCAAATAATTTGTAAGCTTTTTGAATTTTTTCAGTCATGGGTTACCTTATTATTGACGATTTCACGAAATATGCAGTAGACAGTAAAAGTTAAAGAAAATTAGATTGCAGTCTTTAACAAAGGAAATGTTTTGTATTATTTGAATGTATGTCAAGTGAAGTATATTAATTTGAAAAGACAGGTGGTTTTGATAGACCAGTTTTGGGTGCCAAGTGTAGACCGACCTAAACGAAGTTGTTGAAAATGTGACTGCAATAAAACACCTCCCCATTCTTGAAAATTTGGAGGTCATTAGTGTATCAACCTAAAATGTTTTAGACATCTTTTTCTTTATTCTTATCGATCATACTCTTGAATAAGGTTGCTTTTAAAGAATGTTCTACCAAACAGCTATAGTTGATGATAATCCAAGTGTAGCTGTTTCTCATGAAATAAGATGGATCAGAATTGATTCTAAAGGTAGATGACATGATCAAACTGTTTATGATGCTCTCCACAGTTTTGTGTTTTTATGGGGAAGGGTCGTTGAACCTGATGAATTGTTAATTGATAGGATTGTTGTTTATATCAGAGGCCAAATTACCTGAGGAGCTGTATATTCAGGAAAAGAGTTTTGTATTCTGAACATGATTTTCATTTGAAATGCCAACAACTCAACTTTGTTTTTATTATAATGAAGTCTTAAATTTATAAGTATGAAAACATTTTGAAGAGTATGTTTTTTTCTGGAGGACTGCTCGGATTCTATAAGTTACTCTAATAATAAATAAATACAATAAATTGTGATGAACATTGGTCTTCTAAAATTTAGAATGAGCATGTAGATCTGAATATTTTTTTTAATAAACATGAAATCTGTTCAACTGTTTTTTTTTTTCCTTACATTAGGATACTGATTAAATGTAAAACTGAGTGAGAGAATTTTCATAAACCATAGCTAGCTTTATATGCATTTAGTACACCTTTACTACAGGTGTATAATGTAATAATATTGTGCTAACTGTATACCTAACCATTAATAGAAAAACTGAAGCTTCATTTATTTTAATTACTTGAAAATGGCTGACTACAGAGAATTCATTTTAGTTGTGTGGTTGCATGTTCAAGAAATTGCTACCTAAATTAAAGTTTCATTGTTTTTTGTGCACATTGCCTTTTTCCATGTCATTATTGAAGTGTTAATAATACACACAAAATTTGCAGCCCTTAGCATGAATCATGTCATATTGATGTCTTTAAAAGCAAGCAAACCTGCAGAATTCTTGAAGGATAAAACTTCTTTTTTTGGTTCTTTCACATCTGTTCTCCTCCAGTGTGGTGTAGTATGCATTTAAAACTTATTAAGATGACCCTTCCCCTGTGTCTATATTTTGCTATTTTAATTAGCAATTAAATGTGTTCTAATTAGACTTGACTGCATCACACTGGAAGAGAGTTGTGTTTTTCCTCTTTGAGATTTCTCATATATATAGCAGCAAAATGTATGATTAGTAAAAATTAAGATCTATGCTAGGTACAGAGAGGTATGCTTAAAGAAAATCTTAATGCTTTAGTGTAACGTTGCTGTTGGATACTATTGCGAGTATCAGTTAGTGCAGATTCTTTGAAGAAACTTACATCTTAGAAAGATCAATGAAACAGTTTAGAACATTTCAAAAAGGGGTCTTCAAGCTGATTTCAAAGCATCCTAAAGGATTACCCTAAATGTAGGTGGTTGTTACCAATACAAAATACTAACCTTTTACAATAAAACTGTTGGGGTTACCACATCCAGCTATCACTGAAGGTCCACCAATGCTTCATGCAGTGTAGCTGACATATTAGCACTTTTGACCATTTCTGAAGAATGGTTTATTGTCCAACCATCTGGTTTATGGTCCTTTTCTAGAAAGTCTACAAGTTCAATACTATCCAGATAGTTTGGGATGAGCCATACATTGCTCTGACATGCTGCTGCTATGCAGAAAATCCTCCAGTGAAGAAAATGTTTCTAAAATGCCATTTGTTGAAACCATGGAAAAGATCAAAACTTGACTTTGTCAGTAGAGTGGTGAATATCATCTTTGCAGAGATTCACTTGACCAAACAAATACTGCAAGTGAGTAAAGCTGCATTGTGTTGCTTTGTTTTGCCAAGTCTTTCAGCTAACTCATTCAGTAGCAGAAAGGAAAATCCCACTTTTTCCTAGTGGTGGTGCAAATAAGCAAATGGACACCCAGTGAGATTAACAATTGCTTTACCACAGTGCATTGGTTGTGTATCACATGCAACTGGATGACTGGAGAATTTGTTCTAGAATAGATTGGATCTTTTAGCAATGAGGGCTTTCCTGTATCTACTATAATGCAAGTGGCAGCAGCCTGCACTCATTAGTTTGCTGTTCTTTCCTACATTGTATGAGTACTCTCTCTGCAAGAACCTATGCAACATTGCCATTGTAAACCTGCATCAGTGATAAATTCATCTAAAACTAAATAGCTGTAGCATGTTGAAGGTTGGACAAAATTTCTTGCAGTTTGTTGTCATTTTCATGTAACACTTTGGGATATTCTGCATGGCATTGATCATTTACTATGCTGCTACTGTCATTTTCCCTGCCAAGAATTGTAATTGTGCAGCTGGAGATGTTCTATGCTTATTTGCTTCATTCCATTGAAATGCAAAAAGCACTGGTTTACCTTGATGACGACTTGTTACATACCTATAGCCATATCATAGATGTCTGGCAACTGCTGTTGGAAAGGGGAATTGTTTCAAGCTGACTGGCTGCAGTTCGATCCAGCGTAATGGAAACTTTCTTTGACACAGCATTAGTAAATATTTTCTGATTATGGCTTTGCAGTTACTGTATATGATGCTTTCTTCTCTAACTTTAGCTAAACTAAGACAGCTTTTGTCGAAAAAAACGTTATGGGCTTTCCCTGAACGGAAGTGTGCTTCATCTGTAGTTATCCAATATGTATGTCTTTGCATGCTAATACCTCCTGACAAACGTGCTGAGACTTTGGTTCATCTTCAGTTACTCCATGTACAAGCATCCTGCAAAAATGTTATTTTCTAAACCTTGGCTTTTGTTCATTGCTGCTTCATTTTAGCATCTCATTACACTTGTCTTGACTGCTCTTTACACACACTTAAAATATTTGCATGCCCTGGTATTTTTCTGTAAGCACTTATTTTTAAACCATTGTGCTTTGCTACTGAATAACATTTACTGGTTGATCCAGAGCAGGGTCAGTCAGGGCAGTCTGATGCCATTATGCTGATCAATTGGTTTTGTATGGAATCCTTGAACTGGAGATTAACTCAGCATCACCATTTTCTTACATGACGACAAATTAATGTCATGTGAATACTTATCTTTTCCGGTTGATAGACCGTAACGGATGATAGACACTGATTAGGACAAGATGCCATGAGTGTGCAAATGTTAGTAAATTTATTATTATTACATCGAAAAGTGATCCAGCTAAGCAAAATGATATGACAATTAGCAGCAGTTCACAATTGTAGCTTGAAGCTATAAAACTGGCAAGAGCGTTTATAATTTTTTGCTTGGTTTTTTTTTGTTAATTTGTTGGTTTGCTTGTATCATTGACATTAAAATTGTATCAGTTTGGCTGGCTTGAAATCATTTTAGGATTAAGTAAGATTTATTTAACATTTTATTAATGATCTTTATTGCTAAGCAGTGAGCATTATATGCTTTTGATGGTTTCAAAAAGATCTAAACCTGGGAGAAAGCAAGGCAAGGAATCTGGTATTTTTGTGAATCATTGGGTTATCTGCATTTGCCAGCTTCGTAACAAACTGATCTATTTGATAAAAGTGGATAGTGGCATTCGTAGTAACTGTTCACCAAAATTGTAATGAATACTGAAGTATCAGTAAAAAAACAAGCAAGCAAGCATCTGCCTCTAAAGCAATAATTTTAATGTATGTGCTATTCTGAAATTGAAAACTGTCTGGTTAATTGAGCTACCACATGATCTGTTTTCAGTTTTTTTCTCATCTTTTCTAATCCCACCACCAAAGGTGTTGCTCAAAGACAGCAGAGAAACATTGAGAAAATAATAGTTTGTAATAAAAGAAAAATGTATTATTTTTAATATATAATTTTTGTTGTATAGATAAAAGTTTGAAAAGGAAATAGTCTACTTTTTATACTTAGAAAAAATGTCTGATCAACACTCTAATGCTTGCATTGAAATTTGAATGTTTCTTATTTTCTGAAAAGGAATTTAATAAAACAAATTGCTACTTGCAGCTTAGATGTGTTTGTACAAAGCAAAACCAAAGGGGGAATATCAGTAATAAGTAGCTTTCCTCCTGTGATATCATGAATTCTAGCTATGCTGATGATCTGCTCGGAGGTTTAGCAACTGTGGATTGAGTACAATACAAGTTGAATTCTCTGCCCTTACAAATAGCAAAATAATATTTAGAGGGCAATTATTTTTAAACCATACTGTACTTTCAAATTCTAAAACCAGCTATGACAGCCTTAAGTTAGGGCTCTAGTTAAATGAGTTTTGTGCATTAGTCTTTTTGTATTAAAAGTTCTCCATGAAAAGCTCCTGAAGAATTATGGAGAAAAATTGCCTACCCTCAAAACTAGCATCATCGTTTTTTTCCCCGTTTGTAATTATTTCATGTTTTATTTTACTAGGTTCAGGAAAGACTGGTGAAATGGGATAAACCATTCTCTAGATCCTTGCAGCCCTGGCCTGTCCAAACGAATACTCACTAAAGTTAGTATATACTAGCTTTAAAAAATATTATTTACTGATTTTGTTCCTGTCACAAATGGATTTATTCTTCATATTCTGACTTAACGTTTTAGAACAATACATGACGATTTGGTCAGTAACATTGCCATTTGAATTTTCCTGGAAAATTAATCTATAATTCTGATAAATTGTGCTTGTCAGAAAATAATGACAAAAAAAATTTCATACTGTTTTCAGGTAGTAAAGATGCTGAGCTTTCCTCACAATTTTAGGCAAGATTCGTGGTGCCACAGTTCTAAAATTCTTGCAAAATTTAAAAAAGGCTAAGTGATGATCGCTCTTCACATATAACTGTTAGTTTTGTTTCTTGATCTTTACATTCAAAAATCTTATTTCACTTAAATAGAAATACATGCCTAATAAATGCTGTCTATACCAAAGTAACCATTTGCAGTCCTGATTAAAAATGGTTGTAGGCATTATAGCAGCAGTCTGAATACAAGGCAACTGATATTCAAAACCTCTTTGTTTTGTTCATGTAATTTACATGACCTTCCTTGGAAGACCAAGAAAATGTAGATGCTAGAAAAAAAAATGCAAGCCTTATTGAGCTCCTTAGTATCTTTAATTTGTATAGCTAGAGTCCATCTGTTAAGAATGTCACAACCATAAATGAATCATGGTATATGGCAACCCATATTACAAAAATAAATACAAGTGAACATGTCTGATGGTAGCATCAGTATTTGAGAAGTTATATAATTCTCATAAGGATGCCTTTAATGCACCTACATTTTTTTAATTGTGCAATGTTAAGTCTCTAATAGCTACATCAGCTATTAGCATGCAGAAAGTGCAAGTTAGTTAAGCATTTTTTTTTTTTTTACATTTTCAAGAAAATGAGCAGCAGTACTTTATGCTACATTTGTGAATGTTAAGTTAATTTGATTAAACCATACTTCATATCAATCTGCTTTGCTGTTAGCTCCATTATGCTTGGAGATTGTAAGAAATGTACACAAAATACATTGATTTTCTCTACATTCTTAAGAGTATTATCACAAATTTTTGTAGCAATTTTCCGATATATTGCTGCTTCTGTGCTGACATTGTAGCTTTTCATTTTTATTTTTTTAATAAAAGAAAATGTCAACCAAGCTTCTTTACTCTAGATTTGTACTGAATTACATTTTAATTTCCTGGTATTTTTTCAGAATTTTTTAAAAATTGTACCTTTTTAATTTTAAATAGGATCAAATTCCCCTTCCCTCTTAAATTCTAAGAACTTGTAAATATCCAACGTAGTCTAGTTTATCAATGTGAAATGTATTGCTATGCACGTCATATCTTAAATTCTTTAAGAACAAGCCAAATGCCATTCTTCCAGATGCTTTTGGTAACAAGGAAAGAAATTTCCTTTAGTACATTATATGGATGGGGTACTTTTGGGATTGACTCAGTACTCTGTAAAAACCTTAAATATACATGAATTTTTTCTTTTCTCTCTTTTCAAAAAGGAATTTACTAACCAGATAAGTGACAAATTTCTTTTGCTGGATTTTTCTTTAAAATGATGAAAATGAGATTATCTAATCATACCACTGCAAAATCTAGAAATGGGGCTGTTGCTTATACCCATGGACATAGAAAATCCAGCAGATACTAGTGAAACTGAACCTCACCAAGAAAAAGATTTGAAATGCCACTCCCTACAGAATACTGAAAAGGTAGTGGCATGGAAATATCAATGTTGATTTCTGCAGCATTAGTTTCTGTATCATTTCATGGATGGTTTAAATCTCAGATAATCAATACCTTTTCTTCAACAAGAGTGGAAAAATTGAGGTCTTTGTACAACCCTATTAACGTGTGTTCTAGTCACTTATTAATAAACCAGAAGTATTCTTCTATACATCAATTTTGTCATTATACCCAAAATATTTTTTTAACAGTTTACCGTATAGTTAACACAAGGGAACTTTTTAAAACTCCCATCTTCTGGATCTGATTGTAGCACAAAAGCTTACAAATGAACAAGAATAAGCAATTTCATTTTTTTATTATTATTATTTACCTCAAACAGGCAGATTTTTCAACCGTGTGTGAGTGAAGTGTTAACGGGCAGCTGCAGTAGAGACTTGCCACACACGGATGATGTTGTCAGTATAACCAGCAAACAGAGTCTGACCATCAGCTGACCAGGCTAGAGACACGCACTGGGGCTGGACTTTAGTGCTCTGACTAATCACTTCTGGGCGTAGTTCATCAACCACATTCTTTCCTTCCAAGTCCTAAAATACAAGTTTGAAGAGAGCAAATTAAGCAAATGTGTTTTTGAGACTAACTAACTTCAAAAAAAAAAAAATTTGTACATGAATCAAGGAAAAAAAATTTTTTTTGTACTGTAAACTAGGAACAGATGGTTGAGACACAGACATTGTATACATATTCTATCCATAAGTTACATGGTAACTGGAGGAAAAGCCAATGCAGATGAAAAGTTTAAGATGCCAAACAATTGTCCATGGTAATAATACTACTGTCAGTCTACCCAGATTCCAAATCAAGACAAGTCTCTGGACACCAAAAGGATAGCCAATTTAAGTCCACTGTGAATGACAAAGGTCTAGGTTGCCCTCATAATTTACTTTTTTTTCATGCTTATCAACAGCTAATACATCTCTCTAATCATTGGGCAACACTGTCAAAATTTGGCATACTGTATGTCAGGAACCAAAGTTTAGTGTGCAGGAAATTTAAACACTATTAACAAACCAGGAAAAAAATTTTTTTTTTATTTGGTTATTTTATGAGATTATTTTTATTTAAATTTTTTTGGATAAGGCAATGTGTTCCATTTTACTAATTATTTTAAAATCCCACAAATTAAAAAGTACATACCTAGTTAATAATAATTCTTTTATTCTCACAGTCAACTAAAAATATTTGTTATAACTTCCATGAATGTAATCAAGTATTAATTGAAAATGTTTTATTTTGATGTGATCAGCAGCATGTTTAAAGATCTGTAAGCTGTTAAGGACAACTGAACTAAATAAGTATCCACTTCACAATATCCAAATACATACATACATAAAAAGAAAAAAGTATAATTGTGAACTTCAGAAATTCACCCAGTAGCAAGACTAGAATTGCTTACAAGGCTATTCCTAAATTAGTGTATTAGGTTGTTACAAAAGTTTTGTTGGTTTTTATATGTTAATTTGGGGTTCATTTTCTGCATCCTTGTGAAGGTATATGCAGATAAGTTATATTGTTTAGTAGCATGCTTTGGCATACATCATAAAATGGATATTTGTTTCAGGGTTCTGAGTGAAGCATGGATAGAAAAGTTTTTCGTGCCATTTTGCTTCACGAGTTCAAACTAGGCTATAAAGGGAGCGAGGCAAGCATGAGGCGGGGACACAGCAAATGAGCGCACAGTACCACGATGGTTTACAAAGTTTCATTTAGAAGATGTGAGCTTTGAAGATAAGGAACATAGCAGATATCCTTCCAGCTGTGATGACCACCATTGGAAAGCCTCAGTTGAAGCCAATCCAAGAAAAACAGTAGAGCTTGACGTAAGCGCTGAACTGTTTACCGGCATCTTGATGCGATCGACCAGGTGAAAAAGATTGATAAGTGGGTGCCTCACAAGTTGAATGAACATCAACAAAAACAACCCATTTCTTGACTGAATTATTACTTGTGATGAAAATTGGATCCTTTACAATAATTGCAAATGATCAGCACAGTGGCTCAAAAGAGACAAGGTGCCTAACCAGATTCAAAAACCCAGCCTCCACCCAAAGAAGGTCATTGTTACTGTCTGGTGTCATCCACAATAACTTCTTGCAACCTGGCAAAACCATCACAGCTGAAAGGTACTGTCGTGAATTAAACGTTCATCAGAAACTCTCCCAACGACAGCCAGCATTGGAGAATGGGAGAGGCCAAATCCTGCTCCACAACAATGCTCATCCTCATGTTGCAAATGACTTCAGAAACTGAAGAGGTTGGGGTATGTACTTCTCCCTCAACCAGCCTATTGACCAGACCTTTCTTCAACTGACTACCTATCACCTCAACAGCTTACTCCCTATGAAATCCTTCTCCAACCAAGCAGTAATTGAAACTGCCTTCCAACAGTTTATCAACTTCAGAAATCCAGATTTTTCTCAACATGGTATATGCTTGTAACTTGTTGGTATGGAACTTACTTCAATTAATAAACTTCACATTCAGCAACAATATGGAGTCTCATCGTTGCAGTAAAAAAACCAACAAAACTTTAACCACCAAATACTTTTGTGTAATTTACTCCAGAAGTATAGTGAATGTAGTTATTATATGAATGTAGGTGTCTTTTAAGAAAAACTGAAAAATTTTTTTAACTTAATTGGAAATGAATTTACAATCTAGTAGATCTGCTATACTAACGGTATTTAGATCTAGAGGCAAACACTGTCATATGTTGAACAAGCTATCTGCTTTTACTTGTCCATATGACCTAAATTATCAATGTTACCTTTATAATTCACAGGTACACCACACCACATAAATTTACTCCACTTAATTCATGAGATCATTACAAACTTAGATTTCCAATTAACTGCAGAGCATTCATCAATATAAATAATGTAGGGATAGCAGTCTGAGAATTTCTTTCTTTATCTCAGCAGAAGTAAGTTGAAAAGTACATACTGAATTCTTGCAAAATACCTTGAAAGTTATGAATAAATCTGATAGAACCCAACAAATTAAAAAATAGAAAAGTGAAGGTCATAAATATCAAAAAACGAAACAAAACATGTATGGTTCACTACATGTCAAATCAGAGCTCTCGCATGACCATCATTGATTTCTTTAAATTTGGAGCGCACACACGTCTGTGTATCTCATGCAAATTTTATCTTTATATGGAAGAATTTAAACACGCACACACAAAATCATAAAGGCATACATATGCTCCATACTTAACGAAAAACTCAGATTGTCTTGCTGAAGCTACTTTTTAGCATGGAATGAACTACATATACACACCCAGATTTTGATGCTTGGCCCTGTAGCTGCACACAACCAATATCTATTGGGACTGAAGCACAAAGCATTTATGATGTCACCACCACCATCTAAGGTATACAGATGTTTCCCTTCTCCCAAGTCCCAGAGCATTGCTTGACCATCCTAAGTGAGAAAATGTATTATGGTGCTGAAAAATTCTCTTCTAAATTAGATAATTACTTTAAAACATTTTGAAGTGAAAAATAGAAATAGTAATCAACCTCAAATAAGCTGTTAAAAATTAAGATATCAATTTCAAAATCTTGAATTTATTTTACCAATTCTTCAAATTACTCCACTTTACCTGAAAAATTTATATTTGTTCAACAAAAATGTCTACACAGGCTAGTAAAAATGTCCCCATTTACCTACCTTTCCACCAGAAGCGCACAAAGATCCATCAGGAGAGACTGTGACACAATTCAAATATCCAGGATGTCCATAGTGGTTGGTCTTCAGTTTGCAATTAGTCAAATTCCAAACCTACAACAAAAAATTGCTTACCTAAAATAAACAATTTAATGCTCATTTTATAGGAAAATTTACATATTACACTCATTTGCAAAAATCCTAATTTAAACAAAGCATAATTCTGTAGTATTTAGCACTTAAATTAAAAGGAAAAAAAGTATGTCATTAACAAATCTAAAGTACTAAAAGTTCATAAATAAGTGGTTAGTCTGTCCTATGTAATTTCCATAGGTCCCTGCAGCCCCCTTTCTTTCAAACCCATACCTACATTTTGTTTGCATTACTGCTCCAATAAATTGCTTTTAGGTGAAACTTAAAAAATCAAATGCAGGAATGTACTACTTGCCTTTCATTTAAGGAATTTCCTTTAAGAATAGAACACTTACAGAATCTTTCAAGTACTATTGTATTTTTTCAAATAAATAATATTTTGTTATACAGTATTTATCCATTTTACTCAAATTTAAAATGAAAACTCAACCTTAGTCCAAGCTAATGCATGTTCTTTTTTCATATTTTGGTTAAATAATGCTATACAATGTAGAAAAACTAAAAGCACACAAGAAAGAAAATTATATAGAGTATTGTCTGAGAGAAAAAATAAAGACTAGAAAGATTTAGTCATGTTAAGGAAAGAAAAAACAATACACTATCACCCATAATGCATTGAGATCAGTGCATATAAAAAAGGTAAAAGTTTGGCCGCTATAGTGCGGTTATAAACAGACCAACTGCTTTCCACCTGTGCAGCAATATAGACAACAAAAAGGCAGTTAGTATTCCAAGTATCAAGGGAAAATAAGCATAAATTTCCAGATATTGTTATATTCCAAAAAAATTATCAGTGTATAGACTATTTCTTTTAAAATACATTCTTTTCTAACTATAATTAGTTAGAATTATCATTATCTACTTATATAATTTACAGAACGTCAGAAGAGCAAAAGTGAGAAGCTCATTTGAAAGAAAAAACTTTTTTGACAAATTTTAGCAGTTAGATGTATACTTCAAGCATAGATGGATAATCATTCGATATAATAAGAGACAATGAACCTACATCTGCTTTTATAGTCATTTCTTAGCATTCATGACACCCATAACTTTGTCAAATGCCTTCAAAGATCGGTTATAGACTGCATTCCAAGGAAAACTGACTTGCAAAATTGTAGAAATTAAGAAAATGCCTAAAACAATACATGCAGGTAAGAAATATGCAAACATAAGAAAAGTAATTTTAAAAAATTCAAATTTACTATTGCAACAATACATATAAAAAACTGTGTATATGCAAATCTAACTTTTCTTCGTGGTTGGTTTACCAAATTTGGGTATTTCCCAGAATAAAAGGTTTGTTTGTTTGATAAAGAAGGGGAGATAACTGACATCCTCCACATTTTTACCAAAATGCATTAGATCTACTGTTATAATAAATAGCCCTCATAATTGCAGGACGTCTTTTCAAGTTTTTTCAAATGAATATAATGTCATTTTGTAATCATAGGGCAAACATTAAGTCAGATTTCAAGTAATATTTTCATTATTTTAGGTAGGTAATACAAAAACAGACTTACTCTAATTCATTACAGCAGATCACAAGCAATGATCCTCAAAGATTGTTAAAAAACCCTTTCATAATTTCAGATCTTATACCAAAAATAAGCAAAAGAGAATTAAAATGAAAAATCTAAGATTAAGAATACCAGCTATTATTATTAAATTACTTGTGGCCATGAAGTCAACACGAGAAACTCCCTAAATAATAGATATAAAAATTTTCTTATTTTAGACAAATCATGCAAGACTGAATTCAGCCATTTGTTAATTTTTATGAAATCTGGAAAGGTTGGGAGTGGATGGTCTGGGATATCACTTCAATTACAAATTACACTGAACAACAAAAATAAAACTTTTTGTCTGCTACTGAGGCACATGTAGGTGTCCTTTATCAAATCAAGCACACTGAAGTCAGAATTCCTAGCACAACAGGATTTGTAGTTACAGGGAAATGTCATTTTCACTCATTGTTTATTAAAAAATCAAGCACATTGAAAAATTGCAAAATATAAATTAATTTCCCAAAAGTTCAAACAAATTGAACATAAACACTTCATATGAAGTATACATTAACTGTTTAGAAATGTTTTAAGTACTTGATTTTACGCTAGTGAGCAGCAGTCATTTGTCTCTGAAGAAACCAATAACAATCCCCCATCATGTTGGAGTTGAATCTCCCCTGATAGCCTGTCTCCATTGGCTTTGTGTGCTGGTGGAACCTCTCATCATGCTCATCGCTCACAACACCAAGAATGGCTGGAAAGAAATCCAAGCATGAACGAAAAAAATGCAACTTCAGCGACATACAGCAACCCATTTCTTCAAAGGCTTTTATCAAGTCTCAAATCAACTGGGAATAGTTGTCCGCTTTGTGGTTCCCAAGAAAATTTTGGACCACCAGTTTGAAAGCCTCCATGCAGCCAGCTCCAGTGGGTTAACCCTTGACTGGAAGACTGGATTGGAAAATAAATCCCGAATTTGTGGTCTGACAAATATTGGTCTTCAACTCTGCATCAGTTAAAAATCACTCCAATTTTTCTTTTAGAGAAATCCCACACCTTCAACACTCATTGTCTTTACAAAGCTCTTCATTAGGCCCAGCTTTATATGCAACGGTGGAAGAAATATGCTTTGCAGATGTACCAGTGGCACACATTGCACATTGAATTTTCCTGGAGTATAGTCTCAGCT
The DNA here is from genome assembly GCA_018389105.1 of Nautilus pompilius. NCBI lineage: Eukaryota > Metazoa > Mollusca > Cephalopoda > Nautilida > Nautilidae > Nautilus > Nautilus pompilius. Next base: position 842,505 of record JACATO010000069.1, on the reverse strand, counting down.
ATTCCACAAGCAGCATGTGCGTGTACATGTAAGCAGGCAACCGCATGGTTCTCGCACACCGCCTGCTGTGTATACACAGTACTAACAAGAACACTAAAGATATAACAATAGATTTCCATTTATTTCTGCAACTAAAAATCCTTATGTATTGGGTTAATTCTGATTTCAGATTTAAAAACAGCATACTTGAATTAGTCTAAAGACATACTTTTACCTCAGTAGCAAATTGCTTGTCATCCAGCATTATCAATACAATAGTAAATATTTCAGGACTAATAAGTACATCAGTAAGAAATTTATTCGATAAATCACTTGTTTGTTTGAAGCATTAACTCCCCATATCCCATTCCACACCATACTGCATGAGCAATATATTCCTAGACTGCATGATACCACACCGACACGATAAAACTCAGAAGTGACCTCATAGGCAGCAGCTCCTGTGCAAGAGAGTTGACTTCCTGAAACGTTCATTTGGCATTGTCATTCCCCAACAATTTTTTTCTCTAATCTTTTTTTGCCATCATGGCAGATGAAAGGACTAACAGTGATCAGGATATTATTGAATTTATTCAGGAAAGATCTTGGACTAAGTGAAGACAACCAGAGTAACACCACTATGTCACCTCTACTGTTAGTAGCATGCACGAGACTTGTTGAGTGAAGCAGCAATTACTGGATTTTTGTCAAGTGACAAATTTTTCTCAGATGAGTGGACTGATGCTGTATTTAACAGAGACCCTGAAGATTTTAGTTTTGTTGGGCCAAGGAAACCATTGGGACATAATAATCAACAAGCTTTGCAATTTCTTCAACTTTCACCCCATCTTCCATGTTCAGGGTTGTGCTCAGATGACAGGCAGGAACCAAAGTTCAGTCTTCCTGGGAGTGTAGAAACTGATGTTGATCTGAGCAGAGAGAGCGGTTGTTTTGGAAGATTTCACAACTTCCAGCAGAACATTGTCACTGAACAAAAATACCTGTAGACCTTACCTGTAACCATTTACCTGCAGATAATGCATTCAATGCATGTAGTTCATCAACAGTGTGCTGTGACTGTCTCTTGACAGAATTGCTGTTACTTTGTGAACTTTCAACATTATGGAGATGTAAATCAAGAATGTGTGCTGAGTGTGATATGCTTTGAACAATAACTGTTCTGTTTTCACTTGTGGATTACCTCATCAATGGTTCAATTATTGTCAGTAACTATGCATGTTTTTGGTTGGTGTGTTCACTCATGTGTTGCAAAAAATAAACAAATTTTTTTTAAAGTCTTGTTATTACAGGTACATGAAACAATAGCAATTTCTTAATATTTTTAAACCATTTTCAAAATTAACTATTTCACAACAAAAATGCATCTGGCATGTAGCCAAACCACCCACATTAAAATCTGAACATTAAATAAAACAAGAGCAACTTTAGTCCCAAATTCTTATGGGAATGAGGCTTGTGAATAGTAAGAATAGTATGGGATGTAAAGAATTAAGGTAAGTTGCTAAGAGGTCAGAGCTTGCTACAAGTGTTGGATCTAAGCAGTACCAGCCCTCATAATTGCAGGAAATTTTTTCATAATTTATCAAATAGGATTTATGTAGTTTGTTTAATCATTGGGCAGAAAACTGCAAAATAAATTTAACTATTCTACTACAAAAGACTGTTTCACACTGAGAATACAAATTATATGCATAGACACGCATGTATTACATACCTTAACAATCCTGTCCCAACCAGAAGAGACAATGATAGGATTGGATGTGCTTGGTGAAAAACGAACACATGACACCCAATCTGAATGGCCCTCTTCCTGAAAAATAAAAATGACAAACTTTTTAAATGGAACAGAACTATAAAAAATTTTAAAATTAAATTATTAGCATCGCTGCCAACTCTCAAAGAAGTTTTTTTTTTGAAACTTGCTAGAGAGACTAAAATGACAAAATAGGCTATTTATTTTGATGGCTTGTCTAAATATTGTAAAGATTTAGAATTTTTTATGCTCATGCAATCAATAACCTCTAGTCTCTCACTTAAAAATAAAAATGAAATTATCTGTTTTCCCATCACAAAAAATTAGTAAGAAACTTTTGCACCCTAATAAAAACTATTTAATTTTCTCTTACCTTATTAATACATTCTGTTGAGCTTAGTATTTCTTATCTCAATTACTAATGAAAGTATCAGAGCCCTAAAATGCAATGCTGGTAGAAACAAATTGACATGCACTTTGTTAAACAAAAGGGAAGTTGTCATCCCAGTTGATAAGTTCTTGAGAAAAAGTTCCAATAATGGTAACTTGAACAGTCAAAGTATCTAATCTTGTCATAGCAAAATGTATGGTTATCCCAAAAATAAAAAAAGGATATAATTATGCAACTATAATAAATAATGACTTAAGGTGCATAAATACAGTTTTTTTTTTTAAATAGGTATTTAAAAATTTTTTTTTACTGGTGAAACATACAAGTAACATTTGATACAGAACTTGACTACTATGAATTAGAAAAATAAACGCAGTTATGTGTCTTGTAAATCGATTTATAAGAACATTTCCTGTGGTTAATCTTCCTTTTAAATGAAAGTAAATATGGAGTTTCTCTGCCTTCAGTATTGGAGGATATCACCACACATTAATAAGAGTATTATTTTCATCATAAGGCAGAGAGACCCATTTGCTTCAACAATAGCTCAATTTTTACAAAATCATAAATAAACCAACAAAAATTGTTAGTAATAGACCAATTCATTCTCATACTGAGACTGACTTTACCACTCCATTCAACACTATCTTTAACAGTGATTAAATTTATACCTAGTAGTAACAAAGAAAATTATATCGCAAAGAATAATAAATTAATGAGCATTCCTACTGTTTACAATATACCCTTGAGCTAGCATTATAAAAATGATTACAAGTTAGTAATATATACATATTCCTTAGGAAAAAAAAAAGAAGTTGCACACCAGATTTAAAGTTTCATATTAAAAAATACTATACAGGCACTGACATAAGTAAATAGTGTTCCTTCAAACTTGACTTTCATTCAGGAACCATACATACCACTCACTGCCAGTGCAGCCCTTTGCTTCATGCAAGACTGAAGAACAGTAATCACCATCTGCAATATTGAAGCCCATTTCTGGCATAGGACACCATCATGCAGATTTTAAGTAATAGTTTGAGAACACCTTCACAGAGATTGAAGTCAAAGATGATCCATCCGTTCTGACCAGACAATGAGATGGGGGGGGGGGTACTGTGCAGTGATATTTTTTTTCCATAAAAACACTGCCCCCAACTTTTTAGACTTCAGTTCCTTCCTTCCACAGAGCACCACTATGACCATCCAATGTCCCAAATCTCACCCACCCTACCCTAACAAACAAGACCACCATATTTTTTGTCGTGGCTTGCTGATGGTTCAATGCAAATTCCTTTGCTGAACACCACCACACCTATACATTATCTCAACCTGGACTCAAAAAAGTAAATTTAAAAAGAGACTTCTAAGATGTAAGTGTTTGGGCTAAGTTGTTGTTAGCATCTTGCTGGTCTTCTGTTGAACCCTATACTGTGAACATTTGATGGTTCTACTTGGATATCTCCAGCTAACTGGTGACATCCAGTTTCTACATTCTTCACAGCTTGAAGTATCCATTCTGCTTGCACTGAGTATTCAGGACACAGATGGGCTGGACATCACCTTGTTAGATAACAGTGGAATATCCAGTGTCTCAGAAATCTCCAGCTGGCTTCTTTTAACAATCCATTGTCCATCTATACCCCTTTTCAAAGTCCACTAGTTCCCATGAAATTCCTGTTCATGGCATGGCAGTCTGCAGGTCTTTTCTGGCATGCAGTAATTCTCTTAACTTGATTGTTTAACTAAAATAGCTTACTCGAGTCTCAGGGGATATCTATTTACTTATCCAAGTCTATATGAACAAAGGACAATGTCACATACCTGAACAGTGTATTTGCATACACCTAAAGTATTCCAGAGTTTGATAGTCCTGTCACGAGAACCAGACACAATCTGACGATTGTCTGCTGAAAAGGATACGCTGAGAACATCTTTGGTATGCCCCACAAAACGACGACTTGTAATGCCCCTTGAGAGTAAATATGAAACCATTAAAAATGACACGTGCCTTTTAAGACAATAATAATGCAAGAATCTTTGCATCTTAGCAGCAAACTATAGCTAAAAAACTATCACTGCACAGTACTAACCCACTCAATACAAATAAATGTTATGAGTGATCTCTTGTGGCCAACAATAAACTTTACCAACAAAATTGCATTTGATGTGCATGGCATAATAGGAAGTCAGGATAATTGTGAATACAAATCCAGCAACAAATTTTTAATATTTAGGCAATGGCTATAGTTAGCATACTGAATCATAGCATAGCCAAAAAGCATAACAATTTTAAAATGCTGTCTGGTACAATGCTTTAACATGGTTGAGGTGGTGGTTAATAAATATGAAAGTGTCTGTCATCAATACTAGCTACCAACTATTTTTTTTTTTAAATATGGTCAAAGTAGAGCTATTATGAGTGAGTTTTCTCAAATAACATTTTCAAATTATAATTTGAAATGAAAACTACAAAGTTATTGAAATTTCAAGTATACAAGGCCTACACTGAACTACATTACTCCAAAGTCTGTTGTGTACACAAATACTTAAGTCCACTGTAGTGGAAATCAGTTATGCGCAGAATGCAATCAGAGGAACAGTTGAGGCTCTTCATAGATGTTCCTAATTACAACTATCTGTCAGCAAGTAACCAAATTTCCAAATTTGTACACTACTTTCCTTCATGCTTATAGACCACAGAAAAAGTGTAGCATAGACAATTACAAGAGATCAAATTTTTGGGCAGGCGAGATGAGGAGAAACAGTATATTGGAGTTTAAACTTAGCAGCAGCACAAACTTACTGACTTAGGTCCCACAATCTAAGAGTTGAATCCCAGGAACTCGAGAGGGCAAAGTTTCCATCTGAAGACATTACAACATCAGAAACGAAGTTATTGTGGCCCTTTAGACACTTCTTGGCAAAACCATACTGGTGGTCATCCTTTGTCAGATGCCATACGATCAGGGACTTATCTGTGAAAAAGGAAGGAAAAGGATTTTAAAAATTGTAAAAACACTGGAAAGTTACAGAATTCAAATCAGTGCTATCTCAAATAGACCAACTAGTTATGGTATTGAGAAATTTCTGCTGGAGCTTGGAGTCAGTCGTAAAGAATTAGACAAGTACTTTTCTATGGGTAGGGGGTATTATTCATTCATTCATTTATTATTTCATTGACAATGGACAGCAGAGAAGAATTTATCAGCGGTTCTCAAACATTTATGGACTGGGAACCACTTTTGAAGATGGAACCCATCCGGTTGTAATACATGTACTGTGAATGGGGCACTTTACTACTTTTTGTTTATTGAATACACAACCATTTTTCATCAGAGGTTTATTGTGCCGGCTGTATAATTTATAAATTTACTTCTCAGATTCATGAGATACAATGTGAAGAATGCACTTGTTTTCTATTTTTGCTGCTGTCTCCGACGTCCACATCGATTTGAGTCATTTTCAGACGCAAGGAGTCTGATAATTGCAGCTTATCTCGAAATTTGGTTTTGATTCCTATCATTGCTGCAAATCCAACTTCACACATGTATGAAGTCGTGGAAGGGAGCAGCACTCTCAAAGCTTCGGTAGAAAGAGTTGGATGTGTGTGTTGAACTGAAAGCCAAAACTGCATCAATTTTTTTCGATTAAAATTCATTTTCAACGAGAGATCGATTAGTTCTTCATCTGCCTTCGTGGACATTCCAGTAGCCACGTCAGGGTTACCCCTAACCCTGAATTTTCCGCAACTCTCAAAAGTTTTGCAACTCAATTTTGTTTCCTTTATCGGCCACGTGGTGGGAGCGGCAAAAAAGAGAAAGGAAAAGATCGCAACACAATTTAGTAACGACGGCCCCGACTTAAACAAGTCTGATAATAGGAGAAAAGGAGAGAGAGACCGACTTCTCTCGGACACGAGTTTGTGGCGAGTTTCATCTGGGTGGTGTCCTTACATTGTTCTAGAGTACTTGGCACAATGGCACCTGTCGTCAATTAACGGAGGAGGAAAACAAAAACAGCGAAAAGGCCAGTTTTCCCCGTTACGAAGATATCTAAGGCGGCAATTTGAATCCTTCCGATTCAGAGGAGATTAAAATGTATTTCTGGCCCAACCCCCCCCCCCCCCACCCCTTGCTCAGCCCTTGCTCAGCCCTATGGCCACGTAGGGTGGTAAAATTTATCGCGCGACCCACACTTTGAGAACCACTGATTTACAGTGAAATAGTTCGCGGATGAAACGGGAAGGATAATAAAACAGAACGTGTCGTTCATGGTTTACAGGCAGACACACAATCACTCGAGTCAGGAGAACGAAGACGGGACAAGAAGGGCGCCAATGACCGTGTGGCGATGGCGGCCATACTACTAGCGCAATCGGGAACGTACCTCTAGACGCAGAAACAATACAATCCTGACTTATCGGGTTCGTCGCGATTTGCGTGACCCATCCGCCGTGACCCTTCAGGGTTCCGCGAAGCGTCATCTGCTCAGTCATGGCGGTTGGTTTGAGGATTGAACGAGATTCCGATAGATTATCTTCTTTTCCCGTTCTTCAGGAAAGCGTCCATGTCGGAAGTATGGCGGCCGGGTGAGAAAAAGGAAGCAGCAGCAGCGGCAGCTACCGAAAACGAGGGCGAGAATCTCCCCCTCCCCCTCCCCCTTTTATTTCCGGTTTTCATTTCCCGCTGGAAATGAAAAATCCTTCTTTTTATTTTTTTTTTTTTTTTTTCCACACAGAAAATTTAATTACGCATCACGATGATAAAAACAATCTAAAACAAATGCGAGAGAGGTTAGGGGGGGGATTATATTTTTTTTTGCTGCTGATGCTGCTGCTGCTGTTGTTGTTGTTGTTGTTTTTATTTGACAAGCATGACGTCACGTCGATATGTTTTATTTAGGGCGGCCATTTTGCGCGAGGAATTTTTGCTGTTGGTTGATGTCGTCGGCCCGCTAGGATAGAGAGAGAGAGAGAGAAAAAGAAATCCCCCCTCCCCCCTCTGGTCAGGTTTGCTGCAGTATTCCATTTTTTCCCGAAACGCACAGCACTTTGCTCGCTACTAACCCCGGTGAACGTGACAGACCGGTCGGAGAATGGTTGAAGACCGAGCTGCGGCGAAGGAACTGGATCAGTGGATCGAGCAACTCCACGAGTGCAAGCAACTTTCGGAGACCCAGGTGAAGACGCTCTGCGAAAAGGTAAATAGGAAACACTGGGTCTTCCACCCCTCCTCCTCCTCCTCCTCCTGTCGGCTCATCATTAGTTCTCGCTACGCGAATTTGATGGAGGTCCCCCCCCTCCCTTTTTTCCCCATTCCGCCCTCCGTCCTGCTTGGGTTGGGTGGGGGGGGGACGGACGGCTCTCGGTCCTAATGCTGGCGATCTTTCTGGTATCGAAAATCCGATGTCAGACGGTTTACCCCCCCCCCACCCCCCGGCCAATAACACCATTAGCTCTCATCCCTTGTCCCGAGTAGGGAGGGGACTGTGTTCTATTGATCCGCTTGCCGAGAGGGAGGAATCCGTGTATGATGGTGGTGTGTGTGGGGGGGGGTCTCTTTATGATGAGAAATGATACTTGAGGGCAGAAGGCTCCACTAATTTTAACTGTCGTTTATAATAATAATATTATTCGCATTCGAGAAAGTCTCGGAACAGATCAGATCAGCGCTGGGAAATGGACATCCCGATTGGGAGGGCCAGTAATTGTACCGAGTTTCTTCAACACTAGATCTTTTTAGCTGGGTAGAGGTGTTAACTTAGGCGGTGGGAGGGGATTGACACACACACCACACACAAAACGGAAATCAGAAGTTCAGTACTTGCGAAACCATCTGGAGAGGGGGGGTGGTGGGGAGAGAGACGGGGAAAAATCAGTCCCCCCCCCCAAGTGTGAAGGGTCTGTTTAACTTCGTGGCTGCAGTACCGTCCTTCTGTAATTTGTCATTAGAACATTGGATCAACGACGATGACGACGCCTCATCCTCTCTCTTTTTTTTTTTTTTTGATGGTGCTATTACTTAATGTGGCGTTTCCCCTTTGGCCCAACCTGGTGGCTGCAGCATTTTTCAATGGGGGACAATACGGCATAGTAATGCTCTACCAGCAGTATCGTAACACTGCACTAATTCGTTGTAAATGCTGAACCTTAGTAGTAAGGATCTTTAAAAATCATCTTGCCAATGTCTTGATATTCTCCAGTTGATTGGGGTTTATTTTTCTCATTGCTAGACACTTGAACACCCTAACCCTGTAGACCAGGGGTGGCCAAACCTGCTTAACGTTAGAGCCACATACGATAAACTTCAGATGTTTGAGAGCCACAAGACATGAAAAAATATTACATACAGGTTTTTACTCTTACATGCTGCACATTTTGTTTAAAAAATCTTATGTAAATATTAAGAAATACATGTGTGTAATATTTATTTGTGTATGCAGTTTTAAACTGCTAATTTGTATTACTTTCAATAATCAAAAAGTACACACACACACACACACCAAATATTTTCAAAATCCTGACTGATTATTGTGAGAGTCTATCTTGGCTGTGAGTCGTTGAAAATCTGGCTGATATGTTGTCAGGGCTGTATGAATTAGCTCCCTCAGCTGTTGATTTGTAAGGATTGCACAATGCTTAGACTTCACAAACTTCATAACAGAGTACAGCAATTCACAGCTGTATGTTGTGCTGAAAATCGAGATGAGTCGCACACTGGTCGTCTTCATTTCAGGATATTTTACTTCTAGAACTTGCTTCCAGAACTCAATTATAGACTGGGTTTTATGGATCATCTTTAGACCCAGGTGGTCCTGTAAATCCATTAGTTCCATTTCCACAGCAGATGATCTGTAATCAGAGGCCAAGAATTGGATAACCATCATTGATCACATCAACCATGAATGGATTTACAAGAAAGGTGAAGCAGGGCTTTAGCTTCTGCGAGTCCTCAAACCTGGCTAGGAAATTATCAAGCAGTCCTTGTAATTTATCTTTGTATTCTTCCAGTTTGTGGTCTTTTATTTCAATATCAGGAAATGTATTTACTCTCCTTTGGAGATTGGGAAAGTGACTGAAGTTTCTTGACGATATATCTCTTTGAAAAAAAAACTTATTTTATTCTGAAAGCTGAAAATTGTCTGAGTAAGATCAGAAACAATCCTATCCTTCCCTTGGAGTGCCAAAAGGAACAGTAGATCTTGCATCCATTCCTCATTTTCCAGTTGAGGATAGAATCTTTTCTTTTCTTCAAGGAAAGTAATAATAGGCTACAACAGATCCACAAACCTACTCAAGACATTGCTGGTTGACAGCCACCTCACACTGCAGTAGAAAAAGACATCAATGGGCTTATCTTCAAGCTGCAGTTCTTCAATGAAATTTTTGAACTGTCAGTGGGTCTTCCCATTCAAACGTATATAATTGACAATTTCAAGGACAGATTTCATAACATCTTCATACTTAAAGTATCTGGCTGCCAGGTGCTCACGATGAATAATGCGATGAACAGGGAGAAACTCTGGAAAGCGGGGATCACCTTTCATTAATACAATTAATTCTGCATTTTTCCCACCATAGCAGGTGCTCCATCTGTTGCAAAACTGACGAGTTTATCCAGTGGAATATCGGCATTTGTTAACGCTCTTTCAAGCGCATTTTTAATATCAACACCACGAGTTGTTTCTTTTAGTGCGACTAAGTCCAACCTCTCTCTCTTCACAGTTGCATCAGAGGAAACATGACGAACAAATACCACCAGTTGTAGGTTGTCTTGTATGTCTATAGATTCGTCAGGAGCTAAGCTGAATGCAAGTGAATGCTTTAAATCATTTTGCATTTTGCCTGCAACATCAGCACTGATCTGGGTGATATGCCTCTCTGTAGTGTGGTGTGAAACTGGTGTTTGTGCTATTAGTCACTGAAGTTTTGTTATTTGGATCTAACACTGCAACAACTTCAGCTATATTCTTCTTAACAAATTTGCCTTCAGAATATGGGTGTTTAGTACGAGCAATATTCCACAATATAATGAAACTAGCTTCAGTCTTTATATCGTCTTCCTTACTGAACATTGTCAACAGTGTCTGCTGGCTATTTAGTGATGGTTTTAACACAGTTAACTTGTTTTTCCGTAATTCTGATTTAGGTGGATAATCAGACGAAAAATTCTTGTGATTTGTTTCATAATGGCGTTTCGAGTTTCTGGCTTTGTAATGACTGACACATTGCAGATAAGACACACACACACCGTTTACCTCTCTTGACGGTGAATGCAAAATCTTCCTCCCACTCTGGCTTAAAATTTTTGTTTTCATCTTCATACTTTCACTTCTTAAAATTTGATGATACCATCTTTCTTCACAAAATTTTCACAGACACTTTAACAAAATTAATGTGAAAAGAAACAATAAGCTCCAACACGCGGAATGCGACAACTCTACAGCGCCCAGAATGACACTAACATTCCGCTGATTTGACTGCCCACAACAGCCACACATGCCATAATCACTCGATCGATCGCAAGCCACGCCCACTAAAACTACCATTGTGAGCACTGGCTCATACAATTCCTGTCTCAGCCAACATATTTCCGTGAGCCACAGTTTGGCCACCCCTGCTGTAGACCATGCACTTATTTTGTAGCTTATATAAATATTCACTACTTATAGTCAAAGAAGTGTCACTACACATTTCTTGAAACCGCTGAAACTATCTGCACCCATTTTAAGCTCTATCACATAGTTATTGCCATTGATTCAGACAAATACAAAATAAAAATATAGGCACATTAAAATTCTGAATATTTTTCAGACATACCTAGTAAAATGACAGTGAAATATGAGTTCTTAATTAAGACTATCCTTTGACTTCTGTTTGAGGAAAAATTGCAAGAAGTCACAATACTTCTAGAATTAACAAAATCTGTTGACTATATCAATTATGCAAAAATTGCTGCAGTATTGTTTGCCTGGTTCATCATTGTTCCTTCAACAATATGGACTGCACCTAATATACCAGCACACCTCTCCAAAAACATTTTGCATGCACACTTACGCAGAGAGAAAGAACAAAGATGACTAGTTTTGTTTAGACAGAACAATGTTAATGTGTTTGACCGTTTGGGTAATATTTTGCTCATGTAAAGTCTTACCACAGACTTGGCAGCAGCTTTATTCCAGTACTGCAACAAGAATAAAATACCACTTTTGCAGCCCGACTACTATTCCTCGAATCATAGCAAGAGATGGGGCAGTCATACTGTGCTGACTTACTGTAATGTTAATATCATGTCTCATTAGACACACCGAATGCTGAACCACGTTATAATGGACCTTGAATAATGTTCATACTTTATTTCCACCAGTGCTTTATATCATAGGCAACATAAGTAGGTTGTTTTTTTTTTTTTGATATCAAGTTTTCCAAAGTGTAAAAATTGATTATATAGTTATAGATCTAATCCTGAAAAATGCTAGCCTTTTTAAAAAATTCCCCAAGACAAGTTATTTTGACTTGTGGAGAATCCTGAATGAACTCTCTTTTTATGTTGATAAAGCATCATGGAGTTCATTCATTTTTGCTTTTTATTTGTAGAGAGAACTTGAAAGACATGCTCAAATATGATTGGTGTCATTTTGTAGCCCAAACTAGAAAGTGACAAAACTTTATAATTAAACTGTTTCACAAAGTTATCCTACTAGTTAGCAAATTTTTGCAAATTATCTTTCATATGTTAAGGTATCTGAGTTGTTGTTTCCAGTTGCTACTGGCACAATGTACATTTTGTATATTCTCCTGACTTTCATTTGTCGCTAGATAAACATGTATTTAGATATTTGATATGGAGACTATTATATTCAGTTAAGTTTTTAATTTATAAAGTCACTGACTGGTTATTTATCATATTGTACACACATTTAGAGTAGGGGTTGTTGAATGTACTTTTTGTGTTAGTAATAATTTAGCACTAGCAATAGTCTGAGGGTAATTCAAGCTTTAAACTTTCCACCTTTGAAGGATGGCTCATTTTGGAAAAGGTCATGTATGTAATCCTATTATACTTATCTAGCGCTGCTATGGGTCTTTGGCAAATTAGAAAATACAAATTTGTAAGTTATTTTTTTTTATATTTTGCCATTTTTAACTTGGCTTGGTAAATGTTTGCAAAATGAATGCATTGAGTTGATTAAATCATTATTAAACCAAGTGTTGATCTCACAAGAGTCACTTGGTTTTTAAAAAAAAAAAAATCAGGATAGTTTTCCAGGAGTTAATAAGTTCACATGATGGCAACAAAAGTGTAATAGTCAACCAGTAGAAGTATCCAGACTAATGTGTATGAACAAACTTGAAGAACCAGAGTAATCATTGCTGGGTGACTGCATAACTTGACGGAAATCAGCCTCCGCATTTTCATGCATTTGTTCCAGTAAAAATAAAATTGGCTACGAAGCTGTTACAGTGCATTTTTGTAGATTTAGGTGTTACTGAAGTTGAGGTGTTGTATGAAGGCTTTCATAGTTTGTTCACTAAGACATAGAATTAACTTATCAGTACATGAAGTTAGTCATGGCTGCTATATGAATGTGTAAATTATTTTGGTGTGTGTTTTGTTGTTTTAAGTAAATGTACTGGGTATGTGCCAAATGCTATCTTACTGGAGATATTAACTAAGCCTTTATCAATTTAAAGAGTCAAAGGTTGGTTTTTTCTTCTTTTTTTTAAATTCAAAAATGTATTATTAAAATTTAGAACAACTCAAATAATACCTCATTAAATCACTTTTTAGAGTGGAAAAAAGATTAACAAAATTATATAAACAACAATATAGTCTCTGCCAAATGCTGACTTTTCTGTTAGTTTTAATTAATCTAAATAGTTTAATAGTAACATTATTAATTGTGTACAAGTCTCCCTCTAATCACAAACTTATTACCATTGGTATGGTTGTTGTTTACTTTGGAGGATTAGGCTGCTCTATAAGTTTATTAACTCCAGAGCTTTAGCATCAAATCTTTGTTTAGATTGTTTAATAAGGTATGGTTGTCTTTTTTTAATCATGAGAATGTGTGAATCTACCTAACCTTTGCCGGTTTTTCTTTCTGCATTTCAAATAAAACAAATCCATTAACAAACTAGTGATAATAATTACTGACACTTATAATAAATATTGACATATCTGCTCTTCTATTTGATATAGAAAGAAACCTAAATGGCAGTGTCTTATTTAAAGTAAGCATTTAGAAGATAAGCTAATAATTTGTAATTATACAAAGTTATGGAGTTTTTAAAAAATCATAATTTTACTTTTTTAATTATAAATTTTTTAATGTTATTTTCTCTGTATGAAAAGTATGACACTATCAAAATAATAATCACAATGTAGTTTTTGTGTTGTCTTCTAAAAATTAATTTACATCGTTTCTCAGAAATTGAGTTAAATAAATTTTAAGTAATAAATAAATGCTAATTAGAAAATCTTGGTATGCTACCTTTACAGTAACTGTCTTCAGTAGTTACATCATTCGAATAAATGCTGAAAGTGCTTTGAAGGTACTAATTAGCAGTAGTTCTAGATTAATTAACAGACAAGGGTGTTTTTCTACAATTCTATGATCATAAGCTTTAAATAATCTTTATGATGAATCTAGTATAAAATCACTTGAAACACGGTAATGATCTCTCAACCTTTTGTTGCTTTTCTAAAATATTTTCAGGCCAAAGAAATACTCTCGAAGGAATCTAATGTTCAGCAAGTAAGGTGTCCAGTTACTGTTTGTGGTGATGTGCATGGGCAGTTCCATGATTTGATGGAACTTTTCAAAATTGGAGGGAGATCACCAGATACAAACTACTTATTTATGGGTGATTATGTTGACAGAGGGTATTACTCTGTGGAAACTGTTACTCTTCTTGTGGCTTTAAAGGTAAAAATTTCACGTATTCTGAATTTACTGGAAATTAGTTTTTATTCCTCGTTGTTTTCTGTTTGAACTTGACAGTCTAGATTTTTAAAATTTCCTTGAGAAATGTTTGAGTGAAGATGTAAAAAAAAAAAAAAACCATTATCAATAGTGGTAGTGCTGATGTGCCCAAAACTTCGTGATTTGTTTCCTAATTTTTATCAGTGCACTCTTCATTTTGGAAAGCAAAAAAGAGGAGCTGAATAGCACAAGTGAAAATAAAGCAAACCATCTTTATCTGATATAGTTGTGGACTCACCATTGAAAAGGTTATTTTGATGAAGACAGATACTATGATCAGAATTTTTATTACATATAACTAGATACACTAACAAATTGATTATCCTTTACTTTTCAGAAAATGCAATATTTTACGTGCATTACACTCATTTTCCAAGATGGCTGCTCAAAATGTCTCTACGTGATTAAATGGTTTTAAAATAACAATAACTCATAGAATGACTCAGAGCACAAATGACTAAGCATGCAGTTCACTAATCCAAATGAAATGGAGATATATCCTGAAGAAATGAAAAATTTGATTTACAGTGCAGAAAGTCAGCAATTTAAGGTGTCGGTAATGATTTGCTTCATTATTATTACTTTTGACACTAAATCTGTCATCTTCATTCCATTGATCCTCAATGGTCATCACAGAATTTCTCTGGTGGTGTCCAAGTGTTGTCAGCTCTGCCTACCTGCTTTCTGTGTCTATGCGGCATAGTAACAGTTATTTACTTCAGCCATGTGGTGGAAGAAATCTTCTGGTATCAGCGAATAGAAGAAATCCACTGGGCTCATGTCATCAAGCTCATCAGTCTTTGGGCTGATGGACTGCAAAAAAAACACCAGCTTGTTGATCAGCTGCAGATGACTTAAGCTCTGCTTGACAACTCTTGTCACTCTCCACCTCTGATGCATTTCTTAATGTTTCTCCATTGCTGTCCAGCCAGCTAAATGATGAGAGATGAGAGGTATGAGGAAAGGATTCACTTTTGGATTTCATCACATATCAAGTAAATAAACTAGGTAACACATATGGTTCACCCAAATAGTTTCACTAGTAAATTCACTTCCTTGGAAAAACAAAGCAATATGAATAGCCAGAGGAAGTGATTATGTGGACCAGCATCTATGTGTACTGTCTATGGCATAAACAAAAGTAATCATGTCAGATTGTTTTCAATTGGTATACCTTGACCAATTTGAACAAGAAAGGTTTGTGAAATATTGGATATTTCTTAAAGTCCACAATTGTAGTTACCTAAGAGTGTGTTTGGTGGGAGGTGTGCCTTTTTAAGGGATGGGAAGGTGGCTATCAAACAATGTAAGTAAAAGGATCACTTTAAATGAAATCATCATTATTGAATAATTCATTAAAAAAAATTGGACTGTTGCAAGAAACTCCTGGAAAACAGTAATATAAGGGGAACTGTTTTTGCTGTGTTAATCCAATCTTGCTCCTAAGTTATAATTTTCAAAAACAGGACTTAGGTTGGTATTGAAAATTTTAATAGCTATATTTTAAAATTCTTAAAAAATCAAATTGCATATAGTTATCACATTTAATTGTCAGGTTGCTTGTTTTACAATTTACTGCCTGTGAAGGTTCGTTGTTTTATGTATGTTAAATAAATAGTAATATTTATTTTCAGGTGCGATATAAGGATAGAATAACTATTCTGAGGGGAAATCATGAAAGTAGGCAGATTACCCAGGTGTATGGTTTTTATGACGAGTGCTTGAGAAAATATGGGAATGCTAATGTATGGAAATATTTTACAGATCTCTTTGATTTCCTTCCTTTGACAGCTTTAGTTGACAGCCAGGTGAGTGCAGTATTTTTGTCTAAAAATATAAGCCATGTCAAGAAAATTTAAATCTCAAAAAAAATTTTTAATTAAAGCAGATTTGCTGTCGGACATATTTTAAAATAAATTTCTACCAACTTGTAACTGAAGTCTGCACAGGTTTCCGCTTGTGACATTATTTAATCAAAATATTGCTTCGTTTACAAACAATACTAAAATTGCTTAATTGGAGAATTTTTCTGATATTTCAATCTATTTAAGTTTAGTTTGAAACTAACAAAATTACAGAATGTTGACATTTGTTTATTAGAAACTAGATTCAGAAACTTTTAGTTCAATTCTTCATATTTTTTTTTTTCAGATTTTCTGTTTGCATGGTGGTCTGTCACCCTCTATAGATTCTTTGGATCATATTAAAGCTCTAGACAGAATTCAGGAAGTACCCCATGAGGTGAGACTTAACATGTTCAAGATAGTAGTAGTATCAGTATATTTTTTGTCCACCAGTCTACACAGAAAGACAAACGATGACAAGTATACATAGAAAATATAAATTAATGGAGCTTGTAATTTCTACACAGATTTGTTGTATTTTTAAGATGTTGGAATAAATGAGTTACCACAAGAATGTTTTATTGGTAACTGTGGGATGATCATTTAGCTCTGATAGAAAATTTGTTTTTAAAAAAAGAATATTCTATGCTGGTTCATCATAAATGAAGCTCTTATGTAGTTTATGGTGGGAAGGAGATGCTTTGAAAACTGCTGTCTGTGATAATAAAAGTAATTACTTTAAAATTTTTGAAAGTTTGTTTCTGCTTTACACTGATTGAAATCAAGCAAGCAAGAAAGAAAAAAAAATTACTTTAAACAATAGCTTTCTTAAAATTACTGTTCAGTGTAATGTTCTTAAACAATTCTACTATAGGCACGAATATAGTGTGATTGGTAATATACAAAAGATGAATTCTGTTAGTTTCTATTTTACTACTTCACTATCTTTCTCACCAACCTTTCTTTACCAGACAATGTTTTGCAGATGTATGAAATTAGAATATTCAGCTAGATTTTTAAAATAAATGTTATAGGCATTTTTTTTCATTAGTTACTCTTACTATTATTGTAAGGTGTGGCTAACATAAACGTGGGGTAATGTGCATGTTTGTTGTGTACCAGGGTCCTATGTGTGATTTGCTGTGGTCAGATCCAGATGATCGTGGAGGCTGGGGAATCTCTCCGCGTGGTGCAGGATACACGTTTGGACAGGATATTTCAGAAACTTTTAATCATAGCAATGGCCTCACCCTTGTGTCTAGAGCTCACCAACTTGTAATGGAGGTATGTGCAACATTTTTATCTATCTAAGAGTTGTATTTTCATGTTTCTCATTACTAAGGCATTTATGAAATATGTAATTTTTTTAAAGCTTTGATAGCATTGGATTCTAAAAGATGTTCTTGTGATTTATTTGTTGGTTTAAAATTAATTGATCCAATTATACTTTTTTTAAATTTAGGTATCCAATATCTAGTGCAGGGACAAGTATCTAGGGATATTGGAATTTGACATATTTAATTCCATTTTTAATGAACATTTAAAGTGATCGGAATTTATAGAAAACAATTTCATCTTTAGTTATATTAGCCCATGGAATTCAATACGTCAAATTAATGGAGGAATCATGGACTCCTTGGCACTTTACATAGTGAAATCTCAATTGGCTGGCCCATGTATGTATGCTGATTTCTCCACTTGTTATTACTTGCCACTCCTGCCTACATTAATGGATTGGGGGGAGCAGGTAATTTGTGGCCTCTACAAACTATTTTAACAAGTCAAGTGCAGAAAATAAAAACTACTTGATGTAATCATTTTAGCATGTTTTGATTTTTCAGAATACTGTTTTAGAAACTTGAGAGTAATCAGTTTCCTTCTCCTAAGCCTTGCCCCAACAACATCAGTGTTGTGAAAAGATTTGACTTGACTGAAACTTGAAAAACCTTTAATTTAAAAAAAAAAGTTTGGTCAAATCTAACCCATTTCTTTAATAACAGAAATGATGTAGATAGATATTTTTCAAATGTTTCTCAAACAGAAATAGAAATTTTTAACATAAAATGTATCACCTGTTACTGAATATGACTACATTCTTATAAGTGCAAATAGTTTATAACGATCAAAGGGAGGTAACTTCGGTCTAATTGTTAACAATTGATTTTACAGTCGACCCCCGCGTAATCGCAGTTCGGCATTCGCGGAATTTTCCTCAGAACCTAACTAATAATTGTTCGTGGAAACCCCCACATATTCGTGGAATCGCAAATATCTTACGCGATTTTTTATGGCTTTTTTCGTGGCATTATATATTTTTTCATAACGCTAAATTATTAATAACAATATAATTTACTAATTTTGTAATATAAATACTAACGTAAATTCAGTAAAATATCATATAAAATAAACTCTATTGGCTGGAGGTTTGAAAGTAGCCAATCCGAGAGCGTTGTTCATTTCTCCTCGCTGCTGATTGGCTGCTTCCCACGAGGCGCTGTCTCAGGCAGATGCAGCCCAGCATCATCCCAGTTTACTGCGTGTAGTTATCTTGAGTGTTTCTCTGAGTGTTGTATTTTTTATTAAATTATTATTATATTTTACGTTATATTTTGACATTTATAGGCATTTTTATAGACCACGTCCAATATTCGTGGTTTTTCACTCTTCGCGGGTGCTCCAGGAACGTAACCCCCGCGAATACCGGGGGACAACTGTATTAGTTTTATATATTTTATAGTGTATTCCATCTTTTCATTTTATTATGAATACTAAAAGATTTTTCTCATGTTAATTCAGACAAGTTAGCTGTATTATATTTCATTTTAGTTTGGTGTCTGTCTGAAGAGTAAAAGAAAGAAACTTCTCTAATTAGTTGTAGCATAGTAAGTAAATAAAACAAAAAGGGGGGCAGTCATATTTTAATGTCTTCACTGATTTTTACTTTGTAATGGTTTGGACATTTTGTTAGTGTTTTCAGGATTCTTCCAGCTGCCAATTTCATAGATGCAGCAAAAATGGTGATGAAATGAGCTTGGTGATACAAAAATTAGTTAGTTGTTAAAGTGTGGAGGTCCAACAATAGTTTTTGGTGGTCTGAGCAGGCATCCATTAAACTGAATCCCTGCTTTGGTAACCTCACTGATTATTGATGAATCAGTAGGGCCTCTCTGTGCCTTTCTGAGTAGGTGGGGGTTCTGCCAGCCATGATCTTTTCCATAACCCTGACACTGCCATCAGAAATCCAGTGATAACAATAGCATGGTCTCAAAAAGAGACCAAAAGATTCAGCATTTTATACCCTTCTGATATCCAAGGGTTTTCATTCCCTTTTCAAATCAGAGCAAAGGTTACTGCATTTTTGGCATGGATTAAGAAGAATTTTTAATTTCAATTAAGTCTTTAGTTTGGCATGACTTTGAACTCCAAATAAATAAACTTTTTTTTAGTTATACCTACTGCTACACAATTTGGGAATTTTGTATCGATTAACTCTTGAATGTAGAATTTAGTTGTATCCACAAGAATATTAGTCACTAGTCTTTCCTTTTGCTAGTCTAAGACAACTGCAATGCTTCTGTCTGCTAGTGGTTTGCAAAATTTGTGTTGTCATTTCCTTCACAAGAAGAAAGATTTTACTTTATTGTGCTGTTATATTAGTCTAGGGAAAGCCAGAAAACTTCTGCATCAATTTATATTGGAAGAAATCATTTTTCAATGCCAATTAGATCTTGTAAAGTTGAATAATAGTATTGATCGACCCTATTGATGCCATGACCTGCTGTGCTGCCAAATGTGATATAACTTGACAAACTATGACTATAAATTAGTTTTACAGGGCCAGAGGATTGGAGATTAACTTTTAATATAACATAGAATGACACAAAATGTTTATGCACTTTGTCAAATTACAGAAAGGTAAGCAACTGTGGGAAGGAAATTACTTACCATATTGAACTATTTTTACAAAATCCATGTGATAAGAACTTGTGTGGTTGTGTGTTTTACTGTTATCAAGATTTACATCTGGTACATAAGTTTGTTTAGATACCTGAGTGTCACTTAACTTATTCAACAATGCCTGTCTGGAGGTAATGTGTATATAGTTGTCTGAGGAATGACTTTGAAACATTAGAAATTGCAGAAATTTTTACCTGCCTGGCATTCATTTTCCAACAAAACTCTGATAGAAATTCCTGGTCACATGACATGCCTGAGGGATTACCAATTTTATTGCACATCTAATATCAGCCATACAGTAGCCATCTATACCCATAAGTGGGAAGTTATTGTCATTACTTGTTTACAGATCTATCTTGCACTATATTTTACACCTATGTCAACAACTGATGATGCTTCACATTTTGATCACTTGTAATAAGGTTGCTGAAATGTACACATTAATTCAATATCTAGATTTGTGCATGCACGCGCACACACTCATGTTTTTTGTTGTTTTTTTTTACAGGGTTATAATTGGTGCCATGACCGTAATGTTGTTACCATCTTTAGTGCACCAAATTATTGTTATCGATGTGGAAATCAAGCAGCAATAATGGAATTGGATGATGCTTTAAAATATTCCTTGTAAGTAGATTGATTTATGGTGTTTGTAGAAAGCATTAATGAGAAAAACGAATGCCTATGTTAGTCATTGAAAGGGGCCACTGAATATGAACTAAAAGAATTTTAATCTTATTAGCAAATGGTTATAAAATTTTCTGGATTTCTAACTTCTGCTTTGCCTATATATCAGTTAGTTCTGAATAAAAAAAAAAATAAAACAATTTTTTTTTTTTTTTTAACTTTTAGAATTTTTACTTAGTTTTTGTGATAATCAAAAACGTTAACTCAACTCCATAGAAGCTTAAGTTGCTTTTTTCATAATATTTACAAAGGCTTTTATTCTGAAGTCATTTAATCAATTCACTTTTCTTGAGCACAATATTGCAGACATGTTATACACTGTCTTTAAAAGGCTAAGTATGAAAAAAAAAAAATTGTATGATGGGCTAAATTTGTGTAGTATACATGGAGGTTAAGCTAGTAATATGAAATTAAATGAAGCAATGTTTTAGAAAAACTCCCAAAATATTTGTAAGCAGATTGAGAAAGCCTACATCAACCTCAAGACAGTTCGACATGATGAAAGCTGAATGTATAAAAATCCAAAGAAAAATCCGGCTTTTAGATGCACTGATCTTTTGCTCATTTTTAATTCTGGTTTGTTAAGGACCAAATTATTACAAGTAATTGCTCAGTTTCATCTAATGAACTTTCAGTGAGAAGAAAATTTGTAAAAATTAGTTTACTACTGTGCATGCACAGATAGTAATGTTCTAAATAACATTAAAAATTTTTTAGTGGGGTTTTTACAATTAGCTTGACAAAGATGGCTGTTCTTGGATTTGATTTTTCTGTTTATTTAAAGAAAAAAGAATATCCTGAATTTTAGCAAAATCATTACAGATTTTACTGTGTTGCTAGCATAGAGAACATTTGTTTGTTTTAATTATTTTAAATTTATTTTTTAAATATACTTCTGAAAGTATGACAAGTTAGATAGGGATCTTCTCTTTTGAAAAAAAAGTGCTAGTGAAGTGGTAGGGTGGGTTTTTTTCAGATTCACTAACATTAAAAAGGAAGACTTAAAAGCACATCTACAGTTTAGTCTCCTTATTCTTTTCAGCTTGCAGTTTGACCCAGCACCCAGAAGAGGAGAACCACATGTCACCAGACGGACTCCAGATTACTTCCTCTAAGCACTTGGAACTTATTAGTTTTTTTTTTTTGTTTTTTTTTAATTATTATAATTAATCTGCAGCCTTTATCAAACACACGGACACTAGTCGGTATATGACAACTCAGTCCTTGCAGAGAAGCTACATGGTCATCTTTAATAAAGGATTTTGGATCAGTCCATTTCGATAAAAGACTATTCTTGCAATTAACTATTGCAAGAATCTGTGTAAAGAACAAAAACAATTTTACAAATTTTCTTGTAAATAGTTATTTCAGCTTTTGTGAAGATGAAAGGTGAATTCTAAAGAGTATACTTAGCTGTAGTGTGGTTGTAATTTCTAAACTTAGAACTCCAGATGTTAGTGATCAGCTTGAAATTGGGAGATGGACAACAACAGAAAAGGAACACTTAAAAGCTTGTGAATAATTTGTTTTGATATTGGTGATAGAATTTTGTGACACTTCGTGTGAAAATGTCAGGTCACTTAAGTTAAATGAAAATTGGAAATCAAAATAAATAGGGAGAAATAACTGATTTTGTTTGAATATTATTAAGTAGTATTTCATTTTTATTAAGATTTGACCTAACCAGGACAGGGTTTCAGAAATAATGAAATGTGTTCATTTATTGTGTGAATCCATTTTAGTTTAGCGCTCCCCCCACCAGAGCAGCACAATTTTTAAAAAAATTTTAAACATCACTTTTCATGAAAAATTTTCAAGAAGGTTTATTTATATATAAGCAAGACAACTTGTTTCCAATAAGTTTTCTGCATTAGCATGATTTTTCACCTTTTTAAATTATAGCTAACCAATCTTGCATAACCCATACCCCTTAGGATTTCATTCATTTGGAAACTTCAAATGAATTTGAGAAGTTACCTGTACTTATTCTGAGTGAAATTAAAATTTAATTTTCCATTTGTTTTGTAATATTAAATAATTTTTTTAACATTTCTCTTTTATATTACAAAGTGAGGTTAAATAAAAAGAATAGTCATGCGGTTAGACCATTGATAAATAGCACAATATTATTTGAGAGATTTAGTGACCAACCGGATACCCGCAATTTTAGTGAGATTTTGTGAAAGGTAAATTGTGTGTGTATGTGGAGAGGAGTTGAGTATATCCAGAAATATGTTTCGTGTAGAAAAAATGATTTACCACCATTACCATTTATTACATGACAGAATTTATAGCTTTACTTATATTCATGATTTACTTTAGGTGACTGAGTATTTTCATAGCAGCAATTACGTAAAATTTGGAATTTTTAATATATCCTTCTTGAAAAGTTTTATGAAAATGATTTTAAAAAATTTTTTAATTATTGTATAAACTCATTAAGAGAACTATTATCTCATCTTGACAGTCTATGACGGTACTTCTATTTTTATCTGATATTAAATTATACTAGCATCAAAATGTGCCAGTATGACAATAACCTTTCATGTTATTTTCAAACCAAAAAAAAAAAAGTAGATAGACATGCATGCAAATTCAAAATATTTAGTAAAATATGTTAAGTAATACTGCAGTCAATTTACACTTCTGAATAAATGGTTGTAAGTAAAAAAAAAAAAATTGATTTTGTTTTACACTTAATAATTAATGAATGCTTAAGTTTGTTTTATTTCCAAGAGTCCTGTTAATTTTCAAAATCTAGAATGGTTGCATCTTTTAGAGGTGCTAAAAAAATGTTTTTTTGTCATGAGTTATGTAATTAAATTGATTTTTAGAAAAGGATGATAAGCCAGCACAAGTTACTGAGGTTAGAAGAAAAAATTTTCTCATTAACTTAGATTTACTGTGTATTTTTCAAATCTATTTACTTTTAGTTATAAATACCCATTGATGTGAAGAGAAAAAGGAAAAGGGTTCTGAATCTGTCTGTCATTGTATTGGCATTTCATTGAAATTTGGGCTTTTTGTTTTTAGAAGAACTGGTATAATGCATTACTTCTGTTTTCATTTGCAGACTATCTTTAAGGCCACATCTAAAATTGCTTCCCTAGATTCTAATGTCAATGAAAATCTACCCCTTCAAAATGTAAATACTCCCCTGATAATGTATGTATGTTTTTTTTTTCACAGTATAAGATTTTTGTTGCAAAATCATTAGAGTCCCCCCTAAAGTTATCTTAAATGAGTTTCTATCTACATAGTAATAAAAAGCATGTTAGCAACACTTATTGTAGAAAGTTGTTTTGTGACAATACATTCTTATATTTAATCAGGTTATGTATGCTGTCCATTATGATATTCCTATTTAGTAAGTTTGATGTAAACTAAAAATTTTAATTACAAAGTGTCAAAATAAAAACAAATAGGTTCTATGACATGTATCTTAAAAAAAAAAAAAAATACTGAATTAAAATCCTTTGGGTAAAATGTGTGTTTAACTCTTAATACAAATGACATCAGTTATAGAACAAAATTTAGCTGAAATCAATTTACACCCCACCCAATCTTTTCAGTAGATATAGATGAATTTTCAAGACATCTAGCTGCTTTACCCTTATCATGTGAATGCTATGCATATAAATTTATCTATATGCTTGTTTCTTAGCTAAGACTACATTTTTGTGATAAAGTAGAATCAGTCTTAGAAATCTTAATACATAAAATGATTAAAACGTAAGAGTATTTTCTTACAACTAAAGGGAATTTTAAAACTTTTCCTAAAATTGTGTGTGTTTATGTATTACTTGATATCAAAGCTTCCTTTAACTGAATAGAAAAAATTGTGTAAGCCTATAATTTTAAAAAGATGGTAAGTTTTGGAACATTCAAATAAAACCTGGCTGGTATCTTTCCTTTGAGATTCATTGTACTCCCTAGTTATTTCACTTCTGCTACAGTAGTATGCATTAACATCCACAGCTTCATTTAAGTTTTCAGAAGAAAATTATAATATTTTGAGTTTGGGGAAGATTTGTAAAAAAAAAATTTTGTGCATTTGATTTATCGGTCAGTGCTGCCAAGATAGTTAAAATGAACTTGTGTAGACTAGCTTAAAACTGCAACTGGAGAAAAACAACAGGCATCTGTGGGAAGCTGTGAAAAGTGGCAAGTAATGTTAGAGGCAGAGATTAGATGAATTAAAATTGGCATCATCTTGTCATCTGTTTTGAAGAGTTATTCAAGGTGTTTAAAATCTGAAACATTTGTATTCCATTCTGAGTCTAAAAGCGATTTGCTTTTGTATGAATTTTGCTCATACTGAATAATAAAATTTTCAGTATTTGTGTTGAATATGGTAAGAAAATCTCATTAGTGACATTTCACAGCCATGTCTTCATTAAAATGTCATTCACCAGTGATAAGAACCAATAGATTTCTTACTTTTTGTCTTGGCATAGTTAGCAGGTTCGTGTAGTACATACTCTTGGAACAGGCCATTTTTTTCATACAGCGAGGACTTCTTGAAATGTCATCCATACTAAACTGTGAGTGATTGTTATCAATACAAAAATGAGGGGTGGGGGGGCAATTTTACTTTCTGTATGAGAAAAACTGACAAGTAAAAGAAATCAATGATCTAAAGCAAACATTTTACCAAAAAAACAAAAACCAATTATTCCATGTTTTTTATGGATATTTGTTATTGTTCTTGTTTTTAAATACTTTAGTCAAAAATTAACACTTAGCACAATATTTCAAAATGTTCATTTTTATTTCTGTTCTGTCATGAAATGGCAGGCAAACTTATTGTGAAATAGAAAAAAATCTTTGCTACTGTGGTTGTATGAAAACCAGTTTTTCTGACCACACTGGATAAGGCTTGACACCAACATGCATAAGTTCCTTGTTAACAGATTTGAAAAATAACCACTTTCTCTAGGGGGAGGAGGGGCAGTTAATCATCAGACTTTGCTTAGGTAACAAACCAGTGCCTAAATGTGTGCTTGAGGTTGTAACTACGGTAAACAACCAGTTATCCGACTTACAGATAATCAACTTGTCAATTGTAGGCCAGGATCAGTTCATTTCCAGCTATCCAACCTTTGTAGTTCATGAGTCATCACCAGGGGAGTTATATCCGTTGTCTGTGCATACTCAGATCGATTCTCGCTAGTGGTTTTATCAAAGATGACATATTACAGGATTACAGCGTATCATCTAATAATAGTTTGGTTAGTGCTTTAGCAACAAATCCAAAAGGAGGGAAAGTGTGTAATTCTTACTATTGAACAAAACTAAAGAAGAAAAGTTGCTGAATAAACAGCAACACTTGTTTAGAAAAAAGGCCCATCCAGGTTCCATTAGGGTTGGATAACAGGTTGCTTACTGTACCTCTTACCATTAATAAACGAGGTGGTCCAGTAAAAATTTGAGGACCTAACTGTGAGAATTTGGTACAGCAGGGTTTTTTCCCCCTAGTTAGCTATATTGGTTTCCTCCCACATCTGAAAATGAAGTGATCTGTTAAGGACCTTTCTGTCAAAATTGAGAATACCAGCATGCATGATGTGATGCAGAATTAGCATCACTTCCTAATGGATAACTGCAGCACTGTTCCATCACCAGGGTTATCTACCTTGTTTGCCAACAACTACTGTTAGGTAATTTGGTTTTCCTTTGACAAAGTATAGCAGGTACTGATTTTATTGATACACGAACTGATCCAACAATTTAAGATTTTGTTTTTAAAACAAATAATCACTTTCACACAGTTGTAGCTCATCAAAAATGAGGCAAGCAGACTTTGCCAACAAAGAGTTCAGACACAACAGTAATCCACAGAGCCAAAACAAAGAATATGTATGATATCCCGACCTGGAAGTTATGAGGGAGTTGGTACGCTTCTCCACCAATCTGGTCCATATTGAAGCCAATAGGAAATATTACAGCAGCCAGGCAGAACAAAATTGCTGAAAAATGAGTTAATCAGCACTGTCAGAAATACTGGGAAAGAATAATTAAACCACATTTCAGTCTGAAAAGCTCTCAACTTTATATGGAAAAATAATGCTTCAAATTTTAATGCAGAAGTGATGATTCAAAATCTTTAAAATGTGCCACCAGTAGAGTTAGCTATTATGATTTATGAAGAGCATGTTTTACTGTTGCCATCATTTGTAGTCAATTGCCAAAAGGTTATAGTTCCTAACCAGTAATAAAGTTTCTTCTGTACCGTTTTGTTTGTGTGCAGCTGGTACCACATCAGAAAATCAAGTGTAACTAGGACAAATATTTAACACCACTCATCTAATTGTGTCTCCCAGGACTTGGGTGTTTGTCATAAACATTAGAAACACCTTAAAAATCTTTTTTTTTTTTTTTGGGAGAGGGGTGGTGGTTGTTGTTTTAGTGAAGTTTTGCTGAAGTGGGATTATACCTTCCCTCATCATTCAAACTAAAATTATAAATTGATAGAGAGATTATTCAGTCTTCTATATTCAATATACAAAAATTATAGCCAGCTTCTTGCAAAAATTTCAGGAAATTATCTTACTCTCTCACTGGGTAATATTACTTTTACATTATCATTATTCTGAATGGAAAAACTTCTGCAATTTACTTTCAAATATTCTCAAGATGTTTCTGATAAATTCCTCGGTTGTGTGCCATCCTTCAACAGGTTCAGCCCTCACCATCCATCCAGCTTAGCTAGGTGCTCCCTATTCCATGTATCACTGTAATACAAAGTTCCAAGTCACTGCCACATTGATGCCCTTTCAACTCTTTCTGGCATTTTGATGTTGCTTTGCACTGTTTAGATTAGAAACTGATGGTTTTCAGTTTTTTCCCCACCAACCTTTCAAGTAGTTTTCTGGAACCTACTAATACTGAGAAAAACCTCACTTTCCATCTTTTTACTTTGATTTCTTGGCACAAGTTTCATGCTTTGTCTTTTTTTCTTTTAATTTGTCTTCAATTCTGTCTTTCCATGGGACTGTCAGCTCAATGAACCTAACTTATCTTGCCAGATGATGATATCAGGTCTTATATTTGCTATACCTATATCTTGAGGAAATACTAATTTTTGTCCCATATCTGACAATACTGTTCGGTCATTGGCTAATGTTAGGATATCTTTTTCCTGTCTTCTTTCAGTTTTCTTGGGTACTTCACACTCTTTTACAAATTTTATGAAAGGGGCTGATTTCTAAATTGACTTGCATGTTTTCACCTTCTCTGCTATCATCATGGCACCACTGTGCTGTGTTGCTTTCTTTTTAAGTAAAATACAAAAATTATTCTCTTTTTTCCCCTTAGTCTGCAGGTTACTTGGTGTGATTAAGATCATAAAGTGAATTTATTTAAAACTGTATCCTTAGCAGTTCCACTGTCCATGTCTCATCCAGTCACCTCATTCCTTCACTGCCACTACTTTTTATTGTCCTCTTCCATTCATTTTAATTCTTCTTGTAATAAATCCCTTCTTTCCTTCCTTTGTTTTATAACAGATTTGTTTGGTGAATCTTAGTCCTCACCTGGCTATGTTGTCTTTTCCAGCCAAGTCTTGTAGCGTGATCCTTCTTTCTGCATCATGCAATGCTGTATCTGCTGACCATTTTCTACTTGTCTTTATTTCTAAATCTGCTTCATTTGTCTTCAGGTCTGAATTCTTTATTATGCTTACAGCCCTTGTCTTCTCTAACTTGAATTCTGTTATTACAGAAGATAATAGTATTTGTAATTTACTGGATTTACTACACACATTTTGCAGTGAGATTCTTCCCTATTCCTATTTCTGCAACTTTACACCAATTTCTCTTTCTACTGTTTCTCCTGTTGTCATTAGTATTTTGTACACTAAGGGGTACCAAATTCTAGTTAAAAAAAACAAGATTCTAGCATCAGCTTTTCTATTTTCATTAAGCTGCCCATCTCCGTTCTACCCCTGTTCTTGTATTGTTTCTGCTTTTTAAGGAGACATCATACCATCTGCCAAGACATTTAACCAGCTTTTCAAATAAAGATGGTATAATTCATTTTATGAAACAGTTTTTACAAAAATTATTAAGATGCCATTACTTTAAAAGCAAAGTAAAGAAAGTAAAATATACAAAATAATGGGCAACAAAAGACGTGCCTAACAGTTTTATATAAACAATGCAAGGGGAAAGATAGTACATCTAGAGTGAAAAAGTTCTTTGTGATGAGCTTAATAAAAAGGAATAATACAGACATGTATCAAAGAGTGATACCCTAATGACAGTAGACTGGGCAAATGGCATGGACTGCAAAAGCAGATATGTAGTTTAATAACTGCAAATAATAAACAAAGATATTGGACAGACCAATTAACAAATGCATTTTTCATTTATTAAAACTTTAAAAATTCTAAATTGAATCTATATTCCCACACACACATGCATGCATGCAATATTTGACTTTAATTTTTAACTCATAATTTTTTCCATTTAATGGTTTGGTTTTTCCCCTCAAGCAGATTTACTTATTATTTTTCTCTTTACTTTGTTTTTCCAAACACAATTCACATAAAATGTGAGACAGATCCTATCAGTTTTTGTTGTCTTTTTAAAGTAGTGCTTGAAGTTAAGACGACATATAAATAAACCATAAAGAAAACAAAAATTTTCAGTTCTTTACTATTGCATTTAAGTAGTTCTGCTGTCTTAGACTGATTACCCAGCTAGTTATAATAATACAACCTACAATAACAAACTATTCATTCAGCTTTCTAAAAGTGATCCCTAACAACAGATAGTTCTTTTAAGACTGTGCAGTGACACAAGAACTCATTGTTATAAAAAAGACATGGATCACATTTAGTATCAGAGAAAGGCCACCACAAAAAAAAAATTTTCTAAGGCTTTTCGTTCCACTGAACAGAGCTGGTAGTCTAAAATGATTGGTGTATTACCAAACACAATTCACACTAGTGCAACTAAAGATAAAAAAAAAAAATAACACACCTACCTTCTATTTGTTGCCTCTATAGTTTTAAAAAAAAAAAAGGAGTGTGGATGTCATCTGTTTTTAATCATTTCCACTATATCCAGTAACTTTAACAGGTTTTCACTCCATTCAACATCTTCAATCCCTTGGCTCTGAGCAGTACACTGGTGGAGTGTTTTTCCCCTGACACACCAACAAACAAAACATACCAACAGAAAACGGGAGCAAACCAAAGAATATGGAAAGCCCGGTGTTCCTGCTGGCAATGCGAACTAGTGGTTACTTACTTGCAACGAAGCCCA
The DNA here is from genome assembly GCA_018389105.1 of Nautilus pompilius. Classification (NCBI taxonomy): domain Eukaryota; kingdom Metazoa; phylum Mollusca; class Cephalopoda; order Nautilida; family Nautilidae; genus Nautilus; species Nautilus pompilius. The sequence goes on along the minus strand of JACATO010000069.1, from coordinate 812,616 downwards.
GCCACCTGGCGAATTTCATCACCCTGTATCGCCAGTAGGACAGGGCCAGCAGTGCGATGGTGGTACTGATGCAAATGATACCGAGAACAATGCAGACAAACGTCAAAAACCACTCTGCCCGGATGGGATCCAGCCGAAAGCAAACAGGTGGTCGCCGATAGATGGTCAGGCAGGTTTCCAGCAAGCCGATCGAGGTGGCTCCTGTTCGAACAGAAAGTGACAGTCGTGTAACCTTCCAGAAAAAGAGGGTGGGAGGAGGTGGGGGGGATTTTAAAAAGACTTCTTACCACAAACACTAATTAAAACAGTCAGTCAAAGGCAGCCCTAGCAAATGGTTGGTCTGGTCACACGACAGGGGTTTAAGCTTCGTCGTCCCCGCCCCCCTTATAGTCCCTTATATACTGTTGTTCCCTGTTGGCTAGAGGCCAAACTTCCTGGGTACAGTAGCAACCGGCGTCGTCGTCCCCGCCACCCTTATAGTCCCTTATATACTGTTGTTCCCTGTTGGCTAGAGGCCCAACTTCCTGGGTACAGTAGCAACCGGCGTCGTCGTCCCCGCCCCCCTTATAGTCCCTTATATACTGTTGTTCCCTGTTGGCTAGAGGCCCAACTTCCTGGGTACAGTAGCAACCGGCGTCGTCGTCCCCGCCCCCCTTATAGTCCCTTATATACTGTTGTTCCCTGTTGGCTAGAGGCCCAACTTCCTGGGTACAGTAGCAACCGGCGACAAGCGAGGTCCGCTGTGTTACGAACTTACGTACATGACAAGGCACAGAGACGGACGGGTCAGCCTGTGGCCGAAGGATTACTCACCACCAACGTCGGAGACGATCCAACTCGGCATCGCAAGACTCGCCACCGCAAACACATCGGCAGCGAAGAAGAGAGCCCCAGAAATGATGCTCAGCTTGTCCATGTTAGTAATGGACTCGAGGCCGGCGGCGGCGCGTCCGTCCGTCCACCGGTAATCGAACCCGAATATCTACGTTCCGGAGCCGGAAATACCCTGGGAACCCTTCGGCGGGAGAAACCAGCAGTCACCTCTTTCGTCTTCTTCGTCTTAAGAAAAAAAAAAATGGTATAAACGATCTAGTTTCATCGCTTTACTTTGACGCTCTCCCCTTCCACGGTCGCTTGGTTGCCATGTTTGTTCGCATAATTTTGTTGTTTTTTTTTTTATGAATCAAGGGAGGTAATCGGTGTCAACTAAGCATTCTGTGGGGCAAAAAAATGAGACATTATTATTACAAGGATTAGATACTACAACCACAATCTAATATATCAGCATTCATTTTATTCGTATTTATATTTAGAAAATATATTTAATTATATATATATATATATATTACATATATATAACAAAAAAATTATACGTATAGCATTGTGATGTCTTTTGCCCTGGGGCTGCTGTTTCCTAATATCGAATTGCGACATTAGCCAACTTGTTATTGATGGAAGAAAATAAAAGGACTGGCTGTTGAAATGTTCAGAATCCCTAATTATTTTTGAAAATCACTGTCACGGGTCCCTCTCTGAAATTATATATATATTATTCCCGTGCTGGATTTTCCCCTGCTGTTTCAGCGCTCTCCTGTTCTAAGACGCTCCCCAGCCGGTCTCAGGACAGCCCAGTGCTGGGTCAGCCACTGAAAATTGTTTGAGCTGTGATTAGTGCATCATTTTTAAGTCTTTCTTTCGCGAGTTCCCTTCCCTCCTCCCCCCGCCGTGGCTCGTTACAAGGGTATATAACGGGACGTTGGGAAACGCTGCTGCCGGCTTCTCGTCTCATCAAGATGGCGCAGAATGGTCAACAGAACGCTTTGATTTTCCTTCTTTTTAAAAAAAAAAAAAAAAAAAATGGTTCCAGTCTCACGTCTGTTAGCGGCCCTATTCTTTATTCTGGCCAGATGCTTCCCAGATGTCCTTTTGAAAACCGTCCCATCAAATAAGCCGAGAGGGTTTTCTAGTCGAGGGGGGGGTGGTGGTGCCAAGATGGCCTCTGCACTAACCTCTGAAATGCCATCGGATGTTTTTCAACCCGGACAAACGGTATCTTGTCGAATTGATACCCACCATCCGTAATCGGTGACAACACTTTCTTCTTCATCTTCTTTACTATAATCTCCGGGATGAGCTCTGCCTACTTGTTAAAAAAAGAAGTTTTCAGTAAAAATTGCTTTACATTTTCTGGTATTATTTAAATCTAGAGAGAAAGAAGAAGAAGAAAACGAATTAAAGACAATAGGTAATTATCAATAAATTATAGATATGTTTAATCGGTGGTTACCTATAAAGCCCCCCCCCACCCCGCTCATTTTCACTATTACTTCTTTCTCCAGTTCCCTGGTTCAGAGTTCACGGGGAGAGCATCCATTGGCTAACTGCAAACGTGCCGAACTAATGATGCTTTTCTTCAACTAAAGCTATTTGTAATCCATCAAAATTGAAAGTGATCCGTAACGGGATGGATTCGGATTCCGCGATGGAAAAATATAATTCGGCGAAGTAAATGCGTTTTTGTGACTGAAAGTAGATCAACCACAACATTGCGGTGTCAGACTTACAAAAATATATATATATAAATATCTAAATAAATAAATAATAGCGTCGTTCAGGTGATATTTGGGTCGGGTACCATTAACGGCCTTACGTTTCGGTAACTTCTCCTTCGAAAATTCCTGGTATACATTACAAAAATCGTTATGGTATTTAACATAAAGTATCCTCTTTGCGTGCGCATTCATTGTAATCTATTATGCGACCCAGGATTACACTCGATAGGTTGTATTTGCCTAGAGAAAGTCCCGGTGTCATGGTTGGAGGGGGCGGTGCACCATCCAAGGTTGGGGGACCGCTGGATGTTGATGGAGCAGACACCTCTGCCTCGTGTAGCAGTAGTGGAAGGGCTGTACATCATCGGTAACACGGATAACACAGATGCGCATTGTAAGGGAAGCAACAACAACAACAACACCTGAACATATCCCCCCCCCACCTTTCCAGTCTGCAGGAAATAGAAAACGAAGATTCGAACGCCAAGCCTGGGGTTCCACCTGGGTAACGCGGCTCAAGCTAAATAAATACTCGTCGACAGTAGAGAATTCGTACCTCACCCCTCCCACAAACACCACAAACCCCCCCCTCTCCCTTTTTTTTTAAAGCTGTTAACAAAATATTTTTCAAAAGAATAACATTAATGATAATCCAAGAGGGAGTAATTTTTTTTCCCCCGAGGTTGGCATTTTCGTAAATTCTGTCAAAACCCGCTCGGGTTCTACCTACACTGGCACAGAACCCGAGACAGCCGCGTACAACGAACTATCTGTCCGTTCTAAGAAGTATCCTACACGGCCGCCATGTAGTTGGGAAATGGGGCCAGCTCCGAAAAAAACAGAGAAGTGTAATGTAGGTTGTATATTTCTGTTCGAGCGAAATACAGGGGTTATCTTGTAATGTCACCGGTCGGCGGTGTAGGAGAACTGACTGTCGCTCATCCGTTAAGATCGTTCTTGGTTTCTTCTTCGTTTAAAGGTAACCTTTCTTTTAAAACAGAAAAAAAAAAACACACACATATTCAGGTTGACTTGTGTGTGTGTGTGTGTGTGTGTGTGTGCTGTACTCGCAGGGGGTACTGCATAGGAGTCAAGTCAGGGTTAGTACTACGATGGCCAAAAGGGTGGCACACTGGCAAAGAGGGAGAATTGCAGGTAGAAGTACAGGGTGGTCCGAAAGTCTTGTTACCCCCCATCCCTCAGAAGGTCCGTAACATGAATATAGGGGTGGGTGCAGGGTGTAATGCATTGTGTAAAAAAAAAAAAGGACAAGACGTATATATATATATATATATATATATATATATATATATTACACACCAGTCAGGGTGGGTGGGCTTCTCTTTATGAATCTAAAAAAAATCTGTACGACAACCATTATTTTCGTGACACAAAATGGAAAATGATCCGGCGCCATTGGTTTTCGCAGCATAGACTTGCCGATTTGAGCAAATGCAACCCTATTACTGTCCACAGTTCTTATTAACGACATCCAAACTTACTGGTTCAAAGAAAAATGTGGGGATGGCAAGACTTTCGGACCACCCTGTAGAATGGCAAAGTAGCATTGTAAATCGATCGTTTCGACGAACATGCGCATGGAAGACATGAACAGATATGGAAATATTTCACATAAATAAAGAAACTGAAGTAAACCTTTGAAAACGTTTCAATTAAATCTGTCGAGTTGCACAAATGTAAAGTTGAAATAGAATTGGGACAAACAATGACAAAAAAATTATACTTCTGTTTTGGAAAGTAAAATATATAAGTGTATTTATTATCTTTTAATGTTTGAAATCATTTTGCTATTACATTTCATGTTTCTTTTCTTCAGCTTTGAATACATTAATAGTGCGACAGCAAACGACTTCAGACCGAAGTATTTTTTTATGTTCCCAAATACTTAGGTTATTGGTAGAGGCGCAGAAATGATACTGTAGCATTTAAAGGTCACAGTTTAAAATGTAAGCATAAGATAATGCAATTTGGAAAAGGGCCATCATGACACAAAGCCATTGGCCTTAAGGGTTTGCTGTTGATGCAGCCCAACTGGCAGGTTTTATTATTTTTAAGGCAGGTTAAAATTGATGATATGCCAGAAGAATGGCTTCCGTTTTTCATTGCTTTTTGACAGATGCCAGAGTGCACAAAAATGGATGATCTTGACAGTGGGGTTCAGGTGATGAAGGAAATAACTGTGAACGTGAAATACTTTTCAGGAAGTGACAAAGTTAAAGTTTTGTTAGACCCAAGCAATACAGCTCCTACACATGTGGAAGCAAATGAGACCGTATATGATGCCAGTTCAGTCTTGCTGACGGAAAAGCAAACTTTACCAGAAAAGTAACATTTTAGTCTTTCTTTTTGTTTTTCAAGTTATATAATCAAATAAATTCACCTTTCTCATTATGATTAAAGCTTCCAGAGCTGCTTTAATTTTGGCTTTTTGACCACAATTTAACAGTTATTTTTTTTTGCTTAAACACTAAAATTAATTATCGAATTGTACGAATCAATGCTACATAACTTGATCGATATTAATCCAGCATTATAAAACTAATTCATTTTTAAATACTAATGCTGTGTGATTGAAAAGTCTGTTTTCAACACTCTTGGTATTTTTATTTATTGACATTTTTATTTTAGTTAATGATTTTCAAGTTGTGCCATATTTATATCTCAAACAGGTTGAAATTTGCTGTTTTGGCAACTCCTAAAATCATGGCGTTGCTTTTTTGTGTAGTCTCTTCAGTTGGTTATTCTGAGTCCATGGCCATTCTCTGTACTCTAATTGGTGACACATTTGGCACAACTAATGAAGTTGCAGGATTAGGACCTGGAATCTGCATAGCATTAACATCAGGGGCAGGTATATTTGTCTTTTCTTTCTCTATGAAACCAACATAATAAAATATTCGTAGTGAAAAAGGTGTATGCACATATGAATACAAATGAGAATAAAGCATTAACAAATTGTTTTATGCAACTTAACATGAACACTAAGCTATAAAAATGTAAGTATTATTAGAATTAGTGATTTTAAAAGTTAAAAGAATATTTGAAGTATGATTTTTTTTGTACACAGATGCAACAATAATTGCTTTCAATCCATTAGATAATCCAGAGAGGTTGGAAATCAGGTAAAAAAAAGGATTCTTTCTTCCATAAGTTACATTACCTGCTACTAGCCATTGTGGACAATGGGAAGATGCTAATGGCTTCAAACTTGTATTGCTGGTTATTTTATCCCCATTGCAGGATTGTTTGGTGGATGTCTGATCAACAAAATAGGAACAAAGAGAACAATAATGTTGGGTGGATTTCTGGAATTTGTTGGAGTTCTGGCAACAGCTTTCACACCAAATCCATGGTTCATAGCATTTTCTCTGGGTGTTATAACAGGCAAGTAATCATCATTTGATGTTCTTGTTTTTCATAATTGCTTAGCGACTTGTATTGTCCTGCTAAAAGGCAGGCGCATAATGTTATTATCTTTTCTTATGTCAAAGGAAGCACCTGCAGATCAACCGTTCTTTTTATAGGCAAGGTTTAGACTTTTTTAAAAAATGAACAATATTTTTAACTGAACTAATTTCTAAATGTGAATATCAGTGGACTTTTGTAGCTGTCAAGAGCTGGCTGTCATGGTGATGCTATTTGCCATTTCTGGATGACACTGGCATTAATTGGTTTTCTGCATCAACCTTGCCTTTGATTTTTGGGAAGATTATTTTTGAATTAGTATGAACCCTTGGATTCTAATGTCTTTTACTTTTCTCAAGTTCTCATATAATCACACCGAATTTGTCACTGACATTATTTCTTACTGGCAAAAGCAATCTTATTTTTTTTTCTTTTTATCACGTCGTGGGTTCTGTTGGCTCCCCATTTTTTTCTTTTTTTGTCTTCTTAGCTATGCATTTTCTTCTGGGTAGAAGATTAGCCTTGTTTTAGAGCCAGATGTGTCAGCTGATTCCTAAGGGTGAATGCTTCTAATCAAATCATTTGACAACACCCGTAAATCTGTTTATATTTACTTAAGAAACTTTGACCCATATGCAATTGATGCTCATTGCCTTTTTATTTCCACTATCTTTTAGATGAGTACTTACATTTTCAGGTCTGGGATGTTGTTTTACATACCTTGGTGCAACATTGGCCGTTAGTTACCAATTTCAGAAAAATACACGACTCCTCATGGGCTTCCTGACACTAGGAATACCACTAGGGATTTTGGTTTACAGCCAGCTCTTGCTCGCATTTGAATGCCTGTTTACCTGGCGAGGTGCACTGATGGTGATCAGTGCCATCTTGTTAAATATCTTCCCCTGCGGACTGATGGCTGCAGACAACATTGAACAAGAGCAAAAGTTCTTACAAAAAAATGAAACAACACCCAAGAAAATCTTTGATTTTAAAATTTTAAAGAACACTCAATTCTTGTTTGTCACTGTTATGCTAAGTTCAGTGTTTGCCATGATTTCAATTCACGCGACGTATTTTGTGGACTACATTAAAGAAAAAGGTTTGAGCAAAGATGATGGAGTTAAATTAGTTAGCTCATATACTATTGGATGCATGTCATCTCGAATCGCTGCTGGAATGTTGATGGCCATTAAAAAAGTGAAAACATTGAATATCTGTGTAATAGGCACCCTGGGTGCTGGATTGTCTATGTTTTGTTTCACAATTTATGAAGCATTTGAGTCTTTGGTTATTGTCTCAGTGATGTATGGGATTAGCCTGGGCATGATGGGATCCACATACTTGATGGTACTTCTAGAAGTCACAGGCCAAAACCTCTATTGCTCTGGAGTAGGATTTGCTCATAGTGTATTTGGTATCACTATTGTGGCAAGCACAACCATTTCTGGTAAGTGATTTAAATTAAGGAAGAAAAATTCTTGTCATTATTTAATAATTTAAATTTAATTTTATTGCTGATTTTAAATTAAATAACTATAATAATAATAATAATATAATAATAATAATAATAATAATAATAATAAATTGCCTGTTTTTACAGTAGGGGAGACCACTAAGACTAGTTACAGAGAAAAAAAATTTTACAACACCAATAATTCCTAATTAAACACATAGGTAAGGCCATAATCTACTTCATCTTTTTTTCAGAACTGACACCAGTTATGGTCTCATCTGTATGTTTAAATACGAATTAACAGTGCTGTGACAAATAGCCTGGTGGCCTCCCCCTATAGTTCATGAACAAAGTGCACAGTACTGATCTGAATCAGAGTTTTGTTTCTCTTATTTGTAGGAAAGCTCAGTGAACTGACATTCACATACAGGCTGGTGTTTGCACTAACTGGTGGAATTGCATTTTTTCTTGGACTGACCCTTTTGTTATTTAGTTTGATAGAAACAATAATGTTTTGCATTCATAAGAAAACAGCATCCAATAGATGAACTAAACTAGCAGAAACACTAATTTGTAAATCTCCTTTTTTAATTTCAGACTCCTTACAAAGTCGCCATTAATTTGTCTTTTATTTCTTACTATTGTTTTGTTTGAAAAAATCTTCAGGAATTATTCTCAATTAAAAGTATCTAGTCAATTTAAATAAAATAACCTGTACTTTTAAAAAAATGTTATTAATTATTATTATTATCAGAAAATTTAATAACTTTGATAAAACAACATGAAATTATAATTAATTAATGTACATGCAATTATTAGTAAGCAAGTAAATATTTTAAACCATTTTTTTTGTAAATTGTGGAAATTTTTATATTTTGAAAATTTAATTGAAGCATGACCCTTCACTCATTGACCCCTGGTCATGTGACATAGTTATGGTAAACAAAATGAAATGGTAATACGTAAAAGCGACTTTATAAATGAAGTTACTTTAAATTAAATAATTGATTTTTATTGCTGTTTTTTTTTAAAAAAAAATGACTGGTTACATATATGGGTAAAATACATATTAGAGTAGCAAATAACCAAAGAAATGAAATATCAGTTAGCAGATTGATGTCAGCTGTATAAATAATCTGAATCTGTCTTGTCTATTTACAATTTATATAAACCTTTCCATGGTGCAGTACTTTAAAATGTTTGCCAATCTCCAAAAGCAGATTTGACATTCTTTTTTTTTAATTCTGATCTGACTGATGTTTCTTAATTCAGAATTTGCTGAAAAAATTTTTTTTTTCTTTTCACAAATTTGTAATGATATTATTAAACTTGGTCTTTTTCTGAACAAACTTTTGATTTACTTTGTGGCATGGTCATTCGCCTATACCATTAACTGTAAAGTAACTTTACCTTTCAATACTTTCCAAAGATGCTGGAGTAATGGTATCCATAGTTCTCTTGTCAAGAAGACCAGAAACATCTTTGTGTGCATGCTGTTCTATGTGATATTTGAATGGAGATATCACTACTTGTTCTACTCTCATTTCAAAAGAGCTAAAAAGTAACACAAGAATGCTGATCCCAAAGACTCAATTTGGAAATATCTAATTAATTCTTGTTTAAATTTCTGTGGACTATTTATTTCATGTGTCACTTGAACTTTTAAAAACTATAGGTAAAATAAGTGAAATCCAAATTGACAGTATGGATTATAATGCACACCAAGTACCTATGAGGGCTAGACAAAATCAGTTTGATTATATTTATGAAATGAGTTTAAAATTTCATAAGCAAATAGTTTAATAATAATAATAACAAAGAGAACACCCAGCATGATCAGAACTATAGTAGTGAATAAGATAATTTTTTTTAAAAATAGCTTGAAAGGATTCCAGGCTTTTAAAATGTTTATTTTCTGCAAAACTGCAAAAATTATCCATTTTGGGAAACCCCAAGAATATTCAAAAAAGTCATCAACAAAGAATGATGGGGTGGTGCATTTGGTCTGGTTGATCGACCAGTGACAATAATTGTGAAAGTTCAGTATGACACCATAGAGAAAACCAAAGTCAACATCTTTAAGTCTACCCACAAATTCTAATAGAAAACAAAAAGACTTTAATCAACAAAATTTTGTATTTTGTACATGGTGTCCAGTATTTGGGAATGGAAGAGCTAAAATTACTAAGTAGCTGGAGATGAAAGGGTTCTGCTGTTAAATGAAATCTTTTTCTTTCAGAGATGGAGGGAGGGGAAATGAGCAAATTTTTAAATTAAAGCGACCACAACTAAATAATGCTACAATATATTCACTCAGCAGATTCATTCGAAGAATGTTTGTAAACATTAAAAAATATTTTGACCGGATAACCACTTATCATTGATAGTTATTGCAAATCAATCTGCATTCATTTTAAGCTCTGAAGCCAAACTCTAGTTGGTGTTGCCATAGGAATCATAATTAGAATTAGGCTTGATTTGTTCAAGGCTGATGCCACATGCCCTACCCTTTCTGGCTCACGGCTGTGAAATGTCCTCAACACCTCGAAATCAGAACAGGATTTGCTAAGGGAAAAAGAAACAGAAATCTGAGTTTATTCTGAGGAGCCAATATATCAAAATGATGGTTGTAACAAAAGAAAGCAGTCCAATACAAGTAAACTTAATTATGAGGCCCTTACAAAAGTACAAATTTTCCAATTTTGTTGAAAAATTACGAGTGAGTGAGTGATAGGAAAATGATAGAAATTAACAAGGAGATTTATACTGTATAAATATTTTTTTAAAATAACCACTTTTGCAGTATTTTTGTTTTTAAACCACTTAATTCACTTGAACAGATTAAAAATCAAGACCAAACTATCCACAAGGATGTCTTGAGGGAGTTATCATACATTAATTTAGTGTCCATGGTACTAAGAAAAGCACTTGTTCGTACTAAATGCCCCATTATTTTTTTTGTAGAGAACTCAACCATCACTGACAGATGCAACATCCCCATAGGTTACCATCAGTTGTTTACATGTACAAAATGCCTGCATCCATCAAATACCTCAATATTAGTAAGTTAACTGTCTTTAAAATGGGGGTATGGCATATGCACATTTTTAGTTATTCCTGTTCTCTAGGTTAAGAAATTAAAACTTAAGGTAAATTAGAGGAAGTCACATATACATAACTCACAGTGGCTTTGCATGTTGCTTTTAACCCTATTGTCAAGAGCAGAGTGTAATAAAGTCCACTGTCTTAGCAGAGGAGATTTCATATCTTGGAGGGAAGCAACATGTTTTGAAAACCACTATTAAAAGCATTTGATGTGTTCTTCAATGAGCCTCTTTGACTTCTGCTTGAAACCTGTGGACATGTAGTTTACCAGATTGCTGTAGAGAAAAAGTGAGAGAATTGGTGGCATTTCCAAATTGTCAGTGATGAGGCTTTGATTGTCTTTCGCGATTCTTCTTTTCACGTCCTGGCACTTGGCTTATAGACATCAATCAATCACTGACAAGAATTCAGCTGTTCTGAACCAGGGGTGGGCAAACTTTTCTCCCAAAGGGCCACATGGAACATACCGTAAAGTCTCAAGCAGGCTGCATTCAACAAAAAACTAAATTTACTAGATAATAAATTTAATAGAAGTTACTTTCACACAAAAATACAATTATTATTCATACAACTGTATTATTTGGTACACAAAGAAAGTAACATATAACTGAATTTAATGTTATGTTGCTTCATAAATGTTACTGAACAGTTAAACTCTTAATGAGATTTGCGATTGCACACAATCCTGCACAGGTTTGTAGTAGTCAGGATTCAGCATGCTTGTAGTTATATGCAAGACAGAGCGCAAAATTGAGTCTGTTAGAAGAGACCTGTTCTTTTATTTGTTAATGTTCATACATGAAAAAGTCTGTTCACAAATATAGGTTGAAGCAAAGAATACACACATTTTTCTGGCAAACTTTTTCAAATTACCAAACTTCTCTGTACTGAGTGATGCATAGAATTCAGTCAATTTCATATTCTTAAAACTCTCCTTCAGAGTATTGTCTGCTTGGAGATTAATTAATTCCAGCTAAAGATCATTTGACGCTGCTTCAATATTAAATGAAAAGGGGTCCCTCAGCAAATTGAACTGATCTTCCATAGATCTAAAATCAGCAAACTGCCTTGAAAATTCATCTTTCAAAGCAGATACCTGCTGACTGTATTTCTCTGAACAGTCTTGAGGGACAGTCTGTGTCTGTAACAAAGGAAAATGTACAAAGTTGTGGTCACTCATTTGTTTGGAAAAGAGTTCGTTTCACTTGAAATGATATAATTTCCACAAACAATTCATGTGCAAAATCATCCTTGCCGTGTAACTTAGTGTTCGGTTCATTCAGTTTGTCAAAAATGTCAACTGTGAACACTAAATCGCACACCCATTCTGTCTTTTTCATGTTACTTAAAAATTCACAACTAATGTTCGTCATTTCAAGAAAGAGCAAAATTTCTTCTCTCAGATTTCACACTCTTCTCAAAACATTTCCCAGGCTTAACCAACGTACATTGCTATGATACAGTACATCTGAATATTTGTACTGATATCATCCAGCAGATTTCTGAACTGTCTGTGATTTAGCCCCCTGGCTAGGATTAAGTTAATGGCATGTACCACAGGATCAATCACATGTTTGAAATCCAGGACAGATTTATACAGACTTTCCTGATGAATAATGCAATGGAATGATAACACTATGTGAAGTGGATGCTCACCTTTCACTTTGTCATTAAGCAGCTTTATGAGGCCAACATGTTTCCTGTCAATGCAGGTGCACCATCTGTTGTAATGCTTGCCAACTTATTCGAAGGTAAACCAGATCTATCCAAGCAGTTTTTAACACATTCATACAAATCTTGTCTAGTTGTAGTGTCCTTCAATGGATCAACTGACAGCAACTCTTTAGTAACTGAAAAATTATCATCAATTCCTCTAATAAACAAGCAGTTGTGCTGTGTCTTGTATGTCAGTGCTCTCATCTAGTGCCACTCGAATGACTTGCCAGCTTCAAGTAGCTGTTCTGACAGATTCTGCGAAATGGCATCAGTACGACGAACTACAGTTCCCTTGACAAAGATATAGATTCAATTTTTGTTCCGACTTCTGGGCATGCAACATCAACAGCATCCATACAGTCCTTTAAAAATTCTGCTTCAGAAAACACTGTTATGTATGGCAATTTTATAAGCAACCACAAAAACTGGCCTTTGTGGCAGCCTCTTATATGGTTGTTTGTTTTACAAAATAAGTTTGTTGTTGTTTTAAACTTCTCAACATGTCATCATCGGCTTTTCGCTGTAGTTCACTTTCTGATAAATTACTTCCAAAGTTTCTGTGCTTAGTCTGAAAATGTCTCTTCAAATTATACTCCTTAAAAACAGCAACACTGTTATGGCATATTAGGCACACTCACTGCTTCACTTCTAATATTTGTAAATAAATATTTGTACGTCCATTCCTTTTTAACATACTTGCCAAGTTTCCAAAATTTTCATGGGGGAAGACTTTGGCAATCCACGCAAAGCGCTTGAAAATGTAAACAAAGAACAGAGAAAACGTAAACATTCATGATTATCTCTCTCTAAATTTCCATATGGTCACAATTGTCAAATGCAATCAGCCATGCTCTGACTCATGTCCAAGTGTTAATTCTTTATTACAGGTAACACAGGCTGACTCTGTTGTTTTCAAGGTTGTCATACTTGTTTTGTAGGCATGACAGTCCTCTGTTCTATCGCATATATAAGTCAACAACGCGCCCAGGGTTGAATTATCAAGAAGTGATCTGGGAGATTGATTAAAAATCGGGTTAGTTGGCCAGTATGTGTTAAACGTACGGCATTCATCTTCAATTTTCCTCTTTTTTTTGTAGCACATTGTTAGGATAACAAAATTTGAAATATATGTTAATATATATATATATATATATATATTAAAAGACTTAAAATAATACTACATCCATAGCTATAGTCCGTTTCTTTTTAAACATGGCCGCGAAATCTCGTTTGTAGTCTCGTTAAGCGCGTTATTCTGTGCGAGAAGAACGTCTGGGACCGCACAAACGGACCTCGCGGGCCGTAGTTTGCCCACCCCTGTTCTAGACATTGCACCCTACAAGTTGCTTTGTTTGTTTGTTTTTTTTTTTTACAAAAGGTTCCCCACACCTTTTGTGTGAGTATATTATAGCAAAGGAACGGTCTATTATTGTTGACAAAGGGCTCAAACATGTGAAATTAAGGCATTGTGTTCAATGATTTCCTCAAGAATGTTACTATTGACCAGCTGTTCAAAAAGGTGCTTCTTGCAACAACAAAAAAAAGGCTTAGTCGTCCGAGTAAATAGGGTTGTTTTGTTGTTGTTGTTGTTGTTTATTAGGAATATGGAAAAATGTTTATGACTCTACATTTGTCCATTTATAGTATGAAAGGGGAGGGAATTCAGGTAAAATCACGCTACTCTTACTATGCGACTCTGATTTAGAAATCTTCATTTTTAAAGGTGAGAAGAAACTGGTGTACTCAAAACTCATGCGCCTGGAAGAAACTTTGCCAAAAATCGAGCACGAATGAACTCTCTCTCTCTCTCCCTCCCTCCCCCCTGTCTCCCCATCTCTCTCTTTCTCTCTCTCTCTATTGACGTCATATCTCTCTCTGTGTACTGACGTTATCTCTCTCTCTCTCTATCTCACTCTCTCCTCTGTCTCCCCATCTCTCTCTCCCCATCTCTCTCTTTCTCTCTCTCTCTATTGACGTCATATCTCTCTCTGTGTACTGACGTTATCTCTCTCTCCTCCCTCCCTCCCTCCCTCTGTCTCCCCCCTCTCTCTCTCTCCTCTCTCCCTTGTCTCCCCACTCTCTCTCTCTCTCTCCATCTCTCTCTCTCTCTCTCTATCTATCTCACTCTCTCCCTCTGTCTCCCCATCTCTCTCTCTCTCTCTCTCTCTCCTCTCTCTATTGACGTCATATCTCTCTCTGTGTGTACTGACTTATCTCTCTCTCTCTCATCTCACTCCTCCCTCTGTCTCCCCATCTCTCTCTCCCCATCTCTCTCTTTTCTCTCCTCTCTATTGACGTCATATCTCTCTCTGTGTACTGACGTTATCTCTCTTCCTCCCTCCCTTCCCTCCCCTCCCTCTGTCTCCCCATCTCTCTCTCTCTATCTCACCTCTCCCTCTGTCTCCCATCTCTCTCTCTCTCTCTCTCTATCTATCTCACCTCTCCCTCTGTCTCCCCATCTCTCTCTCCCCATCTCTCTCTTTCTCTCTCTCTCCTATTGACGTCATATCTCTCCTCTGTACTGACGTTATCTCTCTCCTCCCTCCCTCCCCTCCCTCCCTCTGTCTCCCCATCTTCTCTCTCTCTCCTCTCCACTCTCTCCCTCTGTCTCCCCATCTCTCTCTCTCTATTGACGTCATATCTCTCTGTGTACTGACGTTATCTCTCTCTCTCTCCCTCCCTCTGTCTCCCCCATCTCTCTCTCTCTCTCTCTCTCGACCGTAACAGTTAAGTGAGTCAATCACCCTATCGGCCATGTTAACAGGGAGAAAAAAAAAACTCGGTGATCCCGTCAGAAAGTTTGGTTGGTCACGCACTGACTACAGCAGACGAAGACGCGATCCGCTGGCGAATTCAACACTCGAACGGAGCAACTTCGCCCGGGTTAGCCTAAGGCCCGTTTCATTCCGATTTTTTTCCAACAGAAAATCGGGTAAATATTCATTCACCAAAGTATGATCGGATTTTTGACAAAGGCGACTTTCCGAAACACGTGTACGTGCCTGTAAAGCCATGGGTGCGCATATCTGTGTGCGATATTAACGCGTTCTCATCACTTTCCAGGCCCATTCACGGAGCGCGCGCGCGCGCGCGTACATTATAGATTAAGGGCAGCCATACCTGGGTGTTAAAGTCTAACTGGACAACTCTCAGAAAAGTTCTGAATTTTTTTCTGTCATTCGGTTACCCTAACTCGCGATCATTAAAAGCAACTTATTCTGTTGCGTCTCTGTTTTTTTTTTTTGCGCATAAATATAAGCTGAGAATATAAACGGAATTGCGAAACATTCAGCTTTAGGCAGCGCGCCATAACCCGTGTCTCTGCTGCCTCCTCGCCCGTCTTTCTTCGTGCACACATTAATGGCTCTGATTCGTGTTAAATATCTGCCCCAAAACCGCCGCCAAGCGGTGACGGCGGGAAGCGGAAATCTCTTTGAAAATAATCCAGGTGTGCAGTGGTTTTGTTTGTTTGTTTTTGTTTTTGGCTAAAGGAGTTTGTAGTACGTGAGAAACCTTTTGCACCTTTCATTTTCTGTATCTCCGTCTGTCTAAAGTCCTGCTTTTAAAACCTACTTTGTCTGCTGTCTGTTTTAAAAGACTTTTTTTTCCCCCTTTCCTAGGGATTACAATTAAGGATAGGCGGTGTTTATAATTGATCACCTCAAAACTAATGACTTTAACCCTTACGATGCTGAAAGCGGACATGACATTTATAGCCATTTGACGCTGGAGGCAGGTTTACCCCATGGCGTCAACCCCCCTCCCCCTCTATTGCGATAAGCGGGAAGACCCCCACCCCCTGGTCTTTGAAAGCCCCGCAAATTCTTCGATCAATTTCCTAATTTCATTTTTTTTTTCGGTGGATACCTGAAACCTTCCATCCCGAAATTTAACTAAGCATTGAAAGGGTTAAAAGATATTTTAGTGACACTCATAGAACTGGTTTTGACTGATTTTAGTACAGTTGTCGTGGAATTTGTGAAGTAAAACGGGAATAAGTCGTCATCGATTACAGCAGTTTCTCTGAGGAAAAAATACGCAAAGGAAAACGGGGACTAGTAGTTACAAGGTTGCCAATAATTTTTTATAATCGACACAATTTATTTTGATCCTCAGCCGCAGGTGAAAGTATATGGCAATTGTAGATCAGCTATCGGCTTAATTAGGATGGTACTATAAGAACTTACCCTATAACAAACACTCCCCTATCAACTGGCTCGAACTGACATCATTACCTGAAGTAAGCAAATTATTGAATTATTTACGACAGTAGAAACAAACTATATATTTAAATTGCTTTTCAGTCTTACTATAAACACCTGAGATGGCACGGTACACCAAGGCTGTTGCACGATCAAAGTCAATCTCGAAACGAATATTTCCAACGACAACAAAAAAAAAAGACCTCAGAACTTTGGGCCATGTAACTGGTGAATCCATCCTGGTGGTCGGCAGAGAGGAAGATACTCTTGTGTAGTGCCATCAGCATCTGATTATGCAAGACCCGAAGATGTTCTAATTGCTGTCACGTGCCATTTTAATTTGCTTCATTCCAACGAACGTCGTTGAGCGTAGACGCTTTCGAGAAAGAAAAAATCTTGACTGGAGCGGCAGGGTTTGGAGAAGCATCACGTCTACACAAATGGCAACTGTACCGATCGTTTATGATAACGAGAAAAAACCCTCCGCCGTTTCAGTCATTTCCCGTCTTCGTCCTTACTTTTCTCCTGTTCTTTGGCAACAAAGGTCACTGACCTTTCGTTGCATTGTGAGACAAATGAATAGGTTGGCGACGAGGATGGGATAGCGTCAAGTCTGCGCTGCGTCCCCCCCTCCTCCTCCTCCCAGGTCTTTCATCATCTTCATGCATCTCTATAGTTCTGAGGGTTGGTCCACAACGTCAGACTTCGGGAACCGCTCGTCTCCTCCTCTGTCATTCGTTCCCAGCGCTCGACTAGGATAAAGGGAAGCGAGCATTTCCCCAACTGACTTCTGCGAAAAATAAGTCACATCGCGCTCGCCTAAAAAAAAAAATAAATAATAAAGAACAGAATGGAGACGAGAATTGCGATGAAAGAAGAAAAAAAGCTCCGATGGTCATCAGCAAGACCCAAACGCCACACCGTGCAGCCACTTTGTTACAGCGGTTGATCAACGGTAAAAAACATCACCTTTAAACAAAGATGGGCGCCAGTATTTCGATCGCCGGCATCACCGAATGGAAGGAGATCGGTTCCTCGGCGTTGACACCGTCGACTAAGCAGCTAAAGATGGGGGAGGGTTGCCTTCAAGCGGAAGAAATATCACAGCGTTCGGAAGAGGCATGATGGCGGGTGACACGGCAGCCAAGACGGTCTCGTCGTCGGTGGGCTGCTCCAAGACATCCTTTATCAGCGATGGCAAAAGGTGAAGTAACATGTCTGCCGCGAGGGGATAATTGTGACCGACAAACACGTAGTGACGGAAGCGGCTGGGCGTAATGTTATGCCGTCATCCAACAATAGACCACAGCTGACAGAGATATCCGATGCAGGATTTCAAGAACATGAGACAAGATTACAGGCATCTCCCATGATCAACACGATCAAAGAACTACGCTCGGTTGGTATCGCTACAACTGAAAGCCGTTCGGTATCGTCTCGGCTCCGGCCATCTTCTGAAAAACGGCTGCTGACACTCAGAATTTCTCCGAATATCTCAACGATATCATTATCACTTGGGGGGGGGGATGAGGAAAACAGAAACGTTTAAAGATGACCGATTTCTCGCTCGCCCGCCTTACCGAACTTGGGTTTGAGTGCTGTGAAAACAAGTGTTCGTTCTTCTAGAATGGAGTCGACGAGGCCGGCAGACAACCCGACTCGAAATCTGCTCTCTTGACAGTCTCTTGTTCTGACACCGTGGTACTGGTCCCCTGGTGTTGTCACTGGGAAGGTAAATCAACAGCATTCCGCTAATTGTCATTTACATTCTTTACTTGGTCTGAGACTCCGCTGTTCCGTCGCAAAAGGAATTTGAATTGTCTTCTTTTTTTACCTCAAAATTGCTTTTCCCAATTTTTCTCTCACGACGCTACTTTCTATCGGGAAACACTAAGGTCCGCTGCACCTTTTAAGAAAAGAAAGGTGTCTGGTTGTTTATTAGTTCTTGTTGTTCTTGGTGTCACTGTGAAACATTATCTTCTGGTGGCGAATGGTCGAATGCATAGCGTGTGCGATCGAGGTCCCGACTTCTGACCTCGTTGAGGCGATGACTCGGTTTCTTTGCGCCAGTCTGTCGACGTGGATTTCCTCTCGATACCCCAGTGCTTCCCTACAGCTAAGCAGGAGAGTTCTAGCGGAGACTTTCGTACGTTTGTCGATATGAGCCGAGCACTGTCGTGCAGGCGATTGTCTTTGGCCGGTGTTCCGGGACCCTACCTGAAAAGTCGAAAGAAAGTAGGGAATATAACAACCTTTGCTTAACGCTCATTTTTTCCTCCAGCAATCGTTGGGATGCTACTCAGCTGTTTATAGGTTTCCTGTTACCAGACAGATTACTAAGTTAATAAAGTCAAGGTAGAAAGAAAGCATTAGTCTTGGAAGTAGGCAGCTGAGTGAGGTACACATGGAAATTATTTATTTCAGCGTGTACAAGACGAATTTGGCAAATTAAGCAGCATTGGCAAGAGAAAGGAGAAAGAGTGACGTAACTGGTAACTCTAACTAATCTTGACAAAGGTAGCCCAAAACTCCTAGAATTTGCTATGAACGATATATCTACACGATACATTTTTTAAGACGGTAGCAGGTGTAGATAAAATTACGCTTGTGGACGCATTAAAACAGTCTGGCAAAAAGGCGCTTATAAATCGCATCAGTTCTTTTTCAAAGTAAACATAACATAGACTGAAACAAATAGAAATGTAGCGGAAACTTCAGTAGCATCTTAAGTATTTGTTTTTCTCTCTTTTTTTTGCGATCACTCATTTCATAAGAGTGCGATGCCGTTGCACCGTCGTTATGCCCACTCTGGCCCAGTGCATCCATCTTCAGCAGTGGTTTATTCTTCTGACTTTTCCTTGTCATAGAAGACTTGCTTCTGTCATGGCTATAGTCTCAGTGCCTACACAGGCCGCTCCCCAGCAGCAACTGGAGCATTGCCAGTAAAGTACCTTGCTCAACGGTCACAACAATGTGCCAGCAGCGGGAATCGAACCCAGGACCTTTACGTCCTAAAGCCAACACACTCACCACTGAGCCACATTGCCTGGCATCCTACGTATTCATAAACAAGATCTGTTCAAACAATACACACTCTCAGAATCCGGAATCCAGGACATCCGTTATTATCCGAGCGTAAATTCTTTTTCTTCTAATTATTTTCCTCCGCTATTTAAAACGATTGATATTCATTTTCTTGCTTGATGCTAACTTGTAGGCTGTTTGTTTCGAGCAATAATACTTAATGATTCATTTTGTATAACTTTTAGATACAACATCCCCAGTTTGTTCTTCGATTTATTGTCGTGAAATATTAATACAGTGAAACTATAATGCACCCTATTTTACGGCATTTCAACTTCTGCCATTGTTTTACAGAAGATTTTACATATTTGCATTTAACCAAAAATGGTCCGGATTTGTTTGATCCAATGCGGAAATATTTCTAATTTATCATTTGCAACGAACATTCAATATCTTTGTTTAAAATACAGGCAACGCCATAATTTTGAACACCACAGTATATTCTAACGTTAGTGGGCTTTTGGATAATCGAGATGCTCGCTGTTCCTTTTTGTCGAGTAGCAAAGACCGGCTTCCCTTGCTGCTTTCCGAAGATGGCGCGTTTCTGCTCGGAACCATATAGAGATTTACAGCAAAAACCCAGGTAAGCATCTGAACAAGAAAACCGCAATGCCGGCGAAGTGCGTACATTAATATCCGCATTTACTGACAAAGAAGTTTCTTTGAGTTACCCATTTTTTTTCTTTCGCTTAATGTCTCTTTTCTCTCTGTCGCTTCAATCTACTGCCCTTGTAGTTCTTTAATTCGTTACGCTACAAGGCTTCAGACACTAAACTATAGACCCGTTTATCGGTTAATGCTCTCGTAGGGCAATAAACATCACCTGTGTTGATTACTTTTCCAGAACTTTTTTTTTCCTAATCTTTACCCAGAGCCATTGTAAACCAAAAGATATTATATCGAATATTTTAAAAAATTTGACTTTTTACTGTCCACCAAAGCGGAAGCTGGACTCGAATGGACGGGCGCAAGGTTAAAATAAGCATCCACAATCTATTCCCACTTCCGCTCAAAACTAACAGAGAACCTACTTGAAATCATCTGACAGGAAACCCAGCGTTCGGAGCTTCCAGCCTTAATAGTGAAGCATCAGTATCCAAATTAAGGACAATTTTCTTTGATAATGCTCTTGAACAAAAGAGGGGGGATTCCGCATTTGGTATCACCCTCGCGGCCATTAGTATCCGGTAAATAATTCAAATTTTTTGCTATCTTCATCGGTTCGGTTGCCAGCTGGTGTTAACAGGTGGGGGGAATTCCTTGCGCAAACTTTACCAGTAGATTCAGGAATCCAAAGAGGCAATGTCTTAAACAAGGACACAACGACGACATCCAGTAACATCGTATCTTGCACACACATAAAAAATATGATCTTTTTCGAACGTAAAGCTGACAATGTCAGCGTCATTAACACGTCATAGCATTAGGAAATAATCACATCTTAAAAAAATATATAACAACCAAGGTTTTTAAAAAAGGTATTACTTAATCCTATATATATATAGCTTTTATGGCATACTATAGCTTATTTTTTCTACTAGTGGATTGTGTGGCAAATAAATTTCATTGCTAGATTTTTTTCGATTATTTAAAATGTCAATTGTTTAAGAAAGGATTTTTCACTTTTTTAATGTTTCAAAAATTGTTTTCAACATTAAGTAGTGAAAGAGTTAAACGATGTTTTGCTAAAAACCATTATTGTCGGTTTATTAACTCGGTACGTGACCATTCTAAATCTATTCTGACATTGCTTTGAGTCCTGCTTACGCTGATGGCTGACCAAAAGGCAGTTCATCACGACAAAACTAAACAATGCGATTTAATAAACTAAAGTACATCTGATTTTGGAGGCAGCATTCAGCGTAAGTAGGTAAACCAAAAGGAAACTTCTCATAGGAGAATGCGTGCATTGCAAAGATCCACAAATGTATGATAATAGGTGGATCATATAGAACGAACCTCAAGTTTGATGTCTCTAATGGATGTGTAACATTTAAATTATAGGCTGAGTTCTGCAGATAGAAACTATGGCGGTCCAAAAGAAGGAGCCACTGAAGGAAAAAGATGAATTCGACTCCAATAGCTACCTGGTGCGGTTTTATGGCAACACGACTGTTCTTGAAAACAACGGAACCATTCCAAATGTTTTGTGGTGGCTGCACGAAATTTTCTTCCAAGGTGGGTATTCGGACGGGAAACACCAAGCCAAGAGTTTTGTTTGGCTGCTGGATAGAACAGCTATATCATTTGAATTATTATAATGGAGCACTGGTTAGAAATTCGAGTATCCTGCCGAAAGTCACGAGTCCTAATTAATTACAAAAGAAAAAAAAGCCATTATTCACACAAACATTAGTATTGTTTTTTCTCCACAGGTGGCAGCCCAGCTGCCGTTGCAAAGGAAGTGTTGAGACAAAAGAGTTGTGATAGATTTCCGTTAAAGTTCTATTGTATAATATCGCTGGTAGGTCGCATTAGTCATGTAGGTGTGAAGCGTTGTCTTTATAGTGACACTCATGGCATCAGAAGCCACGTTGAGGCAGACAAACAAAGCGTTTTGCTGGAATTATGTGGGAAAATAACGTTACTTCTTCGTGCGGGTATTTCCATATTTTGACTGTATTCTTAAACAGTTCGTTGTACGTCCGTTACTTCCTTTCGACAGTCAGCGTCCTGCACCGCAGTTATACAGGGTTCAGTTACAAGTTGAGGGGAACTTAAACCTCACGCTAAGCTCAACATTTTTAATAGGTAAATTTTAATTCAGCTTCTTTTTTTAGGTCCAACCTTCTCCGCAGTATCTGTTTAAAGGGCTTACCCCAGTTTCTCGCTGACGGCGTTTCCTGGTGGACTCATAGGTGGCGCTTTACGCACGCACGACCTGTTGTTCATTAGTTCTCTTCTGTTTTTTTTTAATCAGGGAAAATCAAAGGGAAACAACTGTTGGACATTGGAACCGGCCCTTCTATCTGCAGTACCATCAGTGCATCCCCCCACTTCGAAGAAGTCTACCTGAGCGACTTCTCAGAGGCGAACAGGCGGGTTCTCCGGGACTGGAAGAGCGGCACCCTAAGCTACAGTTTCGCTCCGTTCTTCAAGTTTGTTTTAAACATGGAGAACAACGAGTAAGTTCATAAATGTCGGACAGGTTTACCCAGACTCCTCCGGGGCAGAAGGCTCGCGCTGGGCTTGCTGCGCAAAAGGTACTCGGTACGTCTGTAGCGTCAGGTACCCGTACGTGTCGCGTGTAAGTTGTCTGTCTCTGGCAGGTGTCACTACATCATGACAGCGTCCTTTTGGCTTTTAAACACTTGGAATACTTTGTTATTGTTGTTGTTGGAGAATAGAAAGACTGGTTTAAAGTTGTCTTCATCGCAATTGGCATGTGGCGCCCAGGTGTATGAACGTTTTAAAAATGACAAATAGTTGCGTTAGCGCAGCATCCTCTGATCGCTAAGTGTACTGAGCCTATTACACTGTAAAGTGGATTTGAAACGGGAATAGATCCGTAAGTATTTTTTTTTTTTTTTTAAAGCATGAGCTTTATTTTATCGTCAAAAGTTTAAAAGAACGACACAACATTATTCGTGTTGAGCGATTCTGGCTATAGAGACGGCGAGTGAAGTAAATGCAAGATTTGGCATGGTAGTGGTAACTTTTCAGCCGGGTTCTAGGGGAGTTGGCTCCCTTGGCGCTGCATATTCCACCCCACCCGCTCAAGCTGCAACATTCGCCATGTGCGCGCCTAAAGATGCTTCATCTTTTTGGGGAGTTTTCATTTATTTATTTGTTTTTTTTTTTTTTTTTCACAGAGAAAACTGGGAGACTAGAGAAGAGGGACTGAGGGTCAAGACACGAGAAATACTGCTCTGCGACATGCGCGAAGACAACCCCCTGGCACCGCTCGTTCCTCGTCCGTTTGACGCGGTTACGTCCACGTTTTGCCTTCACGTGGCGGCGACAGACCTCGAGGACTACGGCAGGGTTGCGCGGCGGGTGGTGTCCCTCGTGAAGCCGGGCGGCTGGATTATAGTGACCGACTGCATAGAAGAAACCTTCTACATGGTCGGCGGGACGCTGTTCAAAACGGCCTTCCTCACCTCCGAAGGCGCGAGGAAGGCCTGGGTGGACGCCGGGGTGGAGATCAAGATGTTTTGCGACGAAAGACGACCGGAATGGAACCTGTCCGAGCGGACGGATTTCAAAGGATATTTCAAGTTGGTTTGCTTAAGGAAACCTTGAACCTACACCTGCTGTTCAGAGGTGGTGCCGGGGGGGGGGGAATTCTCTGGATTCTTGTTCGCTAACGAAGCTCATTGTTCAAAAAGTTTCCCTGCTTTCAGGTGAAATGGCTCCAAGTTATTGAGGGAAGTTTAATAAAAATGGCAGATAAATAGATAAAGTGGTGGTGGGGGGATAAGTTTTGCTAGTACCGAATCCATGTTGGAAATTAAACAACTTCATCTTCGAAATCAAATGAGAATCACCGTGTCCACGAGACAGATCCAGCAAGGGAAGGGACACTATTCCAAAAGCAGCACGCTTTCCGGACTTCCGGTAGACTTTTCTGGGCACCCGGACCGCGTACTGAGGAAATATGTTACCTTGGTAAAACGTCGTATTGGTTTCTTTACTGTTGTTGTTGTTGTTGTTTCTCAATAAAATGTTCCGGACTCAACTAAGCATCGGAGTCCGAAAATAATTGGAAAAAAATTCGTCCAAACGTTTCTCGCTCAGTACCGGCAGCACGTTCCAGCTAATTATTTAACGGCTCCTGTTATTGGTTACCAGGACGACAACTATCGAAAAGAAACGGTTTTCCGCTCATTCGCTTTTTTAACGCGCCCCATCGCGAGCCGGGCGGTGCAAAAACCCGGCTCATGGCGGAAAAATAGATTTCTCCTATTTTTTTTCTTTGTTTGAGAATTTCCGTGGGCGGAGAGGCGCCGTCCGCCGGCCCCTCTATTTTATTGTGGGTGCCATCACGTGAGAAA
Organism: Nautilus pompilius; assembly: GCA_018389105.1. NCBI lineage: Eukaryota > Metazoa > Mollusca > Cephalopoda > Nautilida > Nautilidae > Nautilus > Nautilus pompilius. The sequence continues at coordinate 788,081 of JACATO010000069.1, read as the reverse complement.
TTACTGAAAAATCTCTTTTCCCCCGGCTTCGCAGGTGGAAACTCCAGTGAGGCGTTAGTGATGTCTAGTAAAACGAGAGGAGTGCCTCGAATCACCGCGCGATTAGTTCCACAGCATCGCTGGTGACGTTCGAGTTAGATGACAAGGAGATGAGCAGCTTTCCTACCGATGGTAAAGATGAGAGCTTCATCGGTTCGTTGAAGCAGAAGCACAGGAGGGAGGCGCACAGCTTTAAGTCAGAATTGATCACGTGCGCTGCCTGCTTCCCATGTTGTATTGCCTCGGGACTACATCTGCATACTTTAGTATACATTTGTACTGCGTGGTACTGAAAACTCAAATGGCTTTAACCTTTTCATTCCAAAAGACGTTTTGAAATCTGCGTGATGCGATACGTTCAGATAACACCGTTTTGGATGCTTCTGCAATGATGACCTAGGGGATGTCAAAAACCCCATAGTAAAGAGTGAGTCGTGAGTGGCGGGTTATAAAAATCTCCATTTGTGGATTATCCATCAGACATCATTAACATTTCTGAAGATAGCCGGCACTTGATTACCAATTAAGTCTTTGCATTGGTTTTTGCGGCGCTTTACAAAGCCTGAGAAATTGAACGGTCTAAATGCGGTGTTTAATAATGTCTGTGAATATTAAATGAGCAATGTGTCTAAATCAGACCGGCACATTATGTTGCGTAGAAACGGGGGGGGGGGAGAAAATCAGACGACTAAATATAAATACGTCTGTTTAAGAATGTTGACGAGTGATAATCTGAATAAATTTGACGCTGTTTGAGCGAGAGTTGTAGTTGTGCAATGTTTGTTGCTGATAGCATGACCGAGCTGGGTGTTACAGCACCAGTAATCCCTAATTAGACGATTAGATGAAGCTGCAATCGACCCCGACATGTCTTCAACTGCAGCCTCATCGACAATGTGGCTTTTGAAAGACAGATGAATGATTGTCCTTTTAAATCTCAAGATAATAGGAACCAGAAAATGGCAGTGTTCGTCAGCTTTGTTGGATGGGTGATTTTTCCAAAAATAGGTTACAAACTCGGTTTGCCATTATAAACAGTGGTATCCGGTATCAGGCTACACAACGTCACAGCGTGAGTTGGTATGAATAACATTCTTCTCAGTGATTAGCTAACCTAGAAGTCCCCCCAAAATATGTACAGTATATGCTGTACTCAAAGTCTCAACAGGACTTCACCTGACTGAAATTTTATCTTGTCTGATTCATTAAAAAAAAAAAAAGTCAACTACACGCGAGTTTTAAAATTGCATTTACTATCTTTCTTATTTAAGATTAACCAACTTTTTTTTTTTTTGTAAGTGTCAGAAGAATCATATTGGAAGCTTTTATAACTTTCTCACTATCATTACAGCTGATAAGCCTATTTCTGTTTAACCTAATTCCGGGGTCACCGATTTGTTGTTTCTTTTTATATTTAGCAGTAAGCTGAACAGAATAATAAACTACCATTATAAAGTACAACTTTGTTTTGATGAGGTTACTTATTTATGAAAAATTCATGAGCTGTAAATTAACGCCAGGCGTTCTCTTGATTACAGTTTGCTTATGAAGAGTGTTTTTTGCCATATAAGGCGCACTCAGGTTTTAGGAAGAAATATTTAGGCGGAAAAAGATAACTGTATATAAGAATTATAAGCACCGATATTGAATTTATAAGCCATTATACAGACTGTGAGTATCTATTTATAAGTATTTAGTATTTGCGCTTGCCATTATGGAGTAAAAAATATTGTCTTTTTTCTTGTAAAAATCTAATTTGGTCAAACTGCTGCATTAATAAGTGGTAGTGTCAAATTATTTTACATTTCAGAATTTTCTAAGTAAAAAATTTAGGGTTTTATTATTTACTACCTGATCCGGCTGACGGACGTCGGCTGATGCTGAGAATGTTTGTGTTGTGGTGGTCACTAGCGCCATCTGTCCTCACATTATAGACTCCATAGTTAGGATGTGACACGTGGCCAAAGTTTTTTTTTTTTTGTGCAACACACTCGAATATTTATCTAATTTTGCATAATACCGTTTTGTAGTTTTTCGCATACTTAAGAGAAAAGAAAATTGAAAAAATGTGACAATTTAGAATCTGAAACGCGAATACATGAATTCCGGAAAAAAATCTTCATAAATCAGCGCAGGTGTTCGGTGATCAGGGGCACATAACCTGGTCAGCGGGGGGTCCGTCAACGGGGCTGTGGCGCCTGCTCGCCCAGTGGCAAAGGCTTTCCGGGCAAAATGTCAATGAGCCCGTAGATTTCTTGCTCTGGTGACTGTGACGATTGACTCCAGTCGCCGGGGATGTGTCTGTCCACCACGAGTTAGCACGTCTATTCTTACGAAGATGGCCATCAGCCAACTGCCACCTTAAACACCCGGTACGATTTCAATTGGATCTTACAAACTACCTACTTCATATTATACGAACTATCTTTATTGGGACGACGGAGATTAAATGACAACAAGGAATATGAACCCACGCCACATTATTTCAGTCATCGGCTGATATGCATTCATAGCGATGATTGTTGAGCGTCGCGTGCGATTCTAGTAGAGCCAATCGCCGCCGCTGTTACATACGCAAAGAGCCGAGTGCGCTGACGGGAGCCATATTCTATTCCATCGGGCTCTTAATTTGTGGTATAAAAACTGAAGTATCCCAGACACCCGCCGCCTAAATTCTTGGAGTGATCTCGGAGACGGGAAATTCCCGTTACTGGGGGGGGGGGGGTGCCACAATAAAAGACTTGCCTTTGTATGTGGATAGTCCATTTACTTACTGCTTATGTGCTGCCGACGGATTTCTGAATTTCCCTAACTTTCCCCCATTGTCAGCCTCACCAAGTTCCTCTGCTCTCCGAATAGCCGTCAGCTGCTAGATAATCTCTGCGTTAAGTTGGGGCGAAAATTCTAGATGCTTTGAGCGACGCGCAGAGAATAAGTAGACTTTAAAATTAGAATATTTTTGTGAACTAACAACAAACAGCTGATTGGGAGAAATCCTCGCACGGCACCGAAATGAAGCCCCCCCCAAGGATTATCTTTATTGCCTTCATACACACAGACTTGGCATCCGCAGGTTTCCATTTAATAGGAATTGACAATTCAGAATTTCCTCGAACTTTCAATACCAACGCCAAGTTTTATTTCCATTTCTGCTGAAGTCTACAAATGAAAAATTATTTTTTAGAAGAATTATAAAATAACCAATCATTCTCAATTTTTAACTTACCCATTAAATGCAATTTTTGCAATATTTCTGAATTTGTTATCTTTGCTATTAATCCAAGTATTCTCTTTTTTTTTAAATATCAGTTTACAAAATGGACTTTTAGAAATATTTATAGCACTGTTTTTCAGTTAATATCGAGTGAATGGAAAGCTGGTCAAAATCTAAAACAGCTGGCCAGTTATTTCTTAGCCCAGTGTTTCCACGTCGACTCCATCATATTTTCTTAATTGAAATTGTGATCAACTTCCTAAGAGCAGTGGTCGGTATTAGTTGTCGCATTAAAAATATATGCTTTGTCAGTAAATTGTCAAAAAAATTAATAAACTACACTAAATTTAACAATGCACTCACTATTTTTGGGCCATAAATTCTAAAGTTTTTCTGATTTAAAAAAAAATATATAGAAATACTTGAAATGTTACCCATTCTTTTATTTTGAGAACTTGTTAATTTAAATTGTTTAACATGTCGCATAATATGGCATCGTATTCTTATTACTGCAATTAGAAACTCAATATATGTATAAGGTCTGTCGACCTGTGTTGTTTTGCGTGAAAGCTTTTGACAAATTTACTACTGAGAGTAAAAGAAATGAAGAGCAAAGTGTTTAAATAAAATGCAACACTTCATTGCATGTTCTGTATACTTTATAACCCTCAGTTTTGGAGTTACAATGTTTGAAAACCTTAACTCTTGGATATGCCACTTATGTCAGCACAATTATCTGGAAAATAAACTGGCATTGCCACGATAAATGCAGAGACAATGGGTTTTTTTATAGCATTGTCTTCTATGTTATTCATATAGATGTTTTCAAACTTTAGTCTCCCCTCTTTTCTCAATATGTCTATTACAATAATGAATACCACCCTTCCTAGCAGGAGTATCATCTAGAATCTTAAAGTTAGGAAGCTGATGAACAATTAAGATTATTAGAGTCAGAGATCTGCTTACATTATTTGTATTCTCCTAAATTATTTCCAGTTTATTCGATTGCCTAAATGGATCGCATCCCTCTGGTTGAGATGCAGTCCACCCTGCAGAGGTCAGCCAGAAGTCCATCGGACAGACAAAGACTTGGAGCTACTAAACAAAAAGAAAAGTCTCTGGAATTACCAAGCCGACTCTACATGTTTTGCTTTAAAGGCTTTCTGAGATTCTCTATCCATAAGGTTATTTACTTTTAGGTACAATGTTAATACTGACTCTAAGCCAAAAATACCATGAGTCTATCTACAAGCTTGAGATTTGTAAGAGCGGAGCCTGGTACAATTAACAAAAGAAACAAACCTGGTCTAAATCCAAGATGAACACAATAAATAAATAAGAATTTAGCTGGATGCCAACCTTGTGACATCGCTGAATTGCATTAATAGCATTGGCAAATAGTTGATGCACACCGGAAGAAAGCAGAAAGGATAACCACTATCATGTGACTTAACCCCTTTAATGCTAAGTTAACATTCTCCAGCATTAACCAATCCAAATCCCTTAAATGTTGATGTGGGCTAAATAATTCTTTCGAACAAATTGGACCTTTTGGAGAAAAAAAGGAAGTGTCACAAATCAGAAGATGCTTCTAAAAAGTTAATTTAACATTCTCACATTAATACAAAAAGACTATCCTGTATTTTCAGCTCTTCTGAAGTGAAATCCAAGCAAATGCAATACAGCACAAACACCAGCAGAAGATCCCCTCATAGTTAGGTCAGAATAGATGCAGCTATATTGGAAGTTAGCCCTGGAGTGTGAATGTCATGTCTCTTATCTTATTTACTCTAAATACATAAAGTACAAAAATTCCAGAACTGAAAATCGGTTTTAATTTAGATATTTTGATTTGAATACTTTACCAACAACAGTTAGCAACAAAATGTCCACTTAGATTATACATTGCTACAAAATATAAAATAGCCACCTATGTATGTAACAAGCAGTTTTTGTTTTTCTTTTACCTTTCTTGAATTTGTTTAGTAACTGAAATGCAAATTTTAAAAGTAATACATTTGTCACGTGTTTCATGTGATATTCTTACTGTGGATCTTTAAATGCTAGACCATACTGGATTTATTTAAAGGGAGTAGGTGTTTCAGCTAGTTCTATACCTTACAACCTTTTGTAATTTAAGTTTCAGAGACATTTTCTTGCAAATATAGTATATTTGATGAAATGGTTTTTAGCACAAAACTGACACTAAATAACAAAATAATGTGTTACAAATGAGTTCAGTTAGCATTTCTAATATTTATCTTTACTAACCTGTGTTCCATTGGCATCTCACTAGTTTTTGGTCAGTAACTACATTTAACTTTCAACAGTTTGAAAATAATTTTAAAATGACCTCAAGTAACCCCCCCCGTCATTTTGTTCTATTATTCTACCATTGCTATTATTTTGTACTGACAGACCACAATTTATCAAACTACTACTGTGGCATTTCAGGTATATGTATGATACAGCAATACACTCGAGTAGACCAAGCATCAGTAGCTGTTATCACAACATTTTAATACCCATTGAAATCAGTGTGTGGCATGAGAATAAAAAACAAAACTGTAGAACTCGAGGTACAGATCAAGAGAGTCATCAGTTATGTCACATCCCAACAACTGGATGTGTCCAAGATGCTGGAAAGTAGAATGGAATACTGTTTTTTTTGTTGGGGGGGGGATAAAAGTGCCATTTAAAAATTTGTAGACAAATTTCCAAAGTCTGATCGTCTGCCTTTGAGTGGTGCAGGAATGGCATTCTCTATCCTGTTGATGAACTTCACATTACGTCTGTCCGCTCTATAGAAAAATTTCATGAAACAATAATACAAAGACAGTTCAGATAGATGGTTTGTCCACTTAAATGAAACTTGACAATTGAAACATTTTCATGGTGCAGGAAAAAAAAAACCACACACACACACTACCTTTCTCTCCAAAAATATGTAGGGTTTAGTTAACAGTTTCACTGTATTGGAGCATTAGAGCAGAATTATTCAATCTGAATGTCAAGTAGCTTATTTGCCTATTTATTTTTATTTTGTATTTACTGACACATTCGAATGATTAAGTACTCCCGATTTTTTTTTGTTGTCAAATCGCACACACATACATTCAGTCATATTCTCTAAACATGTCTATAACTTAGTATTAGGTTGTTACAAAAGTTTTGTCGACTTTTTTTTACCGCAACAATGAGACTTCATATTGTTGCTGAATGTGAGGTTTATTAATCTAAGTTCCATTACAATCAATACACTTCTGCCAATGAGTCACAAGCACATTTATACCATTTTGAAAAAAATCTGGATTTCTGGAGTCGATAAACTGTCGGAAGGCAGTTTCAATTGCTGCTTGGTTGGAGAATGATTTCATAAGGAGGAAGCTGTCGAGGTGTTTGAAAAGGTGGTAGTCTGTGGTAGAAAGGTCTGGTGAATAGGCTGGATGACAGAACATCATACCCCAATGTCCTCAGTTTCTGAAGAGTCACTTTTGCAACAAGATGAACATTGTCATGGAGCAGGATTGGGCTCCTTCGATTCACCAATGATGGCTGGTGTTGGGAGAGTTTCTGATGAACGTTTAATTCACGACAGTAACTTTCAGCTGTGATGGTTTTGCCAGGTTGCAAGAAGTTATTGTGGATGACACCAGTTGCAGTCCACCAGACAGCGACCATGACCTTCTTTGAGTGGTGGCTTGATTTTGGAATGTGATTAGGCATTTTTTCTCTGTCGAGCCACTGTACTGATCATTTGCGATTGTCATAAAGGATCCACTGTTCATCACATGTAATGATTCAGTCAAGAAATGGATCGTTTTTTTTGTTTCTTATGACAAGCGGAGAGCAGATCTCCAATTGATGATTTTGTTGTTGTTCATTCAACTCATGAGGCACCCACTTGTCAAGCCTTTTCACCTTGCCAATTATGTCAAGATGCTGGAGACAGTTGCAGTGCCTACGTCAAGCTTTCCAGCAAATTGTCCAACTGTTTTTGTTGGAATGGCTTCAACTGAAGCTTTCAGACAGTCGTCATCACAGCTGGAAGGACATCCGCTATGTGCCTTATCTTCAGGGCTCACATCTCCTGATCGAAACTTTGCAAACCATTGTTGAATTTTGCTCATTTGCTCTGTCCTCACCTCATGTTTGCTTAATGTTATGAGTTTCCTCACTCGCTTTGTGCATGAAAAACTTTTCTATCCATGCTTCACTCAGAACCCTGAAACAAATATTGATTTTATGATTTTCAAAAAGGTAGGTTTTGCATGATGTATGCCAAAGCACATGCTACAAAACTGTATATAACTTATCTACATACACCTTCACAAGCGTGCAGAAAATGGATCCCAAATTAACATAATATAAAAACCGACAAAACTTATGTAACTACCCTAATACTAAGGGTAATATTTATTCATAAAAGCTCTCGATACTGATGTATTGTATTTCTTCAAGGAGAGAGAAAAGAGGAAAGTACATGTATTGTCAATGCATATTAATGTCTAATAATGTAAATCAAATCACACGACTCAAACTACATTTGCAACAAGAAATCATGTCTTTATTCAGCTTGTGTTTTGTGGACAGAATGATGTACCTTCAGGTTGGTCAGTTGCACATGCATGCAAAAACCATTCCAAAAAAATTACTAAGTTGATATTTTTTGTTTCTTTTAAAAACCAAGTAATACGTACCAAAAGAAAAATTTATAATAAAATAAACAAAAATAAAAAGTTTAAAATTTCTCTTTTAAATTAAAACCTTCAAAATAAAAAATCAGTAATTCAGATTATCATACTTGCTTTTTAAATTTCCTAATAGTTTAACAAATTGGAAGCGTCATTTGTCATGTGAATTAATAAGTAGCAAAGACTAGATCAGAAACACATTTGTTAAAAGAGATTCAAAATACAAAATCTTTTCTTTTTTATGGTTCACAAAAATATGAATAAAAAGACAAAGCACTGGTTAAGACAGATAATACAAAAAAAAAAGGAATAAATACCTAGAATATTTCAAATAAAACAAAACACTTGTCTTTTTCTTTTCTTTCTGCCTATTATGTTAACCACTGTTTTGGTTATATTTTCTATAAACAAATTGTTGGAAAAAATTAAAAACTTCACATCAAAATTTTTACACATTATGCACCAAAACTGAAAGTGCTCTCATTTACAATCATGCATAATTCTGCATTAAAACTATTACTTTACTTTTGCATATATGTGTATGTATATATACACACATAAACATTTGTTTTCTTAATTGAAAAACATTTTCAAATGCAAAGCCTAAAATTTAAATAATAAAATATACTATTTCTGAAAAAAATATACCTGAGAATTTTCAGATTGTAGGATCACAAATCTTCTGTACACATTTTTGTGCAAATTTTTAGAACAATGGGAGAAACTTCGCAAACAACAGCCTCAATTAACAACTTCTGTTTACTGTACATTGTCCAAAAACTGACAAGAAAATAATTAAACTTGGTATTATTTTAGAAGAACTGCATTCACCATTTCATTATGAATTTCAGACATAATGATGTTAAACCTAGTATATATGTGGATCAGTAAAAAAAGGATAAAACTGTGACAATTATCCTACTGAATTAGCCAAGAAATCACAGTCGTATCATGTGGTTAGTAAGGAGGCAAACAAAGTATAATACCTACAGTTAAATGAGTCATGAGATACATAAATTATTTCCAAAAATGCACATTTCCATCATATGATTCTTATTTTTTTTATTTTCATTTTTTCTCTGGTATAATAAGATATTGGCTTTAGAACAACAAATCATAATAATGTCTGTAATAATTATTCATCAAACATATGCCACAAAGGAACTCATTCCTTCATTAAAAACACTGGAATAAAAAATAGCCACTTAATATTTCTAATAAATACAGAAAATTATTTTACATGCAGATATCTGGAAGTAGTAATGGAAAACTCTGAAATGCTACAGCACCTACTGTATTATTTATGAATAAAATCAATATTCATAATTTTTCTTAAGCTTAATAATCATAATTTTCTCTTAAATCATTTTTTTTTAAAAAATGCCTTAGCACCATCAATTTTTCCAATTCATTAATGTGCAACACAAAACTTAAAATTCAAAAATAAATGGGTATATTCTATAAAAATAATGTATTACATTGTTCATTACGATATAGCATTCCGCTTGTGCTTTTTTAAATGATCTGCATATGAAGAGTGCTGTGCAAATGATTTTTCACAGAATGCACATCTATAAGGTTTCTCCCCTGTGTGCACCCTCGTGTGTACAGTTAACTGAAATCTCTGTACAAATGCTTTCCCACAAACTTCACACTGATGAGGCTTCTCACCGGTGTGCATCCTCTTGTGATGTTCAAGTGTGTTATTCTGTGAGAAACACTTCTCGCAAATCTCACATTTGTATGGCTTCTCACCAGTGTGAATTCTCTTGTGAATCTTCAGAGTACCGCTTTGTGCAAATGACTTGTTGCACAAATTACATTCGTGCACTTTTTTCCCTAAATGTCGAGAATCAATGTGAGTCTTACGCGCTGCTGCTGTCCTGTAGGATTTCTCACACTGGTCACATTTAAAGGGTCTTTCATCTGTGTGAACTCGCATGTGAAGAATAAGGGGATTCTTTTCAAAATATGACTTACTGCATTCATTACATTTGTATGGTCTTTCCCCCGTGTGACTTCTCAGATGCCTTGTTAAACGAGATCTCACAATGAATCCTTTACCACAGTATTCACACGTGAATGGTTTCTCACCAAAGTGAATACGTTTATGAACTGTAAGTTCATTAGACTGTCTGAAGGATGCATCACAGAGATCACATTTGAAAGGACGTTCACCTGTGTGCTTTCTTAAATGAACCTTCAACTGAGACCTCATTGGGTAGATTTTGTCACAGTACGGGCATTTTAATTGATCTTCCCATTCATGTTTCTTAACATGGTTAATTAAACAACTCTTCATGGTGAATGATTTATTGCATATTTTACACTTGTTTATGTTGTTGTTTTCATGAGTTTTCAGATGAAATCTTAAGCCACGATGAGTAGAAAATGTTCTGCCACATGTATCGCATATAGGATCATCAGGCAGGCCAGCATGGATTTTTTTGTGCCGCTTCATGCCATAATGATCACTAAAATATTTGCTGCATATGTTACACTTGATGTTCTTAGTGTGGATCTTTACATGCTTCATCATACTGGATCTACTTGAAAAAAGCTTTCCACACAAGTGGCAGGTTTTTGAGCTGGTCTCCTTGCTATTTACATCCTTTTGTAGTTTAGATGTTTCGAAAATAATTTTTTTGAAAACTTGGTGTATATTTGAAAAAGTGTGTTTTCCAATTTTCTCTTTAAGAGATTCTCCACCAGTGTCATCTTTTTCATGGGTTTTATGTGTTCAGTAAGTTTACTGCACTGATAAAATGTTCTTCCACAGTGTCCACACTGATAAACTGCTGCATGCAAGCATTTTTTATGAATATCTAAATCGATCTTCCGAACAAATGATCTGAAACATTGTTTACATTTGTAAACTTTCCTTTTAGAAGCTTTCTTCAAGGACATGATATAAGTGCTTTTCTAGGCATGAAATCACTTTCTTGATATTCTGATTTCTAAAGAAATTGGCATTCAAAATATAAATTACATTTACCACAGTATAAAAGTATGATTTCTGGTGACAGTGTAACATGAACAGAAAATAAATAATGTGCCACAAGTTAGCTCAGTTAGTATCTCCAATGTTTCTCTTCAGAAAGGTTTTTTGTTCCATTGGTAATTATCTCAGTTTCCTTGTTTTGTTAGTAACTAACTTCCAAAAATTCAAGCCTGAAATAATAAAAGTTATACAATAGAAGCACGTTAAAAGAAAATAATAACTATTATATGTATTTACTTGAAATGTGATGTAAAAAGATATGAAAATACTTCAAATTACTGCATAACAGACCATCACACATTAAGTTGTACAAGTCTATAATATTCCAAAGAGCATTAAAAAATAACTAGACATAATGAACTGACTTTTCATAGCCTGAGATCATTCAATCCATCCAGTACATTTTATATCAAAGTAGTCTTCCTGCAATCTACAATATGCAGAGCTAGAATATTTTGAATTTTCTAAATGCTCAAAATAAAGTTCCTTTGAATCATTCCATGACTACTGTATTTTAGAAAACACCTGACCTAATACATTAGCACCTAAAAAAATCAGAGTTCATTTGTCAGTTATTTAATTTGTTTAGTAGATCACACTTAGAATCAGTCCTCCAATGGCCTTAAACATACTTGTTACTTTGGGTGTGGGCCCCAAGTGGAGTGAATGAAGAGTCATTGAAGTTATCATTTGAACTACATTCTGAAATTAAAACCCAAGATGTGGAGCTTGATATTTCCAATTTCAGTGTGACTATGACACTTGAACCTGTCCTTAGCTAAAGCTCCAGAATTTATCTTTGTCCAAACATCTAAAACCCAATGCCAGATTTTTTTCTGTATGTCTTTTTCTCCTTCAGCATAAGTTTGTTAGTAGCCAAAATATCAGTTTTTAATATAAAACTGGCAACCTCTCCTGTGAAGCAGGAAAACATTTATTTAATAGAAATGACATCTTTATTGTCCAAGACATATTTGGCTAAGAAAGATCAAAGCATTCTGGTTTCTGTCTAGGATTTCCAGAGACTGGAGCTGTGGCACCAGACAAGGCTTCTTCACCCCACATTACAGTCCACCACCACCCCCTGCCCTCTCCAAGTCTCACACACACCCAGAAACACTTTCATAAACACACATCACCACAAATAAATGACAGATTACTTGCAATTCTTTTAAAGGACCAACTTTATCATCAAAGAAAATAAATTCTAAGCATGAAGAAAAAACATTCAGTGTTAGATTTAATAGGAATGTTCTTAAATAATTCTTTTGCAGATCCAACTCTTCACATGCATTACTTATGAAGTTTCATTTATTGCTCCATATAACAATAACCATCTATAGTTTTAACCTTGGTATATTGGTACTGGTAGATGTCAGGAGAGCAACAGTGCATGAGTTGCTAAGTCCCACTGCAGCAGCACTCATGTAGTTGCACAGAAATGGTAATGTAACAAAAGTTCCTACTAAAACTCTTCACATTTTTTTTAGATATGGGAGGAGGCTCAGTGCCTGGAGAAAACCCATACATTTAGCTGGTGGAGAAAGAGAATACATCATGCCAGGGAGGAATGGAAAACCAGTCCCCACAGGAATTGAATTTGTGCCCTTGACTTTAGCAGCCCAGTAGTATACCAAGCCACCCAACACTGGTCTAGAGTTTACATTTCCTTTTCTAAAGAAGTGACATTCGTTTCCCGTATGACTCTCTAAAGTTGTTCTGAATGGTTTCCTTAGCTTTGTGAATCACTTTATCACGTGCATTTACAAGAATAACGTCTTTGGTAGAATAAAGCTTTCAGTCAAAGTTCATATTCCTTACAGGTGAAACAAAATAGTAATATTAACTCTATTACAGTCTCTCTCTCAGGTTAGGCATTATCATAAACATAATCACTAACCCCAAAGATTCTCAGCATCTGTTTCAGAAACTATGCTGAAATTTGAGGCAAAGGCCAGATCTAATATCGGATTTCTCTGGTTGGTTGACGTGTGACTTGAGTAGAGAAGCAGTTACGTATGCTCTCAGCGAACTCACAGCTACAGCCTATTTACTTACTTATCCCAGCCAATGTCAGTCACCCCAGTATAATACAATTATCTTTGCTGATATCACCAACGGTTTTCATTTTAATTTTTCCCGTATAGCTACTGCTAAGGTATAATAATCCAAGAGCCAAGCTTCGGGCGACAGTACGTACTGTGTTCCGTTTAGACTGGTCGGGGATTTCGTACAGATTAACACGAAGATCCCTAACAGAAAATGCTGTCCCCCTCTCCCTTCGCCAGAAACAGTGAAGCCTGACATACGGGGGGGGGAGATTCAATCCGAGAAACTTTCCCAATCTTCTCTCCTACGGTCCCGCAACTTCTGTATTTTATGATGGGCATAGCTCACCCACAAGGTATAGGATTGCACACCCCACACGCGTGTGTGTGTGTAAATGCTGACGGGGCAGCTTCAGGATGAAGAGGGCATTTGTTGCATATATTTTGTGTTACATTAAGTAAAATCAAATACCTTACTGAAAATGAAGCAGCGCCCGGTGTCGTATGAAATACTGTAGGTCGCCAAAAGTATTTCCCGTGCGCATGCGTAGAGAGCCAACTTCGGAGCTCCGCGGTTGGGGAAATGTCGCTGCCGTAGACTTCGCGATGCGTTTTCGGTTTGTGGAATTTAGTCTTCGGAATTTCTGTAAGCATAAGATTTGACTCCGTAATCCCTTCATTCGAAATAAGTAATTTCCGTTCGTTGGGCGTTTCTAAATGACCGGTGTCTTCGTTGATTTTTTTTTTTTAATCCCCCCCCCCCGACTAGTGCCACGGGACATACGAACACGGAATTAAGGTGTCAGATCATATATAGTGCCTGTTGGTGACCCCCTTAAGGTGCCCTGGCTGTAATACCCAAGCGTGGGACAGACTCAACCCGTTCCTCGCCTGCGGTAGTTATTCGCCACTCCTCTAATGGAAACAAGAGTCTGTCGGGGATGTTTACGCCCGCGCCTAAATTACAGATATCCATGACCAAAAAACAACCAGAGGCTGGCTTAGTCGTCTGTCTCACCTGCTCTGGTGTTCGATTAGCCACGTTATCATTTTTAGAAAACAGTGGCAGTAACAAATAACGAGTTTCTCAGATTACCAGCTTGGACGGGTCCGTGGTGCTTGTGCATTTTCTTTCAGAAAGAATTACGCGAAGATCCTGTTCTCGGTCGACGGTCTCTTTAAATGATAAGGTGGGCGGGGCGGGCGTCAGTTGGTCGACAGGATATTTTCCGTAAGCAGAGAGAAGATTCTTCTGGTGTTGCATGTCTTAATCACTAAATCAAGAATAATCTGCATCTGATGGTCAGTGGCGATGCTAGCCATTCAAGGGGAGGTAACTTCTAAGTATTGGAAAAGAGCAGAATAGAAAGTCTTAACTAAAGGGAAAAGTCAAAGCAAGAAGGACGTTTGCTACAAAATCAGTGCGAAAAGATTGAAAGTGTACTTTTACTCATTAGACGTAGGTGCCTGAGGTTTACTGAAAGACTGGTAGGGGGGGAAAAAAAAAATACTGAAGCAGCATCAAAATGTGCGAGTAAGTGTATTATGTCTTAGTCCATAGAGGAGGAAGCAGCCAGCCAAATTGATGGACAGTGGAGTACTGATCACCTGTTAAGCCAGCTATCCCAAGAGTCCTACAATAGGTCAAAACCCCGCCCACAACAGAGTCCTTGAATGTATTTGAAAGTCACTTGATCCAAGCAGAAAATTTCTTCACTGTCACTACAAGGTAGCCCAGTTCGTTAATGTCAAGGAAATTATTTTGGTAGTTAACAAGATTTTGGAAGAATGACAAACATTCTAACACTGGCAACATTATATAAACAAACCTAATCAATATCCTCTTAGTCACTTATTTTTATTGTACCATATTTTGTATCTGGGATCAATATACAGTGAGCAAAGCAATATAGAAATATTTTTTATAGGACCTTTTTACAATGTTTTATAATTGCCTTGTTGGTGTCATGTTCTTTCAACTTTGTCAACTCAAGGCTTGAGTCATGTAACAATTCTATTGCTTAAAGTGCTACAAATGGCTCTGGTTTTCTGGTAGAATGTACCTTCAGAAGCCAAGTGATTCCAAATTTTCATAATGGTTATATTAGGTATAATAACTGTCACATATGCTCATATAATGAAGCTACCAAACAGAGATTGTAGTGCTTTGACGACTTGTTGAATTTATAACAGCATGTTATCAGCCAAATTTGCTAGAGGTAAAGAGAAACTTGCCATTCACAAAAGACTTGAAAGGGGTTACTGTTTCAAAAATTTCACCATCTTTGCTTGTTCTATCCGGAATAGACTCTACAAACTTAGCTACCCTCCTAATTTACATGCTAAACATCCAATATTTTAAACAGCCCTAACACCAGAAAACTATTTGCTGATGGTTGTTTATAAGTTTAGCGGAAATCAAACTAACATTATGCTTACTGTAATATGTTAGAAAAACTATTTCGAGGGTGGCAGCATTCTAGTCTGGGGTGCTGTCACATGACCACAGAAGTGAACTGATTCTCTGAGGAAACTGTTACCCTGCATACAGTCATTAGATCTGTTGATATGTGGTATGTACAAGGTCATGGTGATCAATTCACCTTCACGGATGATAATAAAAGGGCTTCCCCCCAACATAGATCCTGTAGAATATCTGGGATGAGCTCTCTAAGAGTATTAAGCAGCAACAATATGCTCTTCAGACCATCCCAGAACTGTGAAGCCAAATAAGAGTGGAACACACTGCCACAAGAATATCACATGTATGACAGTTTAAATGCTATAGTGCAAGCCAGAGACAGTCATACATGCTACTAAAAGTCATGTAACTTTCAGGTGAGTTGGTAGTTACAATTTATCATTATTACAACACTAACATACAATTTATATCACAATTTTCGTATAGGATCTTTCTGCATCAAATTTTGAGAAAGTTCACTATCTCATCCTCTTAGATTTTGATGAAACTTCAACTGAAGATGCATAAGGATCCCAAAGGAAGGTTTACAACATTGTAATCCAAAACTCATATTAGATCAAAATATTTAAGGGCCTTAACCATAGGGTACTCAGACTGGAAAATTATGCTATTTTACACACAACAAAATCCACATTTGTGATTAGTAGCTGCATGCACGAGATAGCTGTTGCCGTGAAACTTTAGTTCATAGGACAACTTATTTATTTAGATTCTAAAATTCATGCCAGAAATGGTCTATGATTTTTAATTTTTTTCACAAAATAGACATATAGGACAATTGATCTTGTGCGGTGTGAAGCCATATTTAAAGCTTAATAATTACCAAGCTGCACTTGTGAAATATGGTGTTTCTATCTTGGCATGGAATACAACCAGAATATAGAATAAGAGCATTCTACCATTACTTTCTACAGAATTCTCTATGAAGATACGCTCAATGAACATGCAACCAAAAAGAACCTCAACTTCAGAGGCCAAAATGGCCATATGGCCATGTAGCTCTGTAAATCTATGTTTGTAAACTACATTTATGATATCCATATCCTGAGGTGTAAGAATCACCGAAATCATTGGCCATCTTGCTTCTAAGGGATGAAAAACATCCAACATATATGCTATTACCTGTGTTCATGTATGTAGTTTGAATTCATGGTCACTTTGGCCTACTGAGATTGGATGGAACATGCAGTATATATAAATCATGCAAAGTAGTAAAAACTTTACAAACAGCAAAAGTAATAACAAAAAAAAAAAAATCAATCTATTTCATCAAATAATGAATCAGTTTGCTACCAGACTGTCTCAAGTTATGGCTGATAGTGTTTGATGGATTTTGCAAAAAATCACTCATTTCTGGTGCAAGATGCTTCACAAGGTTTTCACCAGGACAACTGTGCACCCATTTTTAGTATATCACAAGGCTAAAGATGGATCAATTAAAGTATAAGTATCTGTGGCATAAATGACTACCAGAGACCTGGCACAGTAGCAGTGTTTGCCATTTTTTGCAGAAGGTAGTCAGTCACATGTTTAAAAAGCCTCTTTTTTTGCTGCTAGCCATGGCACATCCCCATGTGATGGAGTGAGAACAGTAATGTTCCTGGAAACCCTTGCAAGATTTCACCAGCCTATACAGGCCCAGACCATAAGGGCCAGTGATCTTATCAGTCACTACAAGGAGCATGTTTGAGGAATATCTTTATTGTTTGTTTCAAATGAAGAAGTGGAGCCAGCAGTTAAGTCATTCCTAGAAGAAACTTTTCGTTTTGGGCATGCAGTAGTTGGAGCAAGGGAAGTTTTATGTGAACAGATGGAAATCTTAATCCAAGATATCATGTAAAGTTGCCATTTCCAATGAAAGAGATTTAAAGTTTCAACCAAGACAATATGTCACATGTATTTATGATGGAGACTGGTGGATAGGAAATATTTCAATAGAAAAAATGCATGCAGGAATTCAGTTCATACAGCCCCATGATCCAGCTTGAGTTTCACTGGCCATCCAGAAGAGATGAGTATTAGATGCCAGAGTTGCACAAACTGTGCACTATACCCACCCCCCCACCCCCAGTGCAACCTCATTAGGAAGACAGTATAAATTATGTGATAATCTGATAGCAACCAGTTTGACTGTTTGGTAAAATAAAATTATTTTTTGCTGTTACTGCTATTTTTGTTGTCTCTAAAGGTACCTTACTACTTTGGCATGATACATATAATGCATTCACAAGTGCTCAAGCTAAAACCATCCAGTCTTGGTAGTTTGTTATGCCTAAAATGAGAGGGTTCTCAGGGAATCGATAAAATACCAGAGAAAAATAACAACTACCTAAAACCAAAGATTTTCAAAGACTTAAGGAAATCTTTAAAAAAATTAATTTACACACACACACACACAGACATCTATGCATAATATGTCTTCTGTTACTTACTAGTAGGGAATTTCCATGAATTCAAACCAGTCAAGCCTTTTGGCTAAAATAAAAATATAGTAGTGGCCAAAATTATTGCATTACCTTTTGATTTTAAGCAAAACAGTGAGTGTTCATTTTGATTGTTACATTGTAAAAACAACCTTTTAACATAGTAAAAACAATTCAACAATGATTGGATATCATTTGGTCCATGTACAACTTATTCTTAATTTATTAATCCTTTGTGGAGATATGATGATTGAAATTTACTGTTTAATTATTCTATATGCACTTTGCAATCAATACTGTTCAAAAGAATAGCATTTTAACAAAAGAAATGTGAATGACTAAACAGAAACAAAACAAATGCTTAGTTATTATATAATTATGCATAAACAAAAAAATTTGAATTATTTTGGGTGATCAAATAATGTCTACTGTTCTATGCTAGCATCTCTAAACATAATAATGTGTGTGTGTGCCACCAAGACTTTGATCATTTCATTCAAATACACATTTTATAAAAATGAAAAATAATTACTTTTCTTTTTTTTTTCTGGTAGAAAAGTTCTAGCACATAGTATTAGAGGTGCATTTTTTCAATATAACTACTTAATACATTAATTTGTTTTGTTATTTAAAAGTATAACAAAATGTTCTTTTTAGAAACAAACCAAGTTTTAAAATAAATAATATAATTCCATTATTCCTATATAACGTCTTAGCACCATCAAATATTCCAATATGACAAAGTATGAATGTCACTCCAACATATTGAAAGCAATAGCTAAATATAAACAAGATTGTATATTTCATAAAAAAATAATTTATCACATTGTTCAATATAATATACCATCTATCTAGTGTTTTTTTAAATGATCTGCATATGAAGAGTGCTGTGCAAATGATTTCTCACAGAATGCACATTTATAAGGTTTCTCCCCTGTGTGCACCCTCGTGTGTACAGTTAACTGAAATCTCTGTACAAATGCTTTCCCACAAACTTCACACTGATGAGGCTTCTCACCGGTGTGCATCCTCTTGTGATGTTCAAGTGTGTTATTCTGTGAGAAACACTCTCTCGCAAATCTCACATTTGTATGGCTTCTCACCAGTGTGAATTCTCTTGTGAATCTTCAGAGTACCGCTTTGTGCAAATGACTTGTTGCACAAATTACATTCGTGCACTTTTTTCCCTAAATGCTGAGAATCAATGTGGGCTTTACGTACTGCTGCTGTCCTGTAGGATTTTCACACTGGTCACATTTAAAGGGTCTTTCATCTGTGTGAACTCGCATGTGAAGAATAAGCTGATTCTTTTCAAGATATGATTTGTTGCATTCATTACATTTGTATGGTCTTTCACCTGTGTGGCGTTTTAGATGTCTTGTTAAACAAAAATTTGCTATGAATCCTTTTCCCAATATTCACACGTAAATGGTTTCTCACCATCATGACCACGCTTATGAAGAGTAAGTAAACTGGAGTGTCGAAATGTCACATTACAAAGATCACATTTGAAAGGACGTTCACCCGTGTGCTTTCTTAAATGAACCTTCAACTGAGACCTCATTGGGTAGATTTTGTCACAGTACGGGCATTTTAATTGATCTTCCCATTCATGTTTCTTAACATGGTTAATTAAGGAACTCTTCATGGTGAATGATTTATTGCATATTTTACACTTGTTTATGTTGTTCTCATGAGTCTTCAAATGAAATCTTAAGCCACGATGAGTAGAAAATGTTCTGCCACATGTATCGCATATAGGATCATCAGGCAGGCCAGCATGGATTCTTTTGTGCAAATTCATGCCATAATGATCACTAAAAAATTTGCTGCATATGTTACACTTGATGTTCTTAGTGTGGATCTTTACATGCTTCATCATATTAGGTCTACTTGAAAAAAGCTTTCCACACAAGTGGCAGGTTTTTGAGCTGGTCTCCTTGATACCTACATCCTTTTGTAGTATAGATGTTTCTAAAATATTCTTCTTGAAAATATGGTGTATATTTGACAAAGTATTTGTTCCAATTTTCTCTTTAAGAGATTCTCCACCAGTGTCATCTTTTTCATGGGTTTTTATGTGTTCAGTAAGTTTACTGCACTGATAAAATGTTCTTCCACAGTGTCCACACTGATAAACTGCTGCATGCAAGCATTTTTTATGAATATCTAAATCGATCTTCCGAACAAATGATCTGAAACATTGTTTACATTTGTAAACTTTCCTTTCAGAAGCTTTCTTCGAGGACATGATACGACTTCCAATCGTAACCCTTTCCTGATTTTCCTGAGTAATTGGCCCCCCCTTTTTTTTTCCTCCGTCCGTGCCTAGATATAACTTGCAACAGATTTTAACTTTCAAAACCTGAAAAAACCAAGAAGAAAAAAAAAAAAAATCTGCATTAGAAATGTGCGAGTGAGTGAATGGAGGTATTATAGTTCGTTTTATTGTTATTATAAACGCGATGAAGACAAAATACGGGGCTGGCTTAAAATCGCTGAGCAGCAGGAACACAGCAGATGAGTTGGAGCCAGGTCCCTAAATGTCAGAAATCTGTTGTTGTTGTTGTTTTTGTTTTTTTTTTTACAATAGAATGGCAAAACGTTTCATTTACCTGTTTTGTCGCCCGCGGAGAGAGGAAACTGTGGTAGGAATTATTCTCAGAGCAAGAAAATACCTATCCTGGCGAGGGGAGGGGGGTAGGGAGAGGGAGAGGTCTGGGGCGAGGGGGGGTTAGAGAGAGGAAGGTAGGGGTCTGGGGTGAGGGGGGCTAGAGAGAGGAAGGTAGGGTAGGAGTCTGGGGTGATGGGGTGAGGGGGGTTAGAGAGAGGAAGGTAGGGTAGGGGTCTGGGGTGAGGGGGGTTAGAGAGAGGAAGGTAGGGTAGGGGTCTGGGGTGAGGGGGGTTAGAGAGAGGAAGTAGGGTAGGGGTCTGGGTGAGGAGGGTTAGAGAGAGGAAGGTAGAGGGGCTGGGGTGAGGGGGGGTTAGAGAGAGGAAGGGAGGGGTCTGGGGTGAGCGGGGGTTAGGGAGATGCAGCGATATCGCAGAATGTAACCACTGACAACACTAAAGCTTTTCTCGTGTAGCGGGCACGCACGCACCGTGTGCCGCAGGATGAAGACAAGAAGGGAAAAAAAAAAAAATCCTACAGGAAAAGAGCTTGTCAGCCTCAAAGATACTGCTGGAAATGACATCTGTTAGCGTTAAGCGCCTTTCGCGTTAGATAAAGCAAAACGAGATACCTCAGTTAAAAAAAAAAATAAATGTCCGGTGTCGGAATAACTTCTGTACCGCCGAACAATAACTCCCCCCCGCGCTTCTGCGCATGCGTAAACCGTGTGTGTGTGTGTGTGTGTGGGGGGGGGGTTTAATTAAAATTTTTTCATTTCATTATTTTTTCTCTTTTTTAAAATGATTTTAAAAACACTACTCAACCAGCTGGCGGCTTAAACGAAGGGCTCTCTCAGGTGGGGGGTCGATTGTGGCCTCCCCGGGGGATAGCCGTAAGCACGCGATCCCTCACTTCCTAACCAAGATGGTGGGAACCATCTGGACAACAAAAGGTTAACGTGTCCAGGTCTCGTCTGCCTTTACTGTCTGGTGCACGATGTAAGTAGGTGAGTGCATACAAAGTTAATTTAATGACAATAAATATTAATTATGAAGAAAGTAACTTTACAGAGTTTCAAGTGGGGGGGGGTAAAAGAAAAGGATCTTGACAAATTTTGTCTTAAAATAGTAGCTGTTTTAAGATAAAAAAAAAACAATAAACTTTACTGTTATTTGACCGAAAATGATTAGAAAGACGTAATTTCCTAACTGCATGTTCCAGCTAAGTAAAGAGATACGCACGAAGACCAACAACAATTTATTTTTTAAAAGGATAATAATTTAAAAAAACAACTTATTTTTCAGTTGAAGATAATGAATGCTCCCCTCCCCTCTCCCCGCTTCGGGGCTCCTCCTCCTCCTCCTCCTGACCGAAAGTTGGCAGGGTAAAAATTGTATTTCTTTTCACTTCACCACGAAGTCAGATATCAATGTTGGGCCCCGTTCCTAATTCTGTCCCGCTGGCTGTACTGGCTGACTTACATACTACAATATAGCCCTTTTCATCATGTCCATTTCTGGTCCCCGCTATCTCACCTCGGATAAAACAGGGCCCCCCCCCACCCACCCCCTGGGTTTGTGAAGACATTCCAGCTGAATATTCCCCGGGTGGTTCGTTGTCAGTTATTATCCTTATTATTTCTGATAATTGCGTGATTTCTATTTGTATTTCTGCGTGCACAAATAGGTAATACAAGCGCCTTAAAAATGGTAAATAAATGTAAATAGCAAGGAGACCAGCTCAAAAACCTGCCACTTGTGTGGAAAGCTTTTTTCAAGTAGATCCAGTATGATGAAGCATGTAAAGATCCACACCAAGAACATCAAGTGTAACATATGCAGCAAATATTTTAGTGATCATTATGGCATGAAGCGGCACAAAAGAATCCATGCTGGCCTGCCTGATGATCCTATATGTGATACATGTGGCAGAACATTTTCTACTCATCGTGGCTTAAGATTTCATTTGAAGACTCATGAGAACAACATAAACAAGTGTAAAATATGCAATAAATCATTCACCATGAAGAGTTCCTTAATTAACCATGTTAAGAAACATGAATGGGAAGATCAATTAAAATGCCCGTACTGTGACAAAATCTACCCAATGAGGTCTCAGTTGAAGGTTCATTTAAGAAAGCACACGGGTGAACGTCCTTTCAAATGTGATCTTTGTAATGTGACATTTCGACACTCCAGTTTACTTACTCTTCATAAGCGTGGTCATGATGGTGAGAAACCATTTACGTGTGAATATTGCGGAAAAGGATTCATAGCAAATTTTTGTTTAACAAGACATCTAAAACGCCACACAGGTGAAAGACCATACAAATGTAATGAATGCAACAAATCATATCTTGAAAAGAATCAGCTTATTCTTCACATGCGAGTTCACACAGATGAAAGACCCTTTAAATGTGACCAGTGTGAGAAATCCTACAGGACAGCAGCAGTACGTAAAGCCCACATTGATTCTCAGCATTTAGGGAAAAAAGTGCACGAATGTAATTTGTGCAACAAGTCATTTGCACAAAGCGGTACTCTGAAGATTCACAAGAGAATTCACACTGGTGAGAAGCCATACAAATGTGAGATTTGCGAGAAGTGTTTCTCAGAATAACACACTTGAACATCACAAGAGGATGCACACCGGTGAGAAGCCTCATCAGTGTGAAGTTTTGTGGAAAGCATTTGTACAGAGATTTCAGTTAACTGTACACACGAGGGTGCACACAGGGGAGAAACCTTATAGATGTGCATTCTGTGAAAAATCATTTGCACAGCACTCTTCATATGCAGATCATTTAAAAAAGCACAAGCGGAATGCTATAATCGTAATGAACAATGTAATACATTATTTTTATAGAATATACCCATTTATTTTTGAATTTTAAGTTTTGTGTTGCACATTAATGAATTGGAAAAATTGATGGTGCTAAGGCATTGTTTTAAAATACTGTATAATAATGATTTAAGAGAAGATTACGATTATTAAGCTTGATTTCAATAATGTGATATTTTATTTCTACCCATAAGATAATTTTACTTCTGTATTTATCAGAAATGTAAAGGAGCTAATTTTCATTTTCAAATTGTCTTTGAATGAAAATGTCATCATTGTGCATACGTAGCTATATGTGAATAATTATTCCATCAATTGGAATTATTGTAAAGTGATTTTATTTTTTTTTAGGAAAAAAAGTAAAAAGAACTAAAAAAAATTCACTCTAGAATGCTTTAATAATCATATGCCTCAATTAAACCATAGACATTAGAATGCACACCTTTTCAATTTATTCAAAACATTTTCCAGCTATTTTCTACGTAGCTAGGATGCAACTTGAACTCTTAATGCAGCTTTATGTCTGCAACCTCAGCAGCAAGAGTAAGACACCGATTTCTAGTCTAAATTCCTTTAGATATCTTTAAAAAAAACAAATTGGAGGAAGTATAGTTTATTTTACATTTTAATAATGCTCCCCCTGAGCTGGATGGGTGTACATCTCTTAGGTACCATGTTTAAATTTGATAACTGAATGAAGAATGCAGTGTATTTAAATAATACAAAAATCTAATTATTTTTTGTCATTTTTTTAGAAAATGTAAAAAGCAATTTACAATGTCAGTTTCTTATCTCACATTGTTTTAAGGATCTGTATACAAAAATACACAAGATTTGAGATTCTACAATTTGCAAATTCTCAAATTAACTTTTGTCAAACTAGGATTATCTCAGTATATGATTTATTTTTATAAGAGATTTAAAAATAACATTATTTATTATGAAAATTTACTAATGGAGATAAAAGAACTTTCAGTAGGCATGTATAATGTGAAAAATACTATTGTTATTAACTTTTCCAATAGAAAAAAAAATGGCAGAATATAATTTAAACTGTAACAAAATCCAGAGAGGTGTCAACATAAAATAATAGGCTGTGGGAGAAAATGTGGAATAAAATTGAATCTGGGACTATTCACTGGGGCCATTTTTCCACAAGGGTTACTATGCATGGTACCTTCAGTGTGCCAGTGCCTAGCAAAACTTCAGGAATTACTTTTAAAATATTAGAAATATATTTTAATTTAAATAAATAAAATGCATTTCAAAGTGACAGAATTTACTTTTTTAAATTAATTTTACACAAGCTTAAGTTGATACAATAATTTAATGAGTATAATATTTAAGTCACAAATCTTACTCTATGCTGTAATTGTTTGCCAATCCTTGAAGACACATTATAACATCACTGCTATTATAATGTGGCAATTTTGAATATACACTCATCTGCGTCACAACATTTTACCAATTCTTGTGGTGGGTTGTGACCTGCCACTAAAATGTTTGTAATATGTATTGGTTCATAGGTTTTGTAGTTTTCTAGTATATCAAGAGTTGAGAGAGTATCTGGGAGCAGAGGAACTGCATCGACTTCATTTCTTTGCTCTTCACCATTTTCTTCTTGCTGTGAAAATGGGCAGTGTTGCCCGAGTGGCTTGCAACAAACCAAATGTGCTCTCATTAATGACTTTGGCTGTAGGTTATCTGGGTTTTTTCCTTGCATAGCTTCATTTGCACCACTGATTTCAATGCTTCCACCTTTGCAGCTGAGCACCATGGGGATGTATACCAAGTTTCAGCCTCACATTTTCATCATGTGTGCGGATTCTTGCTTCGCACCTCCCTTGTTCTTCACAGCACCAGGACTTCTGTACTTTGTCACCACTCATTCTATCAAAAAAATAGGAATAACTGTCAACTATCAATTTCTCTTTTCCACACTAGACTAATGTTTTGTCAGTGTAATGGTGCCTGATGGAAAGGGCTTTTAAATTTACTTTTTGGAGAGATCATAAGGAGTTAAACACAGACAGACATAAAAATGCAGTCAAATGATTACTGAGTGTATCTAGGGGATGACATAAAAAATAGGGTTGAGTGCTACAACTTTGATGTTCTCATTGATGTCCTGCTCACAAAAATTCACAAGGATGTCCAAATGGCAACAGCATAAACAATGTACACCTCATCCTCAATTTCTGTGATAAGGCAGATGTAATATGAACAGAGTAGGAAACACACCAGGGAAGCCAGCTGAATAAAGACTCCTGGTTTTCTTATATCTTCTTGCCAATTCAATTTCAGTTGTGAACATTATACACCGTAAACTTCTGATTTGTGTTATCAGAAATGAATATACAATGAGGATTCATGCTGCACCACCTCCCTTGATGATAAGCCAGATCTTAAAAATGTCCACATATACTTTGTTCATACCCCCCCTTTTTTTTGTAACAGTTCAGATGTTGCTGTATCATATTTCTGTTTCAATTCATACTTTACGCCTAAAATTTTCTTTTCAATCTGTTAGCTCAGCTCTCTGAAATGTAATGGTGTTGCTTAGGTTTAAATAATTTTATATTTCTCAGATTTTTTAACTTGTCTCACTTATTTTCCCTTATTTGGTTATTACTCTAAGCAGCTCAAGTGTTTCTTTTCCTATTTCGTAGATATTAATAGTAGTAGTTTCAAAACTGCGTGAGCACCATGTGGACTTGTTAAAATTATCATTATATTATTTTTTTACAGAAGAGTGCCTGTGGTCCTACATAGTACAATTAATGATGCAATATTTATGAAGAAGTATGCACTGATAATTGTCAAAACAAAAAAAAAAACGAATCCATTGCAAATGGTGTGATGGCCATAAGATTTGGTGCAGCAGGTGATGAGAAAATTTCATGCCACTGATATTTGGTTGTGATCCACAGGACCTGTGTAGACAGAATAACATGCCGCTATTGAGCAGCAAACAGCCATCTTTTTGCAGTCCTTACCTCAGTGAGTGGTTTTTCTGCCACTGTTGTATACATGACCATTGGTCAAAAACAGAACTTGAAAAAGAAAAAGATTGTACTGAAAAAAATTTGTTTTCTTCTGTTAAAAACTAACGATATCAAAATGGGCTTTTAGAAACATTCTTTAAAGAATTAGAATCACCCGGGTTACTGTAAGCACATTTTTCTAAGCCTAACAATAAAGATAAGATAAATTAACAAATGTTAAAAGAGAACAAAGGAAACTCCAAGGCCATTAGTAAAATTCAAATTTATTTAATCTTTTTAAATACAATATTTGTTTGGAGGACACTGAGAAGAAACTGGAAAGGACCCAATTCAAAGCTAAGGAAATTTTCTTTTTTAAAAAATAATTCAGAGAGAGTTTGCAAATAAAATATTCAGATGATTTAGCATCTAGATTCAATCTGTCCAACCTGTATGTTTAAAAACTGGTATTCTTACCAATGTATCACTGCTACATGTTACAAACCTGGCTAATGTTAAAAAATTTTAACAAAATAATAGATTCTTTCTTTGGCATGTAAAGGGTTATTTTTCAAGTTGGATTTTAAAAAAAATATATATATATTTATAATTTCGATGATTTTCCCTAAAGTTTGGATGTTTCTAATGAAAAAAACATTATAACAAGCTTTATCATGATGGAGCTACTAGAATAAATTTCTGTATTTGTCTACTAATGTAAAGCAAATAAAAATTATCAGAATGCATAATAATATGGTGATGTTTTTACCTGCTGATGATCACACTCTAATTCTAGGTCACTGCAATTTTCAACAAGTATGATAACTTCTATCAAATGGTGTGTGATGTAAAGAAAATGGAAAATCAGTGATATATTTACACTTTTGTAGCCACAAAATTGTACATACATACATCTCAATACTATCATTCATGAAAAATGCATTTCTTCCACAAAAACCCATTTTATTTGCAAGTTTAGAAATGCCATTCGTTTCATCCACAAAAACAGGAAATTACAATTACTAAAAATTCTATCTGCACAATTTTCCTCTGAAAATTCTATAGCCATTCTTGGTTGACTTTAGTAAGTCAAGCATACAAAAGCAGCAAGAAATTTGCAAAATGATTTTGTTGAGAAAAGTGATAAATGAAATACATTTTTGTGAACTTAGTTTCTTATTTCATGGACAAAGCAGGTCCATGAGTTAAAAGTCAGTCAGTCATAAACTAGCCGTGCTAAACTAAGCATCTAATAGTCAAGTGACCTGGTGAATGTTTATTTCAGTTTGCACATGCCCCTAAAAATTATCAACCAAGAACAGGTCTGTCACCATGACCTTAAATCCACTGTATTGCAGTGGCCATTCTGTTAAGTGTTTTTAAAAAAGGGTAATCTTTTTAGTAAAATGAATCTGAATTCAAATTTTGCAGAAAAAAGTGTAACAATACCAACCACACACACACACACACACACATCATGTGAACAAAAACAAAAACAAAAAAAAGGAAAGAAGGGTTTTAGCTGCTCCAGCAAATAATATTTATCGATGGAGCTTGGATGGTGGAAGACAGTCTCACACATTCTGTTGATTTTCCCTATCAACAACTTCAAGTCTGAAAAAACCAAAACATAAAGACAATAATTATTAACAGTGGAATGCCAGCTTTATTAAAATATAAAATTTTATTTAGATCAGGTTTTTGTTTTGTTTTTTTTACAAAATTTTTTTTGATCTTCATTATTTTTAGCAAACTTTTCAAAAAAGATGTAACAGCAAAATATTCTTCGAAACATCAATGAAATAGATATTTACAGTCATTGATGAAATCCAAAATTCATCTGTCCAATACAGTAGTAACACCATGAATAACATTCTTCCATAAGCTCTTTATCTCCTTAGATAAATATTTTGTTATAATAATAATAATAATAATTACAATTCCTATTTATCTGTTTTATGGTGGCTGCATATTAAAACCAATTATGATGGATCATAAAAATATTCAAGATTGTGATACCTTTTTAGTATTTGAAAGAGTTTATTTATCTTTTATTCATTTATTTATTATTCCAACATTTTATGTTGATATCCTCTACTATTTTTCATTTTTTGCAAATATGAAGCAGCACTAATAATGCATGTAATTTTCTTGGAGATTTTTCACTACATAATTTGCTCGTTTTTTAAATATTTTTTCCAAAGCTAAAATTTACCTAAAACAGACAAAAAAAATTCCAGATATATTTATATATATTTTTACCTTCAATTTAGTTATTCGTTTGTTTTAGAAAAATTATATTATTAAAAAGTTATTAGTAATCATCAATAAATTAATGTTGCTATTATTAAAGTTTATTGGTATTTCTGTTAGAGCATGGGCTGGTCTCAAACTCTCAACTTTTTCACTACACCCTTAATGTGGGGCTGGCTGGTCTCAAACTCTCAACTTTAGTCACTACACCTTTAATGTGGGGTGTTATTTCTAGGCCAGTGTGACACATCACACATTTGCTTGACTTCACTTTTGTGATAGAAACTAAATTTCCAATGCTCGATGCCTACTGCATTTACAGGATTTTAAAATATTAAAAAATAAATAATGAAAAAAATGTAACAGATAAAATTATCATGTGGTTTAGTTACTTCACATGGATTATTGCTTCCATTCCATTATATTTCATAAGTAGTAAATGTAAAACTTCTGCAGAAATAGTAGTTACAATATGTTACGTTACATCTGCTATTATGTCGTCTACCAGGCATTACTTAAGTAAATCAAAGATTGCTGCCTAAATATCTCCCAGAAATAGGTCTAATAAACAGTATTAAGTAAAATCTTGTGCACCACTGCCAGTAAGCAGTCTAGTATTCGTCCTCAGTTCATACTTGTTAAAAAACACTAGCTGACTGTGTGGAAATACTTTAAACACATTGGAATTTATCCATATAAAAGTAAATTAGATCAATATTTTTGAATCACAATAGAAAAAAAGACATTTAAGACAAATGGGATGATCCTTCATTGAAACAATTAAAAAATAAACTTATCACCTGTGCAGAATATAAGAATGTCAATGAGACTTTTCAAACACATTTGTACCTGGTGGGTAATTAGCATGTTTAGTCTACCAGAAATCAGCTTAATTCTGCTATGTAAACAAACTCTGCTGATGAATATATTACATTTCTTAGATAACACACATGATTTGTTTGTGTACATACTCTCACCTAATTTGCTAATCATGTACTGTACTACCTGTTGCACTCTTGGACTATTTATATGCTGATGGAATAGCAGAGATACTGACATGTAACTGCCATTGCAGTGATCTGTTTTACATTATTTCAAGCACCGGCTTTGTGGAACAGTAGATCAAGAGGACTCTGCAATTGTTATTTACATTTTTTTTGTTTGTGTGCGCTCTGTGCCTATAAATACAGCAGTTTTCTACCACAGCAGATTCTGCTGTTGGTTGCATGTTGTCTTTAAAATGTTCCCATTCTTTGTGAGCAAAAGCCATTACTTGTGCATCACATGAATGAACAATTAGTAACACACAAAACTGATTTTAACAGGTAAAAAATCATTGGAACTCAATTTAAAACAATATATCGCAGATTAATTTATCAGTGCTATACTGTAAATAAAAAAAAAATCCTTGTTTCTATATCTACAATACATACCTCCCAGTTTCACTGGAAAAAGGGATAACATCAGCATAAAGGTCTAGAGCTTCCTCTTCTGAGAGAATCTGATTTTCTAGAGATACAGAAAAGTGTTTAGTAGCAAACTGGTTTTATAATGTTTATAAAAAAAGATAATACATGCAATAAAATGAAGAAAACCAAGAGAGCTGTTTTTAAAAAAAAAAGTGCTTATTGTCAAAAAATTATACTGGTAAACCAATATATACATGCAAATATTTCTGTTAAGACCTGTTTACATTTTGCAGCTCTGCATGCTGCTGTACACCACTTGCTGAAGAATGAATGTAAATTGAAACTTTTTCTCCAACACTGAACTGAAGCAATTTTGAATTGATGCTAGTAACAGAACTCAGCCTGATTTTACTCATAACAAAGCCAAATTTAATCAGGAATTAAATGATTTACAAAACTTCACGTAAGCATCAGGTCCTGTGAATATTCACAATGATTACTGTTGAAAAGGTAAAAGGAAAGCCATGTTACAAGTGAAGTCAATGGCTATAAGGAAAAACAACACTGATGCAGTATAGCTATGTATTATTATTATGTCTCCTGTTTAGCAAATCTGCTGTATTTGTTTTTTATTCTTTGCCACTGTTCTCCATCAACATTTTGGTTGTTCTATCATAAGTGTAGTTATTTCAAAATTGCAGCAAGAAACACTTAAAAGTTGCATGGGTTCATATATATTTCAACATGTTCATCTTTTATCTCCTT
This sequence comes from Nautilus pompilius, assembly GCA_018389105.1. NCBI lineage: Eukaryota > Metazoa > Mollusca > Cephalopoda > Nautilida > Nautilidae > Nautilus > Nautilus pompilius. The sequence goes on along the minus strand of JACATO010000069.1, from coordinate 757,317 downwards.
AACTGCATCACATACAGCTTAGATCTCTCAAACAGACATGCTTTTAACTTCAGAACCATTGACTAGTCCAGCATAAAAGATTGCTGTTTCATCCAGTAACTGTTGAGATGAAGTCCACAGAGTTTTCACATAATGCTACTATTTTATGATTTAGTTTTAAATGAAGTGTGACATTACAAGTAAACAGAAAACATTAGCATGTTTGATTATTTTTGGAAATGGCTTATTATTATTATTATTATTATTATTATTATTATTATTATATTATCATCTTCTTATTAAAGCATAATTATGACTTTTATGATGTTTCTTTCAAAAATGTACAAAGGAATAAAAACTGTTTTAGGTTCAGATTTAGTTTGTGAAAATTAGACAATGGTATCAATCTTCAACACACTCAAACAATGCTATGGAAGTAATTTACAAGTGGAAATGTTTGAGTTACTAACATTTTTATGACCATGGTAGGGATTTTCAAGAAAAAAGGAGAGATTTCATGGATGAAAATAAATCCTGAAATTGCCATGTTGTTGTTGAGTCATACACCAGTCTCAACAACAAAGATAGCCTCTCTACACTGGAGATGCTCTGGTGAGGAAGCATAGTGCTGCTGTCATCTGCTAACTATCCTGCACCATGGAAATCCCTACCAGAACTCTTCATTTTCATGTGAGAGGAAAATGTGCCCAAGGTACCCAATGGAAAACCACACGACTGGCTGGTAAAAAAAGGAGTGAGAAGAAACATGACTGAGCCAACCCAGACTTGGAATCAAAGTTGGCCCTAAGCTTTGGCAGTTCAGTAGGCCAACCAATGAGTGCCCAGCCATTTGCCATGTTACACTCAACATTCCATAGTAATTAAGACCTGCTATGATTATTTAGCTGGTTCTGTAGTCAATCAATGAAGAGCATTTTTAATGAGAATATAACAAAATATCTGGAAACGTTTTCCTTAGAGACATCTAGAAAACTACCAATGTGGAGAGAACAAGAAGGTAGAGACAACTTTACTACAGAGTTTTTAAGTATTATTCATTAACTTTTAACATCTGTAGACCTAATTCTCATTGAGAACCGTAGGCGATGAATCTACCTGTAAAAAGTTGAGAAACAAGTATGAAGCAGTGCTGCCAATCTGTCGTGAACTACTTTGTTGTTGTGTTTTTTTTAATTAGAGACATAGAAATTAATACCAGTTTAAATTTCTTACCAGCTGATGGGAAAAATGCTCCATGTCCACTTGGAACTGACACTGAGTATGATATGTAATTCTTTTCTCCATTCTTGGGGCATTTTGGAATATGATGCTAAAAACAAACAGACATTACCTATGATGTGACACCTTTGAGGAAAATCTTAAAAACAATTATTTTCTGAATGAGGCAAAGACAACAACAGTTTTTGAATAGAAGACTGGGTCTTAGCTTTTAAAAAAAGAAGTTATTTTGCAATCCAAATTATTACTGTTTTTAATGGATGTAAGTAAACATTAGATACAAATAGTTCACTTAGTCATAGGAAAGTACAATGGATTTCATTTTAAAAAATCAAAGTGCACCTGGAATATTTTATCATTGATCATTAATGATTGTGTTAGGCAGTTCTGTTTCCCATCCAAATTTGTTGAATAAAGTAAATGTTCAAATATCTAAAGAATTAAAACTTTAAAACAGGATCATATCAGTATAAAAGTAATTATGTTTACTAATACAAACAAAATATTTCTACTCTCCCGTCTCAAGTTTATCTGCGTGCTGCAAACTTTTTTTAAATTAATTTTTTAAAAAATTTCTACACAAATTAGAGAGAAATAGAAGTCGCATAAGTAACTCTGGTAACATGACAGTGTTTTTGAAAACTTTATTTACATCAATCACGCGTCTTTCAAACATTAAAAAATAAAGAAGCCAACTATAGTTTGAAATCAATAAAACAAAGAAAAAACTGATCTACAGCACATTGAGCATAAATTATAATATAACACGATATTTATCATCAGCACTATAAATCCAGAAGTGAAAAACATTACTTTCTTATTTCTCATAATGCGTGATAAAACTGCTATATAGGGTGGAAACATTGTGTACGATTACCAACATTTTCTACAGATTTTCTCAGTGAATGGTTTTATATTTAAATAGTTAAATAAAGTAATAGATGTTCAAAAGAAACCAGGCTAAATGCCATTACGGCTTTCAATTAAATATCACTAGTACGTTTTTTTGTTTCCATAATAAAAAAGTTACTAGCAGAAAAAAATTTTTTTTTGAAAACGTTTGTTGTATATTTTGCAAGAATGATCAAATTCCTTCCTTTCTTATTTGATTTAAGAATAATCAGCTGAATAATTCCTCCACAAAGACAAGTACCAACCTTCAAAATTATTTTTAAAAAGTCTGGTTTAATTTGTAGATCATAACTAAATTAAGACTAACACTTAACAAAAAAAATCATTAAAAATGTGAGGTTCCTTATATTGACAGGTTTTTTTTTTGTAAGATGATAATATATATTGTATTAAATGATTCCTGGGTGCTAAAACAGTACGTACCAATTTCTGGAAAGATGTGAGAGTTGCGTTCCCTGTATCCTTACCTGGTAGTATTCCCACTGGAGTATCTGTCTTTTTAAAAAAAAAATTTAAATGGCTACTTTAATAACCTAATCTTCATTAAAATGTATAAAAATTAAGTATATAAATATTTTTTAATTATTAAGTAATCTTCCACAGATAAAGTTAATATAGTCCAAAGAAGTTATGTATCCTAGTTTAGGTGGCAGCATCTGCTCTGTGGTCCATATACAATGCAGACCATGCTTTGAACACTAAACAAAAGCATTACCTTGCAGGTTTAATCAAAGTTATAAATGAACATATTTCAGAGATGCTTGCGTGAAGGCAGCTTTTAAACCAGGTGTTTGTTCTGTCAATAAAAATGTCTTGTGACCATGACCTTTCTCACAAACGAATCTTTCTCAATTATTGCTGGGAGTCAGTGTGTCAGAATTAAGTCACTTACTGCATAGCTGACAGAAGCTTGATGCAGAGCTGCGGCCTGCCGCTGTAAAGTGTGCCGAAGATACATTTCATCCTTCAGCACAAAGAGGCTGAAACAAAAGAAATGCATTACAGAAATAAAGACTTGAATATGGCAAAGGGAAAATATGCAGCTTTAAATTTGGGCAGCAAATTTGTTTGACAACAATATGTCAAGCACATCTTGAACAGATTTCAATATAATGGAATGTGTTTTCAGTAATCAGTTACAACCTAATCTGAATGAACACCAAATATGCATGCAAAATTTGCGTGTACATGCATGTGTGTGCATTTGTCTATGCTGCTATCTCCTAGAATATCCTGAATTTGTAAATTTAGTTGTTTTTAGTATTACATTTTTTTGTTTTTCTATTTGTTACCAATCTTTTTGTACAACTGATCTTACTGAAATTCAAGTTATGACAAGCATAACCAAATGGCCATCTTTACACACTATTAAATATTAAAGGTAGTAAATATGTAAATACCATGTAAACAAGGTCTTTTGGTTCTTTGTGTCATTCTGTAAAGATGAAGTTGAATTTTCATTTAGTGATAGTTATTTAAATGTGATCAGGACCCCCAGGTTAGGAGTTAACCAAGATTTCCAGTATGGTTTAACAATTTACAGTCGACCCCCGCGTAATCACAGTTCGGCATTTGCGGCCCCAGTTATTCGCGGAATTTTCCTTAGAACCTAACTAATAATTGTTTGTGGAAACCCTCGCATATTCGCAGAATCGCAAATATCTTCCGCAATTTTTTATGGCTTTTTTGTGGCAATATATATTTTTTCATGCTTTTTAACACTAACTTATTAATAGAAATATAATTTACTAATTTTGTAATATAAATACTAACATAAATTCAGCAAAATATCAATATAAAATAAACGCTATTGGCTGGAGGTTAGAAAGTAGCCAATCCGAGAGCGTTATTCATTTCTCCTTGCTGCTGATTGGCTGCTGCCCGCGAGGTGCTGTCTCAGGCAGATGCAGCCCAGCAGCCCCACATCATCCCAGTTTACCGTGTGTAGCTATCTCGAGTGTTTCTCTGAGTGTTGTGTTTTTTTATTAAATTATTATATATTTACTTATATTTTTTATTATATTTTACGTTATATTTTGACATTTATAGGCATTTTTATGGACCACGTCCAATATTTGCGGTTTTTCACTCTTCGCAGGTGTTCTAGGAATGTAACCCCTGCAAATACCAGGGGACAACTGTATAACATTTCAATTTAAATTCTGGTCTCCAATGGTTTGGGTATTTGAGATCATTTGAGTTTTATATTTTGCCTATTTTTTGAAAAATTACAAACATAATTTCTGTTTTTCATTCTATCCTAGATTATTGTTTTTAAACTGGACTGTCACAAATAAGCAAACAATGAATTTTATAAAAGATTTTAAAAATCTCCCCACACCACAGTCAAAGGCAGCACAATGATCCCTCTCCCAGGCCCTGCATGTGATACGCACATATGAGCTTCAACTGATCTTTCGAGCAGCTAAAGTCAAATATGCATATCATATGTTAAATTAACTGTATAAAAAGACAAAAATTGTTCCATATGGCTGCTGTCCATTTGAATGCCAGCTTCTAGGTGAGGAAAAACATTATGTGGCGGCAGAGAGTAAGTTTAGATTTTGACTCACCTGCGCTGTAAAACAGAAAACTTCTTCTGCCACACTTTAGCGGAATGGGTCAAATTATTCTCTGAACTAAGTATAAATAAATGGTAAATAGATTAGAAATCCTTAATAACAGAAGTTTTGCATGTTTTTTTTGTTTATAATTAAAAAAGAATATTTATAAATGCAAATTTTATTACTGTTAGAAAAAAAGTACTAACTTTATGAAATCAAATGTAAAACCTTTTAGCAATGAAGTGTCTGAAAATATTTACATTTATTCCACCAAAATTTCAAAAAAAAAAATACAGCTTTGGAACAAAATGCTTGATGGTACCTGCAAAATTCTTCCTGTAAATCTTTCTCACTTTTTTGACTTTGTAAGTGTATAGTCTTTTTGAAATTTTTCTCTCTTGCCTAGCAAAAAATAAGAAAAAGAAATAAGCATATTTTCTGTTTGATACTGAAGAGACTTAATACAACTCTAAATAAACTCAAACCTTCCAGCATCCATAACAGTTTTTCTCCGGGGTGCTTGATTGATGATCACAGATTAGTTCTAAAACTTATTTTCTAATTGAAGTAAAAAAATTGCTTTTTTTTTTTTTTCCAAACAAATTCACAGATACACATTTAGATTAAAAACCAAAATAATTACCATCTCATATGTTCCATACTTTTATGACAATGCATTATAGAAAAGAAAATAAATGGTCCTTTTCTTTACAATGAATTGAGTACTAAAGATTATAGAGGCACTGACTTCAGTCAGTACAAAGTACTTTGTATAAAGTTTGACCAGATTAATGAATTATTTTACTCCATATTCCAGTATGTATGCTTGTCATATGTCTCTCCACTCTTCCACCATCACAAGAGTGTCACTTGTAGCTTTAGTGGTAAATAGCTTAACAGAATATAGAAGTCGATACAATTTTGGCATACTGTAATATTTTATGATTTGCTAAAAAGTAATAATTGGAAATTATCTAATGAATAAATAATCAAACATCTTATATCAATACTTTGGGGACCGAGATTTTGTGTGTTTTTAGCTCTTTTGATTGGGTAGGAAAGCCTAGCGACATTAGCATGCTCATACACCATCTTGCTCGTTATGCACAAAGTTCTTTGTGGTTTTCTTGATAGAATAGCTATCATGTAAGTTTTAAATATTTGGACTTAGTGATTCTCTAGAATTTAATAATATTATAGGTAAGTTTTTTGCAAAAAAATATTTTAATTATAGAGTAAATAAGGTCTTCTGTAAATCAACAGACTTCAGTGGTCCTTATCACTTCCTGTTTTTAAAATTCATGATTGCATTTGAAACCTAAGTTTAGAGGCACTTCATTGTTCTAGAAGAACAAATGAATGAATGTGTCTGTGAGTAAGGAAGACAAAATTGCTTTAGAAACTTATTTATTCTTCAATGTTATCTAAAATTGGTGAATTCCACAGTAAAGGACACAGAACAAGAAAATTACCTCTTCATCAGAAGATTGCTATATCAGTTTAAACAGTAATCAGATCAAAGAAACCTATAAGAAATCCAAAGACAGTGGTACCAGAATTCATGGTCATGTTTCTGTCTTAAAGTCATCTTAAACCAAAAATCAAATTTATAAATGCTGAAATGTGGGAAGCAGAGTTCACAAAAATAGGTACATTCATGACTGGAAAACAATTTTACAGACACAAATTATTTGAGATGTTTGGTTTTGAATGAATTCCAGTAATGCCAAGAGGAATGCTTTAAAAATAGCTCATGGTTCCAATGTGGGGGAAGAAAATGTTGTGCAGGAAATCATTTGAAATGTCTATGCAGATAGAATTATAGAAAAACAGATTACCATTATATTCTTGTCCACTATGCCATGTGATCAGAATTTTGGCCTGCTGGCTAAGGATTCACTTTTGAACAATAACCCAAAACATTGATTAAAGTTGTGTATTAACTGTTTAGACACCAAAGAAACCCTGAGGAGTTCTCAAATACTATGCATAGACTGGCTATCCCAAACCCTAGCTTGTTCTTTACTGAACATCTCTAGAAGAAATTAGATCATTGTACAAAAAACACAGCAAACTTCAAGTGTAAAGAAACTCTGGAAATATTTTTAATCAGTTTCAAGTAAAATAAACAGTGAATAGATGCAAAAACTTAGCAAAATTGCCTCATATCTGTAAACTATTTATTAGAGTAAAGAACAGCTTCTTTGATGAGCCAAAGGTTTGAGAAATACCATGTCATAATATCTGAAATGACATCAAAATAAAATAAAACCATTTACAGTATCTAATAATGCTATTTTGGTTGGGGAAACATTTCATTTTAGGACAAAATATTATAAACTAAATGACAGTTACTTTCATAATTTTGGGCATGAGTGTATATTTTTACTACAGTTTCTGACAAATACCTGATATAAAAGGTTTTGCAGACTTTTTACTTCTTCTTCCAGCTCCTTTATTCTCTTTTTGTCATTCAAACTTCCATCATCATCCTTTTTACTCTAAAAAGAGAAAATTATAGACAGTAGAATTATAAATAACTGCTATTGGATAGAAAACAGGGCTTCGTTTTTTTTACCACTACTATTCTGTCTGCCTTATCATTACTCTTAAGTCCAAATAAATATTTACATGAAATACATATACATACAGTCCTAACTGTAGACTCACCAATACAGTATCATATATATCAAATATATAATCAATTTATTAATGCATACAGTTACATGTATCTTAGCAAGTAACTTTTAGAAAATTCATGCTCTAAGAACAGGTTATAATAAGTTTTTGTTGGAACTTTAGTCACCAATGACTTTTTAAATCAAGATATCCTTTTTGTTTATGAACATTTTTAATATTGTGGAGATCAAAGCTATTAATTTCTCCAAGTATTAAAAAGGCAAAAGATTCCATTCCTTACTGAAGTCATTTCACAACTACAGAACATTAACTGATCCTCTGTATACTTAACCTTTTCATCTAGTTCATTCCAAAAGTGGTCAATATAGTTGAGATATGGAGACTGAGATGGACAATTCATCGTTTTCAGGACTCCAGCTTCTGCTTTTTAAGATAGATGTTGTTTACTGAGTTTATTTTCTTATTGCATAATAAAGTCAGTGCCACCTATCAATCAGTGGTTTGGTAAAGCATGATATAGCAACAGTTGGATAATCCCTTTTGTTTGGAACAATTCTATTAATTTTGATTAGCTTTCTAACCTGAGAATCACTAAAGCAAACTCAAACTTTCAAAAATTTCAACTAAATTTAATGGGCAAGTTGAAGGTCAAGTGTGTAGCTGCTGTGACTGAGAACTTGAGCTCAATCTTCTGGGGACTGACTATACCAGACTATCACCACAGTTTCCTCTGGTTTTCTCCCACACATGAATAGTGAAGTTCCAGCAGGGACTTTCCATTTCTTGCTGATGACAGAATGGGTGTCATAATGTGCAGTAATGACAACATTTGTTATCGGTAACAAAAGCATTATTATGCAATCTTATCAATCATGTCTACAGGCTATAGATAACGATGATAACTGAAGAACTAAATACATCATTTCTAGCTTTTCTTAAGGCACACTTTCTTTTTAAGTCAGAGCCTAAGATTTCAAATGGAGTTTTATTCAGCCATACTGCATTCTACCATTGTTGGATTGTGACCCTAATTTTCCCTTGCAAAATCAGTTTTTCTTTTTCTTATTGCCATGATTAAGAAGCTGCAAGTAGTTATCCAGCCAAATCAATCCAACCTTTCTCAAACACCTTCTGAGGGTCATCTTGGAGACAGAACTTTGTACAATAGAACTGAGGTCTGCTGCTAAATATGGGCTGGTAAGGAAGCAGTTTGCTTTAGAATTTCTAATAATTGCTCTGTCACCTCCAGCACTTTCTTCTTTCTGCTACACACTTTTTTTTGCTGTGAATTACACATACAAACAGAGCTGCTTTCTTAGCAGTTGTTTTGCTTACTCCAGACTGAAAACCTTTCTTGTCAAACTATTTCATTTCACATTAAAATGATTTTCTTTGTTAATTACAAAAATAGAAATCCACATTTTGTATGTAATCAGCTGGTGACAAACAAATGTTTGTTCTGCTACAAAATTTCAGGCACATTTTTTCATACATGTAAAGATACTCTAATCACTTTATAACCAAATTAGTTTAGTAGTCATCAAACAAAAACATTGTCTTGTTTAATCAAAGTTTCTACAGAATTCATTACTGTAATACCTCACTTATAACAGCATGCCATTATAAGTGAGGGAACGTTCGAAAAGCAAAAAAATAAGTTATCTTTCTGCAATAGCGCAAAAATCAAGTTGGTACAGCTCAGTATAATTTACAAAGCAGACAAAAAATCTTTTTCCGATGAAATATTTCAGGATTTATTCCTCATTTTTCTCTTTGTCATCCGATCCATCACTGAAAGCCTCACCACCTTCAACAGGAACAAACTCATCATCAGAGCCACTCTCACACTCAGAAATTGACTTGATCAACTCAACATCATCAACAGAGGCTATGTTTTAAAAGTTTAATTTTGGGCAAACACTATATATTGGGCAACAAAGCCAAAAATTTGAGGCATTGGTTGCTCCACTACAAAAGATTGGTCTCACTCAAGACAAAAAAAGTCTACTTCATTTATACCAGTGCCCTGTAGTAAATTTCTGCTGAAGTTAAAGATTCAGTTTTATTATATCATCATCCATTTCATCCAGATCCATCTCACAGAATTGGCATATCATCCAATAGGACTCACCTTACTGGGGCATGTCTAAAAGATCATTAACTGCCAATAAAGGGACAGTATAACTGACATTACATTTATCTGTAGTTCACCAAATCCCCAGGGCTCTCTGTAAAAATCTTGAAACAAACACGCACGCATGCACACACACAACACACAGAATTGGCAAAGTTCAACTTTTACTTTACTGAAATCATTGCAAAATCTTTTTTTTACATAAACTGTACAACTTACATGGACCTTCTCAAACGAAACCTCTGTTGATTTGTCTTTCTTTGTCTTTAATTTGCCAGACTTTCTCTCTTTTTCACCTTTCTTTGACTCACATATTTCAAATGCCTTGTCAATTATTTTAGATTCATTAGTTTCTGTCTTCATATCAAATGAAATTAGTTCTGAGTCTTCCATCTCTTTCAACTCATCTCTCATTATCTCCACATTTGACATTTCCTCTGAATTACTTTTTATTCCCTTTATTTTTGTCTCTGACACAAATAACTTTGGTTTTTCCTCTGACTTACATAACCTTGTTTCTGACCCATCTACCCTTGATTCTGAGTTATCTAATTTTGCCTCTGACTTATTTGTCCTTACCCCTGACCTATCTATCCTTGCCTCTGAGGCAAATGACCCTGACTTGCTTTCCTCTGTGATTTCCTTATTTATCCTTGTTGCTGGCTGACTTTTTTTTGGATCTAACTTGTATGTCTCTGTCTCTGACCTATCTGTTTCTGTTTCTTCTGACCTATCTGACTTTAAATTTAACTCATCTATTGTTGACCCCAAATTTTCTATCTTCTTTTTCTGTCTCTCCACCTTAATTAAAATAAAACAAAATATTTTGATCATTTCTTAAAAAAAACAAGAATTTCACAAATGCTTTTTATTAAAATTTTATGAATTTTTTACATTCCAAAATTTATGAGATAAACTTTTTAAATCTTTAATAAACCAGCATTTAAAAATAGTTCAAGCAAATTCTTTAAAGTTCTGGAGAAATCTATAAACTTAAAAATTTTTCCATGATGTTTTAAACCTGAATTATTTCATTTTAATTGTTTAAGTCAAAACACACCCAGAGTAACTGTTCTTATCACAAATTTGATTTCACTTATTTGCTTACCATATCATCTGTTTCCTATCACAAATTCAGTTGAAGTTTGTCTTTTATCTTATAACATAATATGCAGCTCAATTGTGTTTTTAAACATTTAACTTTTTTCAATGTGATAGAAAAAGTACAAAAGCTAACATCAAGAGCCAGCAGTTAGTGTTTCAAAAGATATTTCTAAGTCCAAATAAACAAATCAACAATGTGTATGTGATCAATCTATTAAAGATTAATATCTGCCAGCTATGCTATTTCCATACCTTTCAGGTTAGTGATTTTTTCAAAATTAACTTTATAAATTCCTTTGATTGCAATCTTAGGAAAATTCTGAGATACAAATATTGCCCTTACCTGAAACAGTAAAGTAGTTGAACTGCTGGTGCTTATTTTTGTCTCTCTGGATGAATCAATCTTTAACAAAAAATTATTAAATTCAATATTTCTGACAAACACTGTACCTTCTAAGTCACTCAAAAATCTTTCATTACCAGCCATGTAATTCTAGTGTGCACTTTAACAAACTAGTATAAATATTCTTTACCTTTATGGAAAGCTTTAAACACATTAACCTGTCTCAATCCTTCAAAATAAACACGAACATTTTTCTAACATGACATTCCAAACCAACACAGTACATCAGTTTAGTAAAATTAAAATAATTTCACAATACAAAGTTTACTATAACATTTATAAAACAACAAAAGATTCCTTTATAAACTTTCTTTTTGTTACTAAAAACTGTTTTATTCAAAAATGTGCAATATTTTAATGATATTCAAATGTGCATATCCAAAGTTACAAAAATTTTCTTTCTTAATATTTGTTGGCTTGCTGATTTTTATTTTATTTTTTTGTAACATTTCTGGCAGAAAACATTAATAAGACATTTTTTTTTCCTCCAGGTTTGAAGTAATATTAGAGATGAGCACAATAAAATCCTTCTGATCGGAGTCAGCAGTACTTTCTGGTTGTTTTTTTTTAAATTATTATTATAATAATTATAGGTAGTACCCCTAATTACTGTAAATGTGTATACTAAGATCTTTTCATCTACATTTTATTTGGAAAATAAAGTAATTATTTTTGTTTTAACTGGTGGACTCCCCTTTGCTATTTGATATAGATAGTATTATATGTACATATATTTAAAGATGGAAGACATTTAACATCCAAACATAAAGGTACTAAAAGAAAGGCATAAATCAACAAAGCATTTCTTATCTCACCTACCTTAGAAAGGCGTTTATTTTTGTCATACAGTTCAAGTTTGAGTTTGGCCAGTTCAGAAACTATAAGAAAGAAAGGAAGAATCAAAACAAAGCAAAAAACAAGCAATGCAATAACATAAAAAAGAAAGCTTTCATAATTAATTCTGATTAAAGTTTTGCCTCCCCACCTCTCATTCAATGTGTATGTTTGTTTAAATGAATAATGAAATCAAGTGAACAATACATCAGCTTTTTTTTTAAGTGTTTAGTATCAGTAATTCAGTCATAGATCACCTCTTGAATAATGAGCATATTTTTTTAGAAAATGGATTTTTGATACAGTTTACTTTGAATAACAAACAGCTTTCCATTCCATTTTATTTAAAAATATATAACTATTTCAAAGGATTCTTTTGTTTGTAAATTATGTATCTCTATAGAAAAGATGTAGTAAAACATATTTAAGTTTTCTTTGCCTCACATATTACATTTAAAATAAACTGAAACTTTAATCATTCCAGTTTGTTTGTTCATCCTGGTCTGTTTATATATATATATTCCATATGGCTTACTTTTTTCCCTGTAATATCTATTATTTGTTAAAATTTAACAATCCCTGCTACTGTGTAGGTGCCAGTGAAAACAAACTGTTTGTACTCCAAGAGAAAGCAGCTAATTTTCTGTGACAAACAATGGCTGCCCAACAATGTTGCTTATTCAAAATTGCAACAGTTAAGTTTTATATTTGATTTTACAAAAAGCAAAAGAAGTTATAGGATGTGTATAAACACAGAATTAGTTCTAATGAGTTGGAAAATATATCTATCAACTAATAAAAGGCTAATAAATAAAAAAAAAATTATTCATTTTAAAAAAACATTTCCAACAATGTACCCAGTTTGTAAACTTCATCTTCTTTAAAAAATTCATCCATAACAGAAATTTTGCTCGATTTTGATGAGGTCTCTCCACTCTTCGCCATCAGGCTGGGAAATTTTGAATTCAAACATGCCTAAAAGCAGAAAAAATATGATTCTTTACCCCTGCAACAATGAAAAGCCTGTAGTAAATAATGTGCTGAATAGAAATGATGCAAAAAAAAAATTGAGAAAAATTGTAAATTTATTTATTTTATCTTTTATAGATTTTAAAAATACCATGCATAAGTGCTATTGCAAATCTGTTCCAAAAAAATCAATCATATTTGATATGGAAAATGAACTGAACTTTATATTATAGTAAGTTACGTTATTATATACTGTCTCTGTGTGTACAGGTTCATATAGGATAATTTAAAAATAAGTATAAAATTTTTTTTACCATTCAAGCCATTTAGCAAAGTATTTTGGGATCTTGCATATCAGAAATTCTATCTGGAAGGAGAATTATTCTAAAGACATCCAAATAAACAAACAAAAAACCTGGTAGACAAGGCTAGTATTTTTGTTGCATGTTTTCTAAATAAAGGAAACCCTGCCTAAAAGATTCCAAGCATAATAGCAGACTAGCTGTTGGTTGTTTTGTTTTTTTTACAACAAAGTAAATATGTGAAACACTAGATATTGGTAAGTTTAAAAATCCATTAAAAAGAGAGTTAAGAAAATCTGAAATCGTAAGGACCAACTACAGCTGTAGTATAGATGATGTTCAAGTGTATATTGATAGGCTGCTGTTAAGTGTTTCTGGTCAGTTAACAATCTTGAGCTTTGACAAGTTGGAAATGGAGACTGAAGAAGGTGCAAACTATGCCAAACATACCACACTGAGAAGATTATTGACAGTATGCTCTCCAATATGCTTTTTCAAGCACTCAAACTTTATGTCCCTGAAGCGACACTCATTGTATATCAACTTCAGTTTATCATTCAGGCTGCTGATTGTTTCTTCATTCTTTTCCTGTTCTTCTTTCAGCAGATTTGCAAGGTTTTTCTTAAAAAAAGTTATAAATAAGCTGTGTACAACAGTGAAAAAACATATTGATTGAATATAACAACTACCTCCACCTGCACGTTTTTTTTCATTATATACATACAGGTGAATGGTATCCTAGCAAAAGGAATGCTTTTAGGTTCACTGTTTGTTTTTTATACTGCCTGTTTGATCAATGCCTGGAGGTGGCATGTTAAATCCTGAATAAACTTTCATCAGCAATAAAATCATTTGTTAATTGTTGCAGCATTCCAGTATAAAAGCTATGCACCAGTTTGCATAGATACTTGGAAAATAATTATTAAAACTATGCCCATCAAAAATTTTAATCATATTTTTGATGAGCTAAATCACTAATATAAATTTACCATATCATCTGGAGTATAAACCCAGGACAATTCAACTCATTTGGGAAAAAATGGAGGCTGAGTGTACACTTCAGAAAGCTTCACATGAAAAACTTTAGTTTTATGCTAGACTTTAATGAATAAAATATTTTAAATATCCTCTTTAATAAGCAAAATAAAAATTATAATGGCTTTCTAAACAATTCTGGGGAAACAAAGCTGGCCTTTTTTAAATGTTGTTTTAGTTTGGAAACATCTGGGTTTCTTCCCATCAAAATCCTGCTATTGGCTGAAATAGTGAGGATTATAATTGGATATATTTATTATCAATTAGTCTTGTTTTTTGGATACTAAAGCAGATACAGTTCTATCTCTGTTTTTCTAATCTGCTACTGTTTGCATAAATAGTAAATCAGTTAAATGTTGGATAACAAAATTAATTTTAAAATATATATATATATATCAGAATTTTCATTTATTATTTGTTTGAAAAAAGCAAAGGATTTTCATTTTCTGGCTAGTTTGTTAAAACTACCAGATTTTTAAAAATTCTTGAAGTTGTAAAAGGGGAGATGTGCGTACTTCAGAAGTCCTCTAATTTATTTGACTATTAAACTCTAATATGGGTTTATACCCCTGAAGATATGATAGTCTAAAATCAGAGCCTTGTTTTCATGATTCACTTACCTAAGTAATTTGAACAAAGCTGCACAGTTATATTATTAATTAGTTTTCAGCTTTACATGAACTACTGGGATTATACATTAAAGTAAATATTCAAAGACACTTACTTTGTACTCAGTTTTTATTGAAGAGAGAGAATCATTTAACTGTTGCCGGAAGGCATTTCGTAAAGTTTCTATTTGCTAAAGACAAAAAAATAAACAAACATTATTTTAATCATCTTTTTTTCTCCCCCATCTGATGTCTAAGGAAAGATAGCATAAATTCATTGTTACTATTGCTCATCTTGAAAGCAGGTCACAAGCACAAATTCCATCTGCAGCCAAATGGCAGACCCAGTAAACTTCACTATAATTTATTACTGGAATAAAGTCTAGAAAAGTTAAAAGCAAGTTAACTGGTACTGACCACATGACCTCCTTGTATACTGAAGTCACAAAATTGGTGTTCTTTAGTAACACTGGCAACTATGATGTGGAAGGTACTTTCATTGTGTTCTGATATTATTAGGAAAATTTGAAGCTGTCTCTCCCTTTCAAGTGGCAAACAATTAAACACTAAAACATGTAACAAATGAAAAGATGGTGAATGACCAAGAGTGCATATAATGCCAGCCTGTGGGTAATGGCCTAGGTTCAATTCCTGTGGGAATCTGATTCAGTTTGCTGATCTTCCATGACATAGTTTCTTCTCATTTTTCATATCAATCCATCTGCTTGAATTTCCTTTAAGTGCTCCAGTTTCCTTCAACGGTTAAACAGAAGAGCTTCTCTGACAGACTTCCTGGGTACTTGTGGCAAAGGTTTCAAGAGCAACTTTTGACTGGCCACTGGTCAAGAGCCCTCAACCATACCCAGGTAATTTTTTGCTTGATCACCAAGGCTAACCCAAAACATCACTCCTACTAAATTTACTGCTGTGAGATATCCATAAGTCCTCAATGTCTGAATAGAGAATCACCAACAATAGCATTACGGAAAAATGTTTGGATAACACAGTTTACATGGGTCTCCAAATTTAAACTTACAACAGATAATAAGCACTTTTATAAAAGACTTTTGATTTAAAAAAATAACTTATAATATTCTGGAGCTGAATTAGTAGTACTATTGAAGCTATTTACAATCATAATAATACTTAAAAGTTGAGTCAACCCACTTTCTTTCAGCCAATCGTTTTTGATTATAATATAATCATTCTGACTTCTTTTGTCATCTATTATAAAATCTTGATCACAAAGCAAGAAGTGATAAAAAGTAATAGCTTATATCATAAATTCAAGTACAAAAACTAATCATTTATTAATTAGAATATTTAGGAAATAGAGCATATTCATGATGGTGTAAAACTTAACATGAAACCTTTCTCCCTCTCTATTAGAAAAATTATTAGAAAATTGTTTTGAAAAAAAAAAGAAAAATTACACTAACAGAGTACAGTTATCCTAAAGCTCAATAGTACAAAAAAAATTAAATATAAAATAGAAGCTTTCATCATAAATTAGTTTTTTCTGTCTCTAGTATAAAATAATAAAATTTGTGTGACTCAACAAAAAAACATTGAAAACCAAAATGGCTTATTGTGTACCTCAAACTCAATCATGATTAATGTGAGAACAGGTCTCCATATTCATTTTTAACCATGTTATTTCTATTTTGCCATACTGTTATATTAATTGTTATTATTATATATAAATGTCATTTATTGAAAAACAGAAAAGAAAAAAAAAGACTTAAATCCATGTTATTAAGATCCAAATTATATGATGTCTATTTAGAAAATAAACAGAAAAAAATGTAAACTAAAAGCATTTTTAAAAAGTAATATACCGAATGGCATACCTGGTTGTATCTTTTTTCTAAATATTGAAATTGTTGGGAAAATTTATATTGCCTGAAAAAAAAAAGAGAGAGAGTTGCAATATTTTAAAATAAACATGTTAACTTTCCTTATACTGTACCATAACATGGATGTTTTTAGGGGACACTCTTGTGTAGTGTTTTTATGTAGTTATCAATAAGTAAGGTTATTTGAAGAACTGGTATTTGGCTCATACCGCAATTATTAGAATACTGAGAGAAAACCCAAGCTATTCAGAACAGCTGCTTGTCCCTGTCCCTTAAAGCTGAACATACACAAATGTTACATAATTATGGTTTACCATCAAGTTTAATATTTGTGGTGACAAGAGACTGTAATTGGCATGTACATAGATTGCTGCACTTTTTCAACATACACCCATACCTCATTATCAGAGAGATATCCATTCCAGAAATGGTTGCGAATATCAAATTTCATGGTTAGCACCATGACCCTCGCATATGTACCCAAGAAATACATTTTGACCCCAAATATTACACTAAAAACCATGAATAAACACTTATATGCACTACATCACACATTTTAAACAAATGTAAAAGTATCAATTTTAACATAAAGAAAAAGTTTAACTTTTTCTAAAAGTAGATTTTAAATGACTTAATTTGAAGAAAAATTGGTGTTTTTAAATTTAAAAAAAAACTGCTGCTTACATTCTCCATTGACTAAATATTCAATATTATAATTCTCTGTCTTTTTGTTTGACCTTATACCCTTACCATTGGCTTCATTTACACAAGCAAAACCACACTTTGTATCACTTACATATCTTCTGCCTTTTCACGGATGTGGGTTTTATAGTCAAAAGTAGTTACTTCTTTTAGCAAACTAAAGTCATTCTTCAGTGCGGACAGTTCCTATAAAGAAAAAAAAAATTAAAAAAACTCTTAAGTATGGTACATGCATATGCTGGCAGCCATAAGTGTGTACTCACCAAAAAAATATTCCAGAAGGATATTTTGATAAAAAAAGGTTTCATTAATCACAGTTATTGGAACACATTTTCTCAAGCATATACTTACTAACAATTAAGCAATGTAGATATAACTAAATGTACTAATAAACTGTATATATATAAATGGGTTGTTCCAATGGTGAGACTACAGTTATGGCCATCGATGAAGATGTAAAAAGAAATATATTATTTCATAGGATGATTGTAAACGATTAAAATTTAGTAATTAAAACCTGCATTTAAAAGTTTTCTAAATACTGTAGCTCATACTTGGTTTCTATCAATAAACTCTGATATATATATTTTTTTTAATTTTCACTTCATAAAAATAAAGCATCTCTACAGGTAAACACAACTGCCAAGATAAACAGAGTATTGTTATAAAAGATGTTTCTACAAACAACTGTTTCAGCTAGCTGATTGGAATCTATAAAAACACACATTCTGACTACCCACAATGTTAAAGCAGCAATTATTTCTAGTCAACTCAGAACATCAGTTTGATTTTGGACCATACTTTCTCTGTGAGCTAGCTGAGGTTTTTCAATTTGTGAATACTAAAACAATACAAGAAAAACACCAATTAATACTCAATTAAACTTTAAACAAATCATACATTATAAAGAAATGTTATTGTTCTAAACAATATTTTCAGCAGCTGCAGAGATGAAATCTGTTATCTTTGTTTATATAATTCTTAATGCTGATTTAACACAAACTTACAAAAAATGTTTAAAATTAATTTTCAAACTTTAGTTTAAAAGACAGTATACTGTTTTCCATGAATTTAGTAAAATTTCATTTCAGAGAAAAAGTTATCATCACAATTAGAAAAGTTTGCAAAATATATTTAATATTATCAACAACAAAGCATTCTTCAAGTAAATTAAAAAAATGTTTGAACAAAAATTACTGCTATTCATGTGTGCATAGCAAAGTCAACATATTAATCAATCAGTGAGATGCTAGTATTGAGATAAGTTTGTTTTTAAAAAAAATTGTAGCAATTTTCCCTGGAAGTATAACCAACAATTTACAATATCTTAGAGTAATTGTGAGATTACAAAAATTCTGCTATTCAGTGTAGAAATTGGGAATTTTTAAGTGATTCAAAAGTAAAACTGTATGGCATTGGCATTGTGTGGTACACCATTATGGCTTCTTGGAATCTTCTGTTCCTGTCTGTTAGGGCTCTAGGTAACTTAGGTCACATGCCCTGGCCATTAATGCAGTTGCTTGATGTTTTGCCTGATGAATTTGGGCTGGGAATCTTGGCAAACTCTGTCTTGACTTTCAAGGTCTCTAAGGACATCTCATTATAGTGAACAAGAGGAAAATGTGAGTCATCAACCTTGATGACCACATAAGTTATTTAGATACCTATTGGGGAAACTTGAGCAGTGGTCAAGGTGCAAGACAGTTGAGTTAGCCACAGAACCTCCAACACATGAAAGCAGAAAATCCTACTAGAACTCTTCTATTTTGGATTTAGAGGGGGACCTTAGTGACTAAAGAAAACTCACATGGCTGACTGGTGAAGATCAAGAAAAAACTATGCTAGAGAGGTATGCCAAACCAAGCCAGTCCAAACCAGGATTAAAACTTGGGCCCTCAACCATGGCAATTCAGTAGTCAATCACTAGACCACTGACCATTATGGATGGGTATCTTAGCCAGACATTTTGAACAAATGTGGCACAAGGTTAAATCTTTTTGGCATAGAAAACAATATAGTCAGTCAACGATGTTGAGGTGATCAAGGTGCTGTTGATGAATAAAGTCCCACTTGAATTCTAGATATTAGTACTTGTTAGTGTATTGTAAAATGCTTTGTTTTTCTTCCAAATTTCATAATTGTTTTTTTTTTTCCTTTCTCAAAGTTTGCCACTGTTTTATCCATTATTATGTACAAACAAACAAATTAAAGGTGAAAAGAAAGCATCATAGTGAAGGTATGTTCAAAGTATGAACTGGGATTTGAAAAAAATAAATTGCCTTAAATCATGAGAAAATAATTGTTGCAGAAAAAGAAAAAAAAAATTTTTTTTTCAACTGTCAAAATCTTCTAAAGAAACTGTAACCCCAGAGCTTGTGAAACCCATCTGTAACATTTCATTTATGGATTTTGAACAAGATAATTCTCTCAGTACACTTAAAGGCAAAAAAGCCTTTGGTGAAAATTCCATACAGACTGCCTTGCTCCATAAGCTGGCAATTCCAAGAATAATAATAAATGCTAAATATCATAAATAATCTCATCTCTGGTCAGAGACTCCATCCAGCAGAGTGGAAGACAACTGCCATTATGCATACCATTGTCAAAGCCCCAAAATGGCGTCTTCATTACAATAATTTCTTCCAATTCAACTTTTTTTGAGCAAAACAATGAAAAGAATGATTTTAAGAAGACTACAATAATATGGTATTTTAGAAATTTTCCATTTTGGTTTTAGATCCAAGATATAACATATTTTACAAAGAATCACACAAAATAACTGGAAGGCAAACAAAAAAGTGCTTCTTTCTCTTTGTATTTAAAGGGTCCATTTGTCAAGATTTGGTGCTAAGGGTCCAACATTAAACTCACAAACATGGATATCTGAAGAAGATGCTCAAATTTCTCCAAGGTTTTCTACTAGACAGACATCTACAATTCAAGATAGGTTTATAAATATTGGTAATCGTCATATAAACATGGACATTCCAACAGAAATCATGTTTAACTCAGCAATTTCAACATTGTGATGAAGTTCTTGTTTTTTTTCTGGATAATAACCTTCAACTGGCCTAATATTACATCAGCATTTCCTTGAAAAATACTTTAAAATTGGTGTACAAATGGACATTAAAGATATCCAATTAAAAACATCTCAGTTATTACCAACAAAAGAAAATTAAAAACAGATTACATAAATATTAGAAAGCAGGAGAATAAAGAATAATCTTACCCCTTCTGTTCTGAGTTCCAATGAAACCACTTGTTACATAATTTGCAGATAACTGTTTCTCTGGACTAAAACTTGTGAAAATAATATCACTAAAAATTGAAGCACAAACTTTACTACATAACAGATATTCTAACTCATCTCCATACTAAGCAAAGTGGCTTATTGCATTCCTATCTCAATTTCTTGTGCTTTGAAAACATCAGTATCAGGTGTAGTAAATATTCCACCACTAGAACACTGCAGGAATAGTCACTCCTTATAAAAATATCATTAAAAACAAGATGCAAATTAAAATATAAGGCCCAGAACCATTCACATAAAAAACGAAAAAAGCTTGAGTATTGTTGTGTAAAACTTTCACATATAACATTCCAGGAAAGCTTAAACAAAACATTAATGTGGGATAGAAAAGTACCCAAAGTAAAGCATGCTCTTCCAATCCATACCACAAAAATTCCTAACACTCTTGCATTGAAAAATATTTCCAAAAAATGACTGAAGAAAATTATACTAATTGTATGAAAGTATGTGCAAGCTGAGCATTGGTATTAAAAGAAGAAAAAAACAAGACCTAAATTCTACATTTCTTGCACACATGGAAACTGTATAAATTTTTGAAAGTCACCAACATCAAGAAAGCAAAATTGATGGCGATTTTGAGCCCCGTAGGAAATATTAAAAGAAATCAATCTAAAAAAAAACAAACAAATAAAATTTAAACTCAAACCTTTTATGAAGTACCCTCAAAGTAATTATACACCCATGCTATATTATCTCTCTTCTGTTTTATGACCAGAAACAATACTAAAATGAATGAGAATATAAGAGGCAATAGGATAGCTGATAAAAACTGCCAAACAAGCATCAATCAAATCAAAATTGCATAGTTTGAAAACCATTTGAATTATTTACTTGTATATGCATATACATGCAAGAGACTTACTTTGTTTAACTGCACTAGATCGTCTTTGGCTTTCTCCATCTGAAGTAGTTCTAACTTGGTTTGTGAGCCTCGATTTAATTGTTTCACTCCAACCTTCTGCTTGTCTAATGATAATGGCCTAAAGAAGAAGCATTTTTAATATGAGAGTTTTCCCCTTTTCTTGAATTTACTATTTTTATTTCTCTCTCATCATTTTTAGCAAACTTCTTTGCTATCAGGTTGTAAGAAAAAACAAACATGTGAAATAGTCATTTACCTCACGATATGTACAATCTAAAAGTAATTTTAAGTTAATATATATATATATATATTAATGTAATCAACTCCCTGATTCATTCTGGGGAATCCAAAAAAAAAAAAATTTAGACTGTGAAGTTAAAAGTTCAATTTCAAATGAACCAAGAAATCTAGATAACAGTAGTAGTAATAATAACAAAAATAATTAGAATATTAGGTAATTTAAAAAAATTATACATTACTTTAATTAGTATAGTCACTCTGACGAGGAATGTAGCAATTCCCTGATACAGGTATAATCATTAGAGACATGAAGATTTTTCTAAGCCATAGGGGAAGGGGTGGGGGGAACCACCCCACCGACTGATTATCGGTTTCCCTAAGAATTTCATAAGTAATTGAACCTTTCAGGTGTCCGCGTAATTAAAATACACTGCGTTGGAAATACACATAGAATTAATGCTGTTGTGGTTCCCAGTGTCGCAATGACACACAACACAAATCTTTTAAAAATATTTTTAGTTTTTTTTTTCCCTTTGTATTAGATCTCGCTAAAAGTATTTGATTCACATGGATACGCTATTCTTACAAATCTTCTCATTAAAAGCCAAAAGTACACGATGGACGGCCCAGCCGGTATTTAGCGGACGTGAACCAGTTCTTTCCCAAACATCAAGTAATAAAAATAAATAAATAAATAAATAAATAAATAAAATGTTCGGGGGGGAAAAAAAAAAAAAAATTTTTTTTTTACTCAAGATACTCATTTGAGCCCTCGTTTTGCATCGCTCTTTCCCTGATTTCATCATCAGTCGATTTCATAAAGGAGAATGTCTTTTTGTAAACACGGCCCTCGAAGATTGCGTCCATTTTTGACGTTGTCAACAACTGCTCATGAAGTGAACGTAGTTTCACGAGCCTAAAGATTTACCTTAACAGGGAAGTAACTCTAGAAAAAAAATTAAAATTAATTGAAAAAAAACAAACGTATATTAGTGTTATTTTAGTCAAATATTTTTTTTTTAAGTAAAACAAATATAGTTAAATTTAGTCAAAAGTGATTACATATATTGTGAATTTTAATACATACAAATATAGTTAAATTTAGTCAAAAGTGATTACATATATTGCGAATTTTAATACATATAAATCCTTTAAAAAATATTTCAGATTTGTATATATATATATATATATATAACAGCTGAGTGATAGATAAATGATCCCAGTTAGTATTTTTTGGGGCCCGAAGGTTTGTGTAAATAGTGAATTTTATCTGCATGCCGAAACCAAAAGTTTGGTAAAACCTTGTGAGGAGAATCCAGAGGTTCGGGGTTGAAGACTTCGTCCTACGAACTAAAAAACAAAAAAATCGAGATCCTCGTGGTTTGGTGATTAACTTCTTCTGCCAAAAACCTCGGGGTCCTCCGGGTTCCCATCCAAGAGTTTTCCGGGAAAAGGAAGGATCGACTGCCACATCCCTCGGGGAAGAAACGTCTTCATCGAGCCAGGCCGGACTCCGTGGTTAAGCCTCCTCCCCAGGGCGTCAAGACCGGTGTTTCAGTTGGACAGACTACTTCGATCAGAACTCGAGAGCCCCCACCCAGGGCGAGGCAGAAGCCGCCAGTTCTCGTTGCCAGCCGTCTAACTAAAGCTAAATTTCCATAAATAGAATTTCAAAAATTATATCAATAAATTATGTATTTCAGAAATTGCATAAACTTTCGAAAATCCAGACAAACTTCCATGCAGGGTTGTCACAAGAAAGCTTACAATGATGGTAAAAATGTATATAACCAGATTTATGTAACCAACTTTAAGGAATAACGTAATTTAATTTAAGGTCATTTAACGACATATTCAATGAAAACATGTTCAGTAATATTTAAGCATTATAAACCATTTAAAATGTTCAAGTTTGTTGATAAATGGAATAGAGAGGAAAAATATAAGCAGTTGAGTCTTGCTGGATAGATAAGTTTAATTAGGACATTATTTAAAACCTAGCAAAAATTAGAGGCTAGTGGACAGAAGGATATTAAAGGGCCACAGACTGGGCAAACACAAATATTATTTCTAGATTTTATGATCTAAACCATCAGTAACCAATCACTTATTGTAATCATGCAGCAGCTACTAATGGCAACCTTTCTGATATTGCTTTTATTATACGAATAGTTGAGGAAAAACTTTTTAAAGTTAAAAAAAAAAAAAAGCGGCCAACAAATACTAATCTTTCTACTTAAAGAAAAACATACCAATCTTCTAAAATGAAAAAAGCTAGGATAGACATGTGAAAACAAGCATTGATTCCAGTTAAGAATGAAAATTTCCAACATTTTGGGGAGCACTTTTTTTTTTAAACCATGATCTGACATTTTTATTTTAAAAGGCTGTTGTTACATGTCAGTCATACATTAGTCAAATTCAGTAAAGATAATTCACATGTAAATGCAAACTGATGACATTAAAAGTTCATCAGAATAAATTAACATAATAATGCAATCTATGCAGTCTGGAGTTTGTGTTTTTTTTTTAAATGATTACACAAAATTTTAAAAATAAAATTAAACTCAATACAATGTCTAACTACAGTAGCATTCAGTATTTGGATAGAGAGATGGGTGAAATACAACAAGAGAGTAGGAATACAAGGAATCACATCCTTTCCAAGGATGAAACATTTATTAACATAACTACCAAAGTTACATGGAATGTATAAACACTCCTGTGCACAATGTTTAAAATGAATAATTTACAGCTCTATCATATTAACATAAGTATGCATGATTTTACTGGTTAGTCGATTAGCTAGCTGGCTGGCTCCTTATTGCTAAAATTCATCTCAATATCAGCGAACCAGTGGCATCTGCTTGAGCTGGAGGAGGATTGACCGCAGCCTAGAAACATCTTTTGTCATCTTGGTGTGTTTGGGGTTGAATTCACAGAGTCTACAGATTTTCTCCCACTCATGTCCTGGCATGGTTTCATCTCGTTCCTTGACAAAAGAGTTCTCTGCATCTCTGAGAAAGAGAAAAAGAAAACTACAAGACACTTATCTGTAACAGAAGATAAACAGTTTAAAACTGTACATTGACATGGATTAAAGAGAAGAGCCAATGTTCCGTTATTAATAGTAGATGATTAAATGCCATTATTTTGACTAAAAATTAGATTTAATTTTTGTATTTCAACTTTTCTAAACTTGTATTACAGTATCTACATTTTAAAAAAAAAAATCATTGCATTTTCTTTTATGTAAAGAGTTAATTTTAGAGAAATGGCTAATTTAAACCTGTTAACCTGTTATTTTGTTTTGTTTTGACTAGTTGTTCTTCATGATGCTTGTACCAATCATCCATCTCTTTCTTGGCTGCCTCATTCCATTGAATTTTCCTTGTTTCCTCTTCTTCATCTGATTAAATGAAGTTTAAGTTATATATCATACTCATACATAAAAAACTTAAATTCCAAAATAATGTTAAAAAATATACAATGGGAGGAAGGTGCATGGTACCAAAAACTTCATAGAAACAAAAAAGTCATAATATCTGATTTATTTATTTTCACATTCTATGTTAGTGCTGAATTCATCAAGAAAGCATCATTATGTAAGTACTATTGAAGAGCAGGCACAAATAAATGCTTGCAGTTGCTTTTAATGTTACAACATTTCTAAATTATAGCAATATCCAAAGGTTTTATCAATTACATTTTGTTTTTGTTTTTTTAAAGTAATCCAGATATTTTATTTTTCCTCTCAAAAATTCATCTGGAGAGAATAATATATGAAGTTTTACAAATGTCATTATTTAAATACCTAAAATAAAAAAAGTCTTTCTGAATTTGCATTAATTTATTTAAAAAGAAAAAAAAAAATTCTTAAAAAGAAAGAACATTCTTTCAGCATTGGACAGACAAATTCATCTTCAATAGTTGTACTGAATTTATTAACATTTGACCATTTAAAAAAAAAAAAAAAGCACCCAGCAGAAGTGTTTGTTGGGAAAGTAAATATTGTAATAGATTATAAACATTGTTAGTTTTCATCATCATGAAAACAAGTGTACAAAGTCCTCAAACCTTTTTTCTCCAGTCTCTTTTTCTGCTCTTCTCTCCACACTTTAATCTTTTCTGGCTCTTGACGATGTCTATCATGAGAAGCTATTGCAGAATAAAGATCACTAGGACCATTAGGCTGAAAAATTTTATAATACACAATGATCAACAACAAAAACAAGCCAGCTCTTCGTATGGTCTATCAAAAATATTAAATTGTTGTACGAATTTTTTGCACTACAAATTTATTTTTAAAATATAGAAGTACTGCATCTAAAGTTCCATTGGCATTATTAAATGTGTAAATGCTACCATATACTAAGCTTGCTTTTTAATTCAGTGTAAGAATCAATGGAATGAAAAAGACCAGCATGACAAAGTAAAAATTTGAAAAAAAGTGACTATCTATAAAATAAAAAAAATTTATAGTGTTGCTACATGGAAAATTAAATTTAGATTTAATTGCATTATGAGTTTTACTAGATTTCAGGACTAAGCATAAACAGTTTCACAATACTATTTATCCCAAACCTACTTAAATATACATACCTAAAATTTATTATGTCCCTTTCACCAAAAAAAAAAAAAAATGGTGTGCATTTAGGCTTTCTACTTTCACTACCTGGTTTGGCAAAGCACTCCAAGCAAACTACACAATTACTTTAAAAAATTGTCTAAGAACATTGCCAACGCTGATGTTATACTCATGAATAATGTGATGTATCATTAATATCAAAGAACCTTTCTATCTTTATGGATTCCTTTCTCAAAAAGTTTGCAATCCTATTGCCATAGAAATTTGTAGGCAAAACTAGGCAATAAACCACCTCTTAAGCTTTATTTCATGACTAAGAGTATACTAATCCTATGAAAAAAGTAAATCTTTGAGCCTTTTCTAAAATATCTACACCTTTAACATAAGGTGGACTCTGTGCCTGATCTACCTGCTTCAGAGTTTCAATGATTTACTTGGAACTAGAAATGCTAAAATCGTACTATTTATTGTATTTAGAAATAGCGACATAGATGTTTAAAATGCTTTTCACTTTGATTTGCCATTAGTACTCCTAAATACTTTTACTGTGCATTCTATCAGACTAGAGTGGTCCATTTCAATCAATCTAAATCCTAACATTAGCAACTTAAAATCAAATTTCATTCACTTTTTTTTTTTTTTTTAATAGTGCACTATACAATTTAATCAGACTTCATACTCTTAACATCACTGCTATTGTTAAGCCTACAATTTAATTTAGTATTATTTTTAATTCTATATAATATTGTTAGGGACATTCTAGAATTGACAATCTATTCATATATTTTAAAAAAAAGAGGAAAAAAGGCTGAAGAATTGAATCTTGATATCTCTCAATATCTACTTCAATCAAATAATTCTTTGGTGCTCAAAAGTAGTTTTGGACAATTTTTTTTTGGGGGGTGTAAACTCACCTGCTGACCAGATACATCCTGATTAGGTTCAGCCTGAGCGCCTGACTCTTCCCCAAAAGGATCAAATTCATCTACAATACAGAAACAAATGTGCAAAGTAAAATATTTTACATCAACAGATCTTAACAGTTCAAATACAAAATTTTAGAACAGCTACATTTTCATTTAATTAATAGGAAGAGGTGCAGAAGTATTACAGAACAATTTTTAATTTACAACACAAAATACATTCAGCTTCTGTCTCATTCTCTACCTAAACATGCCCATATACCAAAAATGCCGAGAGAGAGAGAGAGAGAGAGAGAGAGAGAGAGATGGGTGGCTTAAAAGTAATGCCTATTATTTTTGAAAGCATGGCAAGCGGTAAAGTAATGAAAGTCATACAAGAATAATTCTCCATAATTCAACACAACTGTGAAAGTTTACCCACACAAAAGGGGAAGCACACCACAAAGTTCAAAATGACAGCTAGTACTGACACATATTAAGCAGAGAGCAGTAACTGAATTTCTTACACTATGAGGGAATTTCACCCTTCGAGACTCTGTTTTGCAATAAATGTGTATGAAAATCTGCATTCATGTTAGTGCTGTAAGATGTTGGGTAAATTATGTGAAAAGTGGAGAAACTTAACTCCAAGAAAGACCTTACACTGGGCAGCTGGCAACAGCTGTTAATGTAGGCAACACAGGTTGATAAACTGATTCACAAAGATTGCCCCATCATGCAGCAAGAGTTGAGCGTCTTGGTATCAGTCATCATTCCAAAGAACACTGTTCATCAATGTCTGCATAACAAAGATGCACTGTTTTACCATAATGGCAAATTATCAATAAATGTGTAGATCGTGAAGGTGACTATGTGGAAAACAAACATCTGTTTTATTTAGAAAGAGATTTTGTTTATGTTGTTTTGTAATTTAACAATTACAGAATTTTGAGAAAAATATGGTGTATTACTTCTATACCAAAGACTACTGACTGTTATGAGGGACCAAGTGTTAAATCTGTTTATTTAGAAAGAGCTTTGTTTATGTTGTTTGTAATTTCCCAATTACCAATTTTGGGAATAGGGTGTATTACTTCTATACCAAAGACTACTGACTGTTATGAGGGACCAAGTGTTCAAGTGTCTCTAGATTTTGTAAGCAATTATATGGAAAAGTAAAAAAATTTTTAAGACAAACAGGGACATAAATTAGTGCTGTAAAGACTCTGCTAAGATTGAAACAGTCTCATATGCAAAAAATTTACCAAAACAGTTGATGCGAGACTATTTAAAACAATTTGTAGCAATCACTAAAAGGGGGAAATGGTTTCTGCTTATAAAAGGCACAGATAGGTAGGTTATTCGTGTATATATTAAATAGAGAAATAACATGAAAACTAGTTATTTATGCAACTTTCGTTTTTCTTCATTTTAAGACATTTTTTGTGGTAATAAAAATACTTTTTAAATTTTAAAATCAAAAATGCATTAGTCGGGACTATGGAATAAAAAATTATCTGTCACGTTGCATCTATTTAAAGTAAAATTGAAAATAAATTGAATAGACGAAATAAGAAAAAAAAACTAGTTTTAACTACGTAGAAAAATCAATAGCTGATGGAATGAGTTTGGGAATAGCATCAATATCCAGTCCTTAGGCAGTCTTAATACTTGGTCTACTACGTTTTTCCGAAACCAATGCAGGTTTGTTTGCTTTGAAATCGGTGTAATTATCGTCAAATGAAATTATGAAAAACAGGCGAACTAAAACAAAACAAGAGACATTTTCTGGAAAATCCAGAAGACACCCCACCCCCCACCACCAGCTACTAATATTAAGGACCTTTTCACGTTCCACTCTTATCTGAAATAAGGAATTACATCGACTTCCATTCAAATTTGGCAAGGGGGAGGAACGACATTGGTCAAGTATTCTCCTTTACAGGCGCGCGCACACACACACCCCCCCCCCTCCTCCGGCCTTCAGGAATAATAAAAAAGGAAATTGTATTCGTGCAAATAAAGAAGAAGAAGATAAGCTAAAACATTCCGATATTTTTTAGAAATAAAACCTAACTCTTAATAATCCATCAGAAGTCCGAGAAAGGGGTGGGTTCTCCGTCATCAAGTGGTGCGTGAGACCTGCGACTGTCTATGCATACAGCCGTAGTCAGAAAGGGGGGGGGACTGCTCACCTTCTGGTGGCTGATTATTGTTCATCACGACAAAGTTGTCATCTTCCAGCCCGGCCAGCTCCGTTTGCTCCCTCGCCAGAAAGGCAGCGGCGGGGTCTTCGGCATTTTGAGAATCAGCTTCGAAGTTCTCGATATCAGCCATCTTGACCGTGATCAGTCCGGACGAGCTCGGCAGTTTCCGTACGCGTGGGGAGAGAGAGAGAGAGAGAGAGCCGCAGCGTCGCCCGCTGATTGGTCCGCGCTGTTTCGTCACGATACGCACGAACCCTCTTTTTTTTTTAATGTCCGGCCGAGTCGGCGGCGGCTCTAAAGAGGGACCACAGACCGATGTCTTAATTTTTTTTTTCTAGAATAAAAGAAATGCTTAATAAACAGGCGTCGTCGTCGTTCGTCGTCGCCACAGCTGAACCGGCCACCGAAGACAGCGCCCTTAAAAAAAAATTAATTAAAAAAAAAAGGAGGAAAGATCGGGTAGGGGCTCATAGGGTGGGGGCGACCCAAAACACGGGCCGGCCTAGGAGTCGAAGCGAGCGGCGTGTGCGAACAGGCCGTGGTGGATCCGCTCTCGACGAGCGCAGATGGAGGAGGAGCGGAGCGGCGAAGCTGGCGAGAGGCCGCCGAGGGCGAGGAGAAAGTCCTTCACCGAAGCCCTGCGGGAGAAGTACTGCGGCGAGGACGACGGCTTCGAGTTGACGCTGAACGAGCTCGTCATAGACATCGTCGTCCGCGGGATCCCTGCGAGATGCGGGTCGAACGCTGAGCTCGGCTACTTGAAAAATGTCGTGAGTTCTCTCTCTCTCCCTCTCCCACTTCGCGCCGGTACTGGCCCAGTCGCGCACTTACAGAGGCCGTTTCTAGTCACCGTTTCGTTCTTTCCCTTCCAGTTTGGCTTTTGTTTGTTTACATATTCGTTTTTTTTGTTGTTGTTGTTGTTGTTTTTTTTTTTTTGTAAGGGGGGATCACCTAGTTTTTCTTCCCCGCCACCATCACGACCCCCCGCAGGGCTTTTGTCCTGGCCTCCCGGACCTCGCTCCTGGAAGTTTGTTTGCCAGCTAGCTCGGCGAAAACATCTCCCTAACCAGCCCGGCAAGACTGGTAGAAAGGTCTCTTCAGCGGGGTGGGGGACCAAAACTGCTTGAAACATCCGAGGGTCACGACGCTTGGTTTTCTTGGGTTCATGTATTTGTATATGTGAGAGAGAGAGAGAGATGGGGGAGGGAAGGGAGCACCATGATGACAAATACCTGGCTCAGCTCCTCGTTTGTTTGTTTTTTCGTTTAGCTTCTTTATTAGGATTAAAAAAAAATTAAATAATAATAATAATAATAATAATAATAATAATAGAAATACTCGCACAGACACAGGGAGGAAAGTATCGATAATGGTTGAGAAGACGGTACCTTCTTTAATTGAAGTCAATCAGTATATGTCGAGAGATTCTGCGTTAGACGAATAAATGTGATTGCTAATTCACCACTCTTGTATAAACCTGGTTATTTATCTATTAATTAATTAATTATTTAATCCGTACTGATAACACTGCAGTCCACCCGTTTTGTATCGCTGATCGAGACTGAATAAGTTTGCATCATTTTTTTTTTTAAACTGGATAATCATGTAGCATGAAATCCGAATTTAACTATCTTTTGAGTATTTTTATTTAAATGTTATTAAACGACTCAAGATTATGTACATATTGTTTGTTTGTTTTTAAATAGGTTAACCTCATTAGTCGGTCACTCGGTGTTTTCTGTTTGGAATGTAGGTTGAGAAGGGAGATAATTCTGGAATGTAGTTGGTCGTAAATAAAATCATATGCAAGTCGACAAGTAAACACATGTTTCTGTTTGGCTGTCTCCCCCCTCCCCCCCCCCCACAACAATTATTTTGGAATCTAGGAGTTCTTATTACGTTCATTGGATTCACAAAGTAGAGGGAAATTAATGCTTTTCATCTAAATATTTGCACAGCAATATGGTTATTTACGCTATTAGTAACATAGAAGAAAATAGTGTAAATTATCTTTACTAATTATAATGGAATAAATTGGCTGTCATGACTGATGATAACAATTAAAAATTAGTAGAAAAACTATTTAAAATTAACATTAAACACTGCTTTTCTTAGTTGTCCCAATAATGTTTCAGAGTATTAGTCTCATGATCCTTTTAAGAGACAAAGCCTTAGAAACTGTATTGTTGGTGTAAGGAGTGCAATAGGGGTAGGCCTGAATGTTCTCCCCCCACCCCTTCCTATAGAGGTGTATGATCTACAGGAGTGAGGCACAACTTAGTAACTGGTTTAACCAACCAAGCCAAATCCCATTTATAACTGCTATGGCAAATACCAACTAATGATTACTCAAAATGTTTGTCAGTACTGCCATGATAGCTTTGGATAGTTTAAATTGACAGTATTAGGCACAGCAACCTCTGAACTATGTGAATATTGTAGCTGGCACAACATTGTCGCATACTGCTTCACCTGTTGAGACAGTCAAAAATAGAAAGCATTTGCCACTCCTGTATTGAGATTGTGCCAAGAACTTAGAAATTATGTAGAAAGATTGCACTAAGAGTCTACCAGTAATATGGAAATGTTCAGCAAGGTACTGTGTGTGTGTGTGTGTGTGTTACAAAGACTAGTTTCTAAAAGTTTTATCAGCGTGAATCTATACCTGGGTAACTTTTACTCTGTCTAGTCTCTTATTCACTATCTGAGCTTGAGTAATTTTTTCATCAGTCTTTCACTGGTGTGCATAACTCAGAAATAGCACAACTCCAATATCCCTAATCAGTGCATAATCTAAGCATTAAATCATGGAAAATTATAAGCTGTCAAAGCTGAGGAATCTAACTATGGAGATAAATAGTCATTGATTATAAAGGGGGTAAAGAGATCTTGTTTGAGTACAAATGAAAAATTCAATTTAAAATATTTTTCTGTTTGCAATGTACCAGATAGAAATTTGTTTTTTCTTTGTTTATAGCAAAAAATTTTGTTGAATTTATTTCTGGATTCAACCAATTTCAGATATGTATTATTTTATACTTTTTAAATCTAAAATACACTGTAAACTAGAAAATATTTCTTAATTATAGTGAGATATGAAGTATCTTGCAATATACTTATGTAGTAGTGGTAAAAAAAAATCATTAACATTCACAAAGATCCACAACTTTACCGTTTTTGTTTGGAATTTTATTAATTCTTTAATATTATACTTACAGGTATTAAGTCACTATTCAGTAGGTCATGCTGGTTTACCTGATGATGGACTAATCTCTCTCTGTCCAAATGTGGTTGACTTAGACTTGTCTAGTAACCTACTTGACAGCTGGTCAGAAGTTCTGCCAATTCTATCTCAGCTGCCCAACCTACAGTTTGTTAATCTTAGTCAAAATAATCTTAAGAACCAGGAGGTAAGCAAAATAAGCTTGTTTTTTTCTTTTAAGTATGAATTATTTGTAAAATAAGAACATAGAAAATGTTTTCAGTGTCTTTCATCAAATACATCGTATGTTTAGTTTAATTTATTGTAGAATTTCATGATCATGTACTATGGTGAACAAAGTTCTGAAAATTTAAATAAGACTATTGCATAAATAGTCTGTATTAGCAGAATTAAGTGCAATGGCTTTTTTAAAAAATTTTTTAGGACATTGATTTAGAAAAGCAACATAGTATTGTCATGAGTATGAGATTTAACTTTTAGCTTAAGCAAACTGAAAAGTCAAGCAGTACAGTATGTATACAGAATGGGCAGGAAGTCCTTATACTTATTCCTGTAAATGTAGTGAATCTGTGTGAGTACCATTGTTGTCAACATATAAAATTTGACGTCCACTGCAGCGTGTTCTGGGCAGAGGCAGCACAAAAAGTAGTCCTCCCAGATCTCTCAATAAACTTTTGAAATTTTGGGATGGTATTGTTTGTGTGTTTGTCATCATTTATTAACCCACATGCTATTCACTGAATGTTTTTTTACGACTAGTAGGTAGGAACTATTATCCATCAGGTTTCTTTATCTGCTAAAGAAAGAATGACTTTAAAGATCTATTAATTTAGAGGTATATGAACTTTCCATCAACTCTGTGCATTTATTAAAAAAATTGTGTAATTACTGTTGAAGGGCCCCCAATTATGGTGATGCCTTTCTCATAAATTCCTTTAAAAAATTGATTTTACATTTCCTCTTGAAATAAAATTGCTATATTAAATTAAGTTAGTTTCAAATTTTTATAGCTTTCTTGGTTGTGTAATCATACTTTTCTCTATTTAATGAAAATCCATTGAGACTGTTACAGAATCAACTTTTTTGTGGGTTCAAAGGAAATAAGCTTTTATACTACCAAGAGATTTCGATTCAAACTGACAATATTAGCCATCAGTTTGTTTACTCATCTATAATAATAATTAGTAGGTTAGAATAGCATTAATTTAAAGCAAGTTGTATGAATTATTTAATTTGAATATTTGTATGTGAATGATGTGCAAAAAAGGGTGTTGTATTTAGAACCTTGCTCGACTACTGTAACAAAACTAATATGCTTATGCACTAAATATACTGATCAAAGTGATGTTAAAAAAAGAAGAAAAGCATCGGTGAAATCAGAAAAATTTTGGGATTTGATTTTAATTTTAAAAATCAAACTCAAATCACTAATTTCTGATTTGTATTTTTGAATATCAGTGTTTTTATTGTTTATGCATTTATTTGGAAAAAGTGGCAGCCACTTTGGATTCTTGAAATTTGCATCCAACTTAGGATCTTTCAATTTGTTTGGAAATGAAGAGGTAATGATATTTACTTGAAATTCTACCATGATTTTATGCACCCATGCATTACACAAGGACCTATTGCTGAGTTTATGCTTTTTTGCAACATAAAGCAGCATTTCTCAAAGTATTTTAACTCACATCCCAAGAGAAGGCAAGCATTCTTGCTCTTCAGTTTTTGGATTTGGTTTGATGCCATTTTTCTGCTTGAATAACAAAATGTAAAAATTATATATTTGCTGATAAATTTATTTAAAATATCAGACAGAAATATTTAAAAAAGAAAGCAACACAGATGGCAGAAATTGATAAATGCTGATGCTGACCTAAATGTTCCACAAATTGAAGAGCATAATCATCTCAGGGTTCAGTGGAGCACACTGAGCACAAATTTCAGCAAGCAAGTTCACCACCTACCACTAGAGTGGCCAGAAATCCATCTTCAATGAAGTTGCCCCTATATCAGCATGGTTAGATCTGTCTGTCTTAACCATGTTGAATATCATTGGTGCCACCTAGTGCACTTTGGAGAACCCTTAAACTAGAATCTTTTGTGCTATTGTTTTGTTGTTGAGATGGAATCGTCCTATACAGTATCAGCATTCACCAAGTTGGTGATCCATCTTGACAGTAACCCATCCCTCACACTCCAAAAAACCTCATCATTCCCTGGGATTTGGTGCATATCAAATGTGGTCTGTTGGTCAAGCATGTTTGCAATCATGTTGAAGTTGATTCCAACAAGCTCAGATAACTTCAAATTCAACTTCTCATACAGGGTCTTCACCAAATTTACCTGGACTGTGATGTTCACCAAAGAGGCTTCATGCACCAGAAGCCGAGTGGTCTGTGAGTTTTACTGCATCTTCTCATTGAAGATCATGAATAACTCCACACTTTCTACATTGTGAGTATCAACCATCACGCCTGAACTTGTGGTCCTTCAAGGTATTCAGATGATTCAGCAAGAATGCTTAGAGGATGCCTTTACCATCAACCAGAGCATATGGTAATGTTTTTACAGTCGACCCCCTGCGTAATTGCGGTTCAGCATTTGCGGCCCTGGTTATGCGAGGAATTTTCCTTAGAACCTAACTAATAATTGTTTGTGGAAACCCTCGCATATTCACAGAATCGCAAATATCTTCTGTGATTTTTTATGGCTTTTTTGTGGCAATATATATTTTTTCATGCTTTTTAACACTAACTTATTAATAACAATATAATTTACTAATTTTGTAATATAAATACTAATGTAAATTCAGCAAAATATCAATATAAAATAAACGCTAATGGCTGGAGGTTTGAAAGTAGCCAATCCGAGAGTGTTATTCATTTCTCCTTGCTGCTGATTGGCTGCTGCCCACAAGGCACTGTCTCAGGTAGATGCAGACCAGCAGCCCCGCATCATCCCAGTTTACTGCGTGTAGCTATCTCGAGTGTTTCGCTAGTGTTTCTCGGAGTGTTGTATTTTTTATTAAATTATTATTATATATTTACTTATATATTTTTTTATTATATTTTACGTTATATTTTGACATTTATAGACATTTTTATGGACCACGTCCAATATTCGCAGTTTTTCACTCTTCGCGGGTGCTCTAGAAATGTAACCCCCACAAATACCAGGGACCTGTACAGTGCGTGGTGTTTATCAGATGCAACATCACCTCATCAGCGAAGACCTTACTGTTATTGCTAGACTTGTGCAAAAACTTCACAGATTTCTTTGTCTTGCTAATCA
Source organism: Nautilus pompilius (assembly GCA_018389105.1). NCBI lineage: Eukaryota > Metazoa > Mollusca > Cephalopoda > Nautilida > Nautilidae > Nautilus > Nautilus pompilius. The sequence goes on along the minus strand of JACATO010000069.1, from coordinate 721,413 downwards.
TCTTCTCACATTCATAATGCATATATCAAGCTGGATCAGGTGGGAGATATAATGAAGTGGTTGGTTACCAGATCCTTGGACCACTATTCATCTAGGAACAATTTGCCATCTATTGGTGATGCAGTCACCTCAAACATGATCTTGACTGCATTCTTGCTAACCATGTTACACACCAGCTCCATCACCTCAACTTGGCTCTTGCTGATATCTTTGTCATCATTCTTTTCATTGACATTCTCCTTTACAATGTCTCAGAATGCCTTAAGAATTATTAGTGCCCACTTGCATGATCTTGTCATCAATACTGAACTCCTCAACCATTATACACAATCATTGTTCATGGTTGGTCACACTGTGCAATTTGGAAAAATGCCAGCAGGAAAGCATGTCAGTCAGCACCTTCCTGCACAGCATAACAACATGGGCACCCAGGCGCCTTGAAGCTTTGCTTCCACTTGCCTGACAGCCCGTTAAATCAGGGTTACAGCCTCAGCACTTGCCATCAGCTTTCTAATGTTGATCTCAACAACCTGGTAGTAGCTCAGAAGCTTGTACTCTGGAACACACTTTGTCAGTTTCTGGAAGCAGCACTTCTTGACAAAGCTGATGGGCTGCTCATCTTCAATGAAAAAGTCAACTACCACCACATCCAAGTCTTCTTGATGGTCTGATTCAACCTTGAGCCCTGAAGAAATGTCATGTGCTTCCTTCTTCACATCCTTTGGCTTGAAGTGATCATATTTCTGCTTTCAGGCCTCTAGAGGAGTCTTTCTTGCTTTTGCTCCTAAAATGCCACCAAAGGTTTCAGAATGCCTTCATTCTGTTACGAAGGACCTTTCAACTTAAACATTTGTGCATTTTGTTACTTTTGAAAAACTTTGGATACCACTTTGGCATGCTGGCCAGTGCAACCAGTTGCATATCCTTACTTATATTAGGTGTTTCCAAAGCTTAATAAGCTGATTTGTTCATCTAAATGCACCAGGAAGGAACCCCTTTGTTCGTCCTTAAATAGCAACAATTTTTGGGGGAAAGAATATGTGTACATAAATGTGGTTTTTCTCACAGCCTTTCATCTAATTGTCTGATGACTTTTATTTATATATGCATTACCTTGACCATTCCCCTCATCCCTTTGCATTGGTCTTTAGGATGGCCAAAGTGATTTCGATTTGAAATTCTCAAAAAGAAAAGAAAAGAAATCAAATCACTACTTGAATTTTTTTTTTTACATCCCTGCAAAACATTATAGAAATATTATATAAATTTCAAGAATATATTGATAAAACATGCTTGCATTTTAAAATTGACCATAAAGTTTTTCATATAGTTCATTTTGCACTGCAGCTGTACATTGTTTAATATGGTTAGTGAATGATAATGTGACAATAAATAGTTATTACCTGCACACCTTAGTCACATGGCCTTTAATGTTGTGCATGACCTGCCTCTGGCTTGCACTACATCATTGCATCTGCATCTGATACTGTTTTTCTGTCAAGACTTAACACGATTTTGAAATAGTCCTAGGAGCATATGGTCATTGTCCAATATAGCTAAAGAGCTCATCCCAGGCATTCTACAGGGTTTAGGTTGGAGAAAATGTGAAAGATGCACATTTTCTTTTTGGTTTATGACTAGTTGTGAAAAATGAGCCTGTGTATTATCATTGTTAAGGTGAATTGATTACCATAATATTGTACATACTGTATAACAACAGTTCTAATGACTTTATTTCATAAAGATAGTGCTGACCTGTAACAGTTCCATCAAAGAGAATAAATTCATTTTTGTTGTTACATAACACAGCACCCAAAAACTATCAGACTGCTACCATCAAGATGGTCTCTCTCTGACATATTATAGTCAGCACAGTGTTGGTTTAGTTCCTGCTGAACATGTAAATAATCATCAGCAAAGTGACAAACAGTTTGATTTACTTTCATCAGAGAAGAGAGCAAGGGTCCAATCAGCAAAAGTTCTAACCAATTCCAATCTTATCCTGTGATCTACTGATTTAGGGCTGTGTGAAATACTGGACATCTTGCATGTGGATTAGCAAAGAGTAACTGAATTTGTAGTCTGGTTGGAGATATGGGTTTCATGTCACATTTCATTCTTGATAGAAGGTACTAGATGGAGAAATTATTTGAAGCCCTATAGATGATGTGATGATAATGGTGATTTATTAGTACTGCTATGACACTATCTGCCAGGTGAACTAAACCAAATCACTATTTCTTCTAAAGTCACTTGGTATCACTCAGTGTGTCACACCAAGCTCAGTAGCCATGTATGTCTGTCTACTTTTAGTCTGTAGCCAAACTATGGATTTGCTGCTTTGAAATACTCTATTGACCATTGTTATGAAAATTTGAATCACTAACAGTGGTATAACTTCTGCAGGTATGCCCCACCTGGAGACAAAAAGTGACATGACAAAAGCCTTTGGTTGGCAAAGAGTTGAAGGATCATGCAACACCTTTTATTATACTATGGCCAAGGTTACTATAAATAGTCGTACAAAAGTCTCATAGAAAATATCTACTGTTTTCTTTAGTATATATTAGGGGCATGTCAAATAATTAACATAATTTGTAATTGGCCATTTTGCTGTTTAATCATTCAGTCAATTATTATGTTTCATAACAGCAAATGGAAAGTTTGAAATATTGCTTCTCTTCATTTTCTATATTACACCAAAGTTTATCCATATAAATACATAACCAGGGGAATCAATTTGGCTTAAAGTTGGAGAAGGGGAGCGGAGATGGTAAATTCTATAGGTATTCATTCAGTCTTCACCTCCCCAACACATGTATAGCCAGTATACATTTCAGTACAAAATTGTTTTTGGGGACAATATCTTGTGTAGGGAGGCAGTTGTCCCTCACTCTTCCCTCATTAGTGCCCCTGTACATTACTAGGTGAAGGCCAAAAATTCAAAATTCAACACATTTATGAGACTTGGTTTATTTTTTTAAAAAATGAAAATTTCATAATGCAAATTTAAATCTTCAAATTTCTGTTAAATAATCAGTATAGGTATATCTAAATCTCAATTAGTAGATAAAGAAGCAAATTGAAAAGTGAAAAATTTTTAAAGTAATAGTATTCTGTAAACATTTAATATTCAGCACATTTATGAAACTTCTAAAGGCTGTCAATATTTCTGTTAACTAATCAACATAACCATTTCTAAATCAATACATATCTAAAGGTCAAAGTATTGAAAGTAATACTGTTCTACAAACAGAGATTCCAAATAGTTTCATAATCATTTTCAAACTTAGTTTTTAATGTCAAAAGCTCTTGAATTATAATGTAGAAACAAACTTTTCACCACTTTCTGGATCGAGGTGGTTTTTTCTTGGCTTACGTATACATGTCCACTAGTGCTAAAAAAACTTTCACTATGGAAGATGGCAGCGCACATAAATGCAGCTGTGCCAGCTTTTTCAGTCTTTTGAAGTGGAAAGTATTTCCATTTGCACAAAGGATCTTTATGCTTGGGTAGTCGGGGAAAATTGAAATCTTCTGATTTCTTTGATTATAACAGCAGTGTTTTGTTGTTCTAGTTCTGGAGGATCTGAGTTTGCTTTCCTGTAAAAGAAGTGGCAGTTTGATCATTCATTTAATAATATTTTAAAAAAAAAACAATTATTTGAATTAAAAATTTCTGGTCAGTCAACACAGATAATGCTAATAAGGATGAATAATTATTTTATATCACAAAAATCAGACTTTTATGTTATATTAGTTTCTTACATTGGAATATACAATGAAAAAAAATGCATATTCCATAACCAAAACAAAAAGAAATTTTTTGCTGATGTATATAGCTTTACACACTGAAATAATTTAATAATGCAGTGCAGTATAGGTACTCTGTGCAATGAACATCTTTGAAAAATATTTAAAAGATGGTTGAAATCAAAGTATATATATCTGCATCCATTGTTGTTTTTTCTTCTTTCATCAAAACAATATATTGACAGAATGTTGCGTTATATCACAAATTCTCAGTTGATGTGAACTGAGCAATTATTCAGTGTTTTTAGCACTAATTTTCATTAGCAAATACATTTTTATGAAGATTTTGGGAATTTCATGTACTTATCTGTTCCAGGGCAAAGAGGGAAAGCCTTTTAGACCTGTTTTTCTTCTTGTAATGATACAAAAATAATTTTCTGACTTCCCAGTAGGAATAGTAGGCACATGCCAAAAATTATGTTATGAATATTATTAATCGGCCAATTATTTCAGCCAAATCTGCACCACCTCAATGCATATCATCAATTTTACTACCAGTAAACAAATCGTTTAAATACAAATTTTTGAAGTCGTTATTTACCACACACTATTCCAAATAAGATTGTCATCTGCACGTTAATTCTTGTTTATAGAGTTACTTGGAAAACTGGGATATTACTTTAGAAAATGTGGGAAATCTGGTTTTGAACTCCACATACATCAGTTGGTCAGATGTCGTCGTCCTCTGCCAGCATTTGCCTTCACTTAAAGAACTGCATAGCTGTGACAATGGTAAGATGGCATTGTTTTGTTTAAACAACGTTTTTACTGGTAAAAGCTATTGAAATAGAGGCTCTGATCCGCAGTTTTTCTTATCATTAGTAGCAGGCTTAGCTAAGTGAAGGAATAAATTGTAATTAGCAAAATATTCTGTTAAAAAAAAACTAATGCTTAAATAAATTGATATGTGAAACTAGCTTGTGCTCAGAAATGAAGATTATTTACAATACTTATCAGAATTTTTGTGCATAAAAACTGCCAGTTATGGATAGATTCCATTTTGACATTTTTCATATATGATGACAGACAGACAATTTTTTGAAAATATTAGTTTTTTTTTAAATTCTATGTTCAGTTTGTAACTTAAGTTTGTATTAATTCACTTAAGTTGTTAATTTAAGTAAACTGTAAAATCAGTTCTAAGATTTTTCTCTTTCATGAAACACGTCCTTTTTGTAACTAAAGCAAAGCAGAGTTTAAAATTAAGGTGGTTCTAAAAAAATTTCAAGTAGAAACGAAGATATTTTTCTGTCTTAAAAAAATGATAACCGACTGCTTTATACTCTTATCAGCTCCTTTCACAATGATATTTACACTGGAATAACACCGATTGATGTGTTTACAGGTTATACAGAGTTAGCCCATAGTGGCTTGAACAACCTACAGTTTGTTGAAAGTTTGTGGCTAAATAACAACAAGATTAAAAGGTATGATTTTCATTTAGCAAATATATATATATATAAAAAACAGCAACTCTTATTTGAAGTAATTAGCAAATAAATTTTTTATAATATGCTTCAGAGTTCACCACATTGAATATTTTAGAATGTATAAATAATTAAGTTAACATATTTCGCTTAAATTAAAGAAATTGTAAACAGAAATGCCAACCAAGTGGCTTTAGTGTGCACAGTGTATGTACTGTTCACCATGACAAACCAGTCTAATTTCAATTCTTAATGACTTTGAATGTATGTTAAAAAGATTTTAAATAATCAAGTGTGCTAAGCTTTGACGTAACTACTAGTGTGTTGTCTTGTGGACATATTGTCATGGACAACATTAGTTAAATTTAAAGATAAACAACTTTTTTAATGCAGGGGTTTCTCTAAACAGTAATTAGAAAAACAACTGACTAGATGTATGGCCTTTATTTGTGGATTAGAAGAGAACCTGTCCTCATAGAAAGATTGGGTGAATGATATTAGTCTTATAGACCAGGTTGATTTTAAAGGCATGGCTAATGGTCAAGTTTCTCATCTGTCAGCTCCCCACAAAATATTGGAGGGAAGGAGTCTGAAGATGATGTAATTAAACTCCAGCAATAAATTTTGGGATGGTCACACTTAACAATATTCCCTAGTTTGTGTGTGAAGTAAACTACAGAATGCAGCATGCTTTTTGTCAATGATGTAGAAATTTACTCAGCTATTTCACTGAAAAAGGGATTTAAAAATAGGAAACCCTGAACTACCAAATGATAAATAAATCTAAAGAACTCTCAGAACTTATTTTGTGATTAAAAAGAAAGGACTAAACAGCTGAACTATATTATCTAGTTATTTTGGACCAACCACTTATGAGGGATAAATATTTAAAATATAAAAATCAAATTAAAAAAATCTTACCTTGTAATGTATTAATATATTCCATTCATTTATCATATTTTTAAAAATATGAGAGGTGAACATATTCTCATGGGAAAGCATTACACTCCAGATAAGTGATTTCAGAATTTTTAAAATGTAATTTCATAATTTCCTATTTATTTTATTTTTTTTTTTTTTACAGTTGGTCTGAGATTTGGAAATTATGTACTTTAAAAAATCTCAAATCCCTTGTTCTTTCTGGAAACCCAATTGAAGATGTTTTTTATCATGATTTTGAGGCTGCTGAAGACAAATGGGCAGATACCACAACTGATGCGGAATTTACCACTGGATTAACTAATACACCAGATTCAAATGACTTTTATAACTCGAGCCAGGACAACAACAATGATGATTTAAGCCAGGGTGGTTTTCAGGAGGGTATTACACTGACTGTGTGGGATGACTCAAACAGACAGCAAAATTCTGGAAGCAGAAATAACAAAACTTTGTCAAGTACAAACAAGAGGTTATCACTAAATGACAGCACTGCCGAGGAAGTGAGACTGAACAAAATAAACCTGCACACAAATCCCAATGCAAATATTTTGCAGTGCTTTCAACTTTATGGTAGTGACAGGCACACAGAGTCCAACGAGAACAGGTCATTTATGTTTGACAACTCAGAATGCCCATGTTGTGTAAAAATGAGTGACTGTTTTGAGAACTTTACCCACCAAAACAAATGCCATTGTCATCAACCCTTCAGAAGTCTCCAGACTCTCTGCCTAAGCCAGACAAAAGTATGTGATTGGAAACACATTTGGGATTTAAATAAATTCCCATCTCTCCAGTCTGTAAGAGTTATGGTGAGTAGACTTTAAAATTATATAGTTTTATTTACTTTTTAAAGTTATAGTTATGAAAATCTACTGCTTAGTACTGTTACAGATATGTTATCAGTTATAAAAGCTATCTAAATAGTATTGCGCAAGTAGATATGAAAATTTATTTAGCATATTTTATTCATGTTTCAAAAGAAAACTTTAAGCTTACATTGGATAAGTGGTTTAACCTTGTAACTTTCGTTTTTCAAAGTGTTGTCTGCATTCCAGAATGAGTAGACACCAGTAATATATATATATATATATTTTTTTTTTTTTTTTAAGGGAGTTCCATTTTTGTCAGATTTACCTGCTGAAGAAAGAAGGAAGTTGTTTATTGCAAGGTTGGTTTAACAATTAAAATTTATTTACTGTACTATTAATAGCAGATCATCATCATTTAGCAAGGGCCTAATTCAGTCATACCCTGAAATATTTAATCTGTTTGTTGTTTTCTTTGGAAAACATATCACCATACTACTAAAAACCAAAACATCATCTTCCTTAAGTTTAGCTTACATTTGACAACTTGTTTGACAGACTTTTCAAAACTAGTTTCTATTATGAAGAAAGGAATATTAAAGGCATCCATAAAACTGATATTTTGAAAAATATAATGTATTTCTTCAGCCTGCCAAAAATCTACTACCTGAATGGAAGTGAAATTACAGCTACAGAGAGAGATAAGGCTGAACGCCACTTTTTGCGTTTCCTTGCTGACAGACCCAACAAGCCAGTCTGGTTTAGCATATTGGAAAACAAACATGGTAAGTCCACTTTTTGAGTGTTTGAATGGGATGAATATTCAACAAGGTAATTAAGCATGAGGCCATTAGCCATTATCTTAATTAAAAAAATAAAAATTTACTTTAAAGCATGTGTATTCAATATAAAATAATCACAAGCAGATCGGCATATTTTGTGCATGTGTAATACATATATCCGCAACAGATGGATAATCTAAAACTTAGTTTCCAGGTATCTTACTTGCTGTTAACTTAATATATAATATTTTGATTGTTTTTTTTTTAATTTCAGGCAAACTTAGGCCTCTAGCTGACATAGATCTAGGAGCAGGGTTTCAAGAATGGGCATATATGTCATTTGTTTACAATGGGGTGACATTTTTTCAGAACAAAATTCATGTGATTCAACCAGTTGAAAAGCTGAGAATACAGATCTCTAAACAATTTGGACTATCACTCAGGTATGAAAATACATTGTGGCTGAGTATGCATGAAATATAGTTACCGTACCTAGACTCATGGAAAGAAATAGGTAGAATTTAGAAATCACATGCAAGAAAACATTGATGAGAATGGGTCTAGTAGGAACAAAGTTTGCTCTCACGAATTCCTGATCCAAAATAGTTATTAAACTCACAAACTAGAAAGATGTTTATGATATGTAAATAACTTTGCATTTTATTTTTTAATAATATATAGTGTCAAAACTTTATTTTATTTTTTTTTTAATGTGTGTTTGGAAGTTAAAACAACAAAGCCTACAAATTTTAATGCAACATCTCTACACGGTTGGAGAATTTTTGGTAAACACTACATAAACACTGGTAGAGTAGTGCATTTTGAGAGAAGTATGTTTACTGATTATTAAAACAATTTAATATAAAGGAAGAAATACCACTGATTTCATCAAACAGTAAGTGGTGTATAAAGATGTGTGGTTCAGTAAGTCTTGTAATGCTACTGTAAAAGGTTGTCTTTTTCTTTTGGCATATCTGATTGCTAGTTATAAATATTTACATAGTTAAATTAATCTACACATTTTTATAATTTCACAATGTCTAATTAAACAGACTTTTTAAACACATTACTTGCATCATTCTAAATTAATAAAATCTTTTAAAATTAAATCTTTCAAATATGACACTAAAACTGTTTGGTTTAAAAGGAGATCCAACAATTTTAAAAATTTAGCTTCATATCTCAACAATTAAAAAACAAAATAAAACTTTTCTCCCCAACCATCAAAAGTGGCATGACAGGTTTGTTGTTCTCTTTATAATTTGTAATGTTCCATTATCCTGTGAGTACAAATTTTTAGATTATTGGAATCTATCTGCGTGGCAGGACACAGAATTCAGGACCAGCATGCTTAGACCTAACAAAAGAACCTATAATGCATTTTTTTTTTTTTTTTTTTTAAATTAATGTTGCTATTTCAATTATTCTTTTTAGGAGTTTCCAGATGTTTCATTATCCATGTAATCCAGCGCATGGAGAAACATGCCCCGAACTTGAAGAACTCCGATTGGATTCATTGCCTATGAGTCGTTTTGATTTCCTGGATGGAGACGAGATTCATATTTATGATTGCTCATAACTAGCAGTAGTCACTGATTCTGGAAATCTGAAATAAGTGAAGGAAAATTCCACTGCAAATATCCCTTTTAGAAACCATTTAATACTTAGAATTAGTTTAAGTGATGTAGCTGTATATTTGTAGAGTGATTTTCAAAATATAAAGTATTTTTTCAAGTGACTTTCATTGATAAGTCATGTATTTGCACTATATATCATAGTGGTGACGGGTTTACCTTTTTCTCAGAGATTTATGCTGCAGCAATGCATCCACTGCTGCATGCCTGTACCTTACCTGTGTGCATTTTTGGCAAATTCTACATCATATCTTCCTCGCAAATCAGCAACTTTGCCAAAACAGACAGTGTTATGAAAAAGACTGAAAACTCTTACTCTGCGGATGTTTGTTGCTTATCTGTTTGTTTTTTTTTTTTTATAGAAACAGAGTTACAATCAAATCCCAAAATTAATTTCTCCCTAGATTCTTTTTAAGCTAATGGAAGCTTCATATCTAAAAATTACAAATGATTGTTATTGTGATTTTAAATTTTCTTTATGAATATGCATGGATGCTGAATTAAATTGTTACATTTATTTTAAACAAAGTGTTTCCATCTATAATAACGTGCACACTTTAAAATTCCAGAATTCTTAGTATGTGATCATGCCACTGAATAAAAGAAAGTGTGAATATTTGCATAGTGCAAAGTAAAATTCTCTCAAAGAAGTTTGGTTTTTAAAAGGTATGCATTATGATTTGGTAATTAATTCTAAATCATTCATCAAAATGTGTCACAATTTGCTACCAAATTACAAATTTTGTCAGAAGCATTTTTGTTTTTCTCTTTCATTAACCTGATATATTTTGTGAGAGAGAGATATATATTTTGGGGGGATAAGTTGATCCAAGGAAGGACAACACAAACAAATTGATTTAAATAAATAAATTTTAAAAGTTTAAAGATTCAAAAGATGCATGTTAACCATTTTTCATTGTGCCATTCTTTGATAGTTTTGACAGTGAATAAGTTCATTTTAAAGGTTGTTATCTAGTTAGAATATTTCTGTATTCAAAGACATTCAAGCTGGATTGTTCATAGTATAACAATTAGGAATTTGGAAACCTGTAGAAATAATTATACCCTCATCTCAAAAATATCCAGCAGCCAAAATTAGTATAACTTGAAATAATTGCATGACTAATAGTGTTTAAACGTCTCTCATTATTTCTCTGTCTTTTTTTTTGTTAAAATAATAGTCTTTAGTCAAAACAATATTGCAAAGGGTGCACTCATTGAAGTTTACTACTTTATAATTAAATCAACACAAAAAATTACTACACCAAAGATATTTAATACAGAGCCCCTACGAATATCAAAACATGCTTACTTGGTTTTACCTTATATTAAAATGAATTTTTTGCATGCATTTGGTATCTACTATACATGTCAGTAATATATGAGAAACAAGTCTTATTTCATCCTTTGGGCAAGCAAAAATATTGATTTACTGGTCCACTTTTTACTGCAAGGCAACTTTTCTGTTTATTTAACAAGCATATTCAACTGCATTGTAGTGGAAAATTCAAAATTTTCACTCCTAAAAATGTCAATAAACCAAATTATTAGCCACTGTCCCTGTGGGGACCATCATCCTCAACATTTTACATTAATGTACATGATGTAGAGGAAACCTGTAGTTTTAATTTATTTAATGTTGAAATTTAAACAACAAAACTTTCAAAATGCTGAGACATCAATTAGGAGAGAGAATTTATAAATATATAATAAATGGATAAATTACAAATAAACTGCAATTATCACAATGGTACTCTAGTACGAATATTCTGAAGCTGCCTTAGTCATTAGTAAATTTAGATCTACCTGTATCACTGGTACTGACTGCTAGGGTAGTTTTAAAACGGGGAATGACCCTGACGCGCACGTGCACACTATTCACCTGCTGAATCCCTCGCGTGTTTAAAGATCTGGATGGCAAAAGATTTCTTTTTGTTTGGCACAATAAAATACAAATGAATTTGTACCAGTTTTCATATGGTTACACAGAACATCATGGAAATTTAAATGTGAAAAGCAAAATTAACTACACAAGTAGCAAGTTACTGTATAAAAGAATATTGCCAGACAATGAAATGTAAATAAGATCTTGAAGGTAGTTGTTGAATTCATTTTAAAAACATTGCAGCCCATGGGGTCTGCACTGTGCTGTTGGTAAGAGTTGGTGTAAATGAAATAATTTTTAAAGTATTTGGATTGGTTGGTTGTTTTTAAAGTTAACTAGAAAAATGTAATTTTTTTTAATTTAAAAACTTTGTTTCTTTATTTTTCATGATTAAAGTATTTGATTTTATTGTTGTTCTCTTATGATATCTTTGCATTTATGTTACTATGTTGTGTTATGCATAAAATAAAACATGTTCACAATATCTTTCTTCCTTTGTTTATTTTGTCAATGATAATTTTAAAGAAGAAATTCGATCTTCAAAAGTTTTGCATGTTACTATAATATAATCTTTAGAATTTTTTCTTCCATTAATCAATGTAAAAAAAACACTTTATTTACACAGGGTAGTTGCTCTAAGCACCAATGCTTCTCATGCAGTCATTTTCAATATAACCAACCTTGAAATGTTTGCATAATAATTTTCTTCTTCAGTGCTTGTAATTAAAACAAAATTTTTTTTTTTGAGAAACAGAAGCTGAGATGATACTGATACTCCTGGTTTGATTCTTTATTGTATCAAGCCATTCCAGAAAACTCTGTTTGTTACAATCTCATGTCACTTCTGTCTCAGCCGCTTAATAAATGTTAATTCAGATTTATTTTGAATGCCATATCTGGAAGAAAAAAAAGTTTCTATATAAAATCTAGTTGATTCCTTTGTTTAGCTGAATTTTCAGCATGATTACAGTTAAGGTGAAGAAGTGTTATATCTAAATCTGGATATTTGCAGAAAAAAGGTGATAAATCACTTAAAAAGCACTATTTGGAATGTATGTTAACAAGTAATAGTACAGTATTTATAATAAAATTGTATGATATTTTGAATTAATCTAAAAGTACAAATAAATCTATGAAAGTATTAAAAAAAGAGAGACTTACTCTCGAAGAGTTTTTTTGTCATCTGAAAGCTTTTGTCCATCAAAATACAACCAATATCTTTTCCAAACATACCTCCTAAAGTAGTAAGAAAATGAAATATTCTGTTATAAAGGTATGGTGAATAAACAATTTTGTTCAATTCAATACTAATATATCAGTTATAACTCAATTAAATGGAATGAAAATATCTGACCTGCATGTCTATCAAAACAAGTGGAAAAACATCTTAAATAGAGATCAATGAAAGAACTATTTTTCACTTCTAAATTTGGCAGTGGATGGCTGGGTATATAGCATATTGATTTGCTGAGACAAAGGGCTCAAGTTTGCAAACTTGCCAAACCAAGTCAACCTATATTGTTCTTTCACTATGGGTTTCCTCTCACCGCAGGAAACAAAGATACAAGAAAGGGAACACTTGTTAGCAGCACCCATGACACTGTAACCTTATCAACTATGTCTACAAAATAAAGTAAACTGATGATAATCTCACTTAAACAAATTTTCAAGGATTTCTTATTTTAGATTCTGAAAAAAATACTTGCATGATTTTAAGATATTTTTGGTTCATCTTTCAGTACATTTAAAAATTGGATATTGTATACATAATGTGGGAGGGGCCTTTAAAAACTATTTTCAAGCAAGGTAAATATGAAATATATAACTCTTTCCAAAGAGCAGATGTACCATTGTGGTTTGTAAACCCAGTTTGACAGTAGTAGGGGTGACACTTAACAATGTGTATATTCCAACATAGCAGATATAATCCCTTGGATAAATAATCTTGTTGCAACAGGTTTGCATGTATTAAGTGGCTTCTTGGTTTTCTAAATTAACCACTTAAAAAAAAAAATAATACACAGCCTCTACTTAATCAAAACTGTGCACACAAGGCAAGTTATTCAACATACATCTCATCAGGTTCAGCTGCATCTATTCAAAGAGAATTTCCTGCCACTCGTGTGGCAATAGTAATGTGTATTAATAAATCTATGTCCATGCTACTCGGTCATAATTTTATATTCCTGCAATGTTTCATTCCTGGTGAATTTAGCATTAGTTTGTTGAAGTAAAAAGGTTTTTCTGTTTTCCTGTGTGGATGAAATAAAATTTTGGAAACTATCATTGTAGCTGCTTATGACAAGTAGTACTGATAATATTTATCATGCTGCTTGTTATTAGAACAGTAATGCACCATATCGTTTGGCATATAAGTGAATACCCCTCCATCCCGAAGTACGAGCTTTGACCGGCTCCAAATAGACTTAGTTATTGAAGTTTCTTCAAGGAAAAAAATTTTAAAATGGCAATGTTATTTTCTGAAATAAACTAAAATTGTTCATTTGAAACAGACTAAGGAATTATTGCGCAGAACATTTGTCGATTGAGTGAGCAAAGTTAACTGTTAATGCAATCACTGAAGAATGCAAAATTATCCAATCAATAACACGTGTACACTCACCAATGTTCTATCTATCCTTTTCAATCTTAATTTTATGTATAAACTGGCTGAGGTACCTGGCATTGCACAGGAAAAAATGTTTTTTATAAAAAAGATTTTATACCAATTTGATAAACAAATTTTATTTGCTTAAACATACAGTCATCGAATTAACATTGAGTTGATGCTAAAACATTCTATAAGCTGTACACCTACATTTAACTTTGTTTAATAAGACCCTCTTTAAACATAATGTTTTTAGTTTTTCCTTGGGGTGAATTGTAAAACAGATTTTTGTTTTGGCCAACTCTTGAGCATCCAATATATGTTATCCATGGGAAAAGCAGGGGCTATTCAAATTGAGGCTGACAACTTTCAATGATTGGCCCTGTGCTTTATTGATGGTCATAGCAAAGCTGAGTTTTATAGAGAACTGTATTCTCTTTAATTCAAAGGGAATGAGGCCAAGCTCTGGTACCCTTGGATCCTGCCTTTGATCCTGGGGTACCATCACTATAATTTGAGGTTGCTAGGTCACCTATTTTGAATAAGTGCAGCAAACTAAGTGTAATCTATAAGGCTTTTGAAAAGTGGCCTTTGGTGACCTCAACAGCCTTCAAGGCCAAGGTGCAGTAACTTAAAACCTTTCCAAGATTCTGAAGTACCTACACCCAAAATTTGTAGTTTCTGGGTGCAATGGTTTGGTCATGATAGAGTAATAGACAAATGCACAAACACTTGAAAATATGTATTAGATACCCCCAACAAATCTTTTACCTTATCTAAAAATGCTTCCTGTAAAGTCACACATAGCAGCTTTTAAACTGGAAGTTGTTAAATTTGCTAAAGAAAATGGTGGTAATATGACTGAACACAGAAAATATTGTCAGCAAGAAATATGCTAGGGACCAGAGTAAAGCAAAGAATATGTTATGGACTACAAAAAAAAAGCAAGAAGGCAGATTGCAGCTGTAAAGTTAGGTTGACTAACATTGAAGATGAGTTGGAGAAATGTGCGCTAACCCAACATTGTGTGTCGGCCAAACAAATCATAATGGATGACTGCTGTCTTTACATTTCTCCCTGTCTTTTGCTGATGTACAATATTCACCATGTTGGTTTCCAAGAGGTGTGTATCATATTATCCAATCAGAGAACAGCTGAGTGTGTTGGCCTAGTTGTGAACCCCAAATGTCAGACAACTTGAAACAGAATAGAATATTGATTTGTGTTATCAAAAATTTAATTGTGAGTTGAATTTCTGAATTTGAATGTTAAAGATAGATAAAGCTAAACATTTGGCTTTTTTTTTAAGTAAGCAATTAAATGTGCAAATGACAGGGATTACCTGATGATCACTAATCAAAAACAGACACCAGGCTTTTGATACTTGAACCAATAACAGTGCTTGCAATTTGCTTCAAATCTCTCTCTCTAAACACCATATTTATACTTAAGATCATCCCACAAACTAGTTTAGTGATCTGCAAAAACAGTTCCTTAATATTCATGAGCCTGGAAGTACTGCAGACAATGATGCAATGCAAGTGTTATGAAGGATCTAACATTGTTTTGACTGGTTGAAAGTTTGGCTAACCAACATAGTTAATCTGTCCTTGTCTTATACTTCAAATTGACTTATCTATCAATGAAAGAAAGAAAGATGAGAAAATTATCCAATATGGTATATAATTCCAGACTACCCCATACACATACACAAATCCAAAAGAAAGACTAGCAAGTCAGATAAGTTAAAACCAGTTTCAAAGCCTTGCAAGAAGAACAGAAAGCTAAACTATAGTTGAGCAAAAAATAATTTTGGCATGGCTCACTATTAGGAGACATTTTTTTAGTGATGAAATTGTTAATAATTAAATAAATTAATAGCAAAGATAGTTAATAGTTATTGTATAAATAAAGTTAAAAATCTTGTTGATAATTATTACTCTTCCACGGGCTTTGCATAATGGTGATCATTTGTCTACAGAAAATAGGTTCCATGTACTTGAGTTATATTTTTTTTTGTTGTTGTCTTATTTAAAATTACATTCCAAATTAAAAAGTGTTAATTGTGATACGTACCAGCTGAGGCATTTGACCCCATTTTTTCGAGCTTGCTTTAACACCACATAGCGCTTAATTGCATGTTTCAGATCCAAAACTGTTGCATCTTGCACAATCACAATTCCTGTAAAATTATTAAATTTAATAAAACAATGGATGAAGAGCAAATCTTTCCTGCAAAATTCTCATGATTTTAGAAACATGTAAATAATTACACTTTTGTGCCAACCTTACATTAAGGCTAGATCCAAGTGCAAAAGCTGCTGCTATAATCTTTTTATTTATATTTTTAAAGAGATGTTCGCACATTTCAAAGCAAATAAAAAAAAAAAATAACCATGTATGGAGTAATATTTTGTCACTAAATATAGTTTTAAATAAGAAAGATATTTTAAAAAATTAAACTTTTAATTTTAAAAGAAAGCATATGTAAAAAAAAAACAAAAATAATGGACAGAAAAAATTATCTATTTAAGATCTGAAATTTTACCAGAGTAGTAAATATAAATTAACTTTCAAAATTTAAGTCAAGTACTTGCTGCATATCAATCAATTTCATTTTAAGAGAAAATGTTTAGCAACAGAATAAAAATCAATTGTTCATAGCCTTTAATTTTTTTTAAAAAATTCTACTTCAAATTTGTATCTGTCCCTGAACTGTTAAGTAAACAAATAATCTGAAAAGAGGAAACCTTTAAAAAAAATAGTAGCTCATTTATAACCACTCTACTCTGACGGGCAATGTTTAAGTTTGACGCCGGACATGGAACAGTTACCATTCTTCTGGTTTACCCACAGAGATAGGATAATGAAATAATGAAGAAAAACCCACGCATTTTCTCTCCATCGGCCCTGTTGATGGTCACTGATATGGCCTGCCCATACTCAAGAGCCAGTTGGGAATTTACTTCCTCCACAGTCACTTCTTTCGGCAGGTCCGAGAGGAAGGGGTCACTCTAGAATGGAAAAAAAAACAGACATGGTTATAACAAGAGTACACACATCTACACCGCAGGTTACAAGAAGCGGAATTTTCCAATATACCCACGCTTATTAACCTTGACAGTATCCCCTGCGCTCTGCTCATGGCTTCTTCATGTGTCAGGGTCTCCTGGTTCGACAGATCAACATCAGTAACTGACTGCTGGTGGCTATCACCGGCCATTATTCTACAAGTGATGCTTCGTGCGAATGTCTGAGAAAGAAATACAAACAGAAATGATTCGTGAATGAAGTAGAAGACAGAAAAGAATGGGAAATGAAGTAGAAGACAGGAATGATTCGTGAATGAGGTAGAAGACAGAAAAGAATGGGAAATGAGGAAGAGAAGACAAAAAAGAATGAGAAATGAGAATGAAGTAGAAAGACAGAAAGTATGGGAAATGAGGTAGAAGACAGGAAAAAGAAATGGGAAATGAGAGGTAGAAGACAGAAAAGAATGGGAAATGAGGAATGAAGACAGGAAAGAATGGGAAATGAAGACAGAAAAGAATGAGAAATGAAGTAGAAGTTAGAAGACAGAAAAGAATGGGAAATGAAGTAGAAGACAGTAAAGAATGGGAAATGAGGTAGAAGACAGAAAGTATGTGAAATGAGGAAGAAGACAGGAAAGAATGGGAAATGAAGACAGAAAAGAATGAGAAATGAAGTAGAAGACAGAAAAGAATGGGAAATGAGGTAGAAGACAGAAAAGAATGGGAAATGAAGACAGAAAAGAATGAGAAATGAAGTAGATAGGAATGATTCGTGAATGAGGTAGAAGACAGAAAAGAATGGGAAATGAGGTAGAAGACAGAAAAGAATGGGAAATGAAGACAGAAAAGAATGAGAAATGAAGTAGAAGACGGAAAAGTATTGGAAATGAGGTAGGTAGACAGAAAAGATGGGAAATGAAGTAGAAGATAGGAATGATTCGTGAATGAGGTAGAGACCAGAAACAGAATGGGAAATGAGGTAAGAAGACAGAAAAGAATGGGAAATGAGGTGGTAGAAGACAGAAAGAATGGGAAATGAGGTAGTAGAAGACAGAAAAAAACGACATGGAATGAGGTAGAAGACAGAAAAGAATGGGAAATGAGGAAGAAGACAGAAAAGAATGGGAAATGAAGACAGAAAAGAATGAGAAATGAAGACAGAAAAGAATGAGAAATGAAGTAGAAGACAGAAAAGTGTGGGAAATGAAGACAGAAAAGTATGAGAAATGAGGTAGAAGACAGAAAAGAATGGGAAATGAAGTAGAAGACAGGAATGATTCGTGAATGAGGTAGAAGACAGAAAAGAATGGGAAATAAAGTAGAAGACAGGAATGATTCGTGAATGAGGTAGAAGACAGAAAAGAATGGGAAATGAGGAAGAAGACAAAAAAGAATGAGAAATGAAGTAGAAGACAGAAAAGTATGGGAAATGAGGTAGAAGACAGAAAAGAATGGGAAATGAGGAAGAAGACAGGAAAGAATGGGAAATGAAGACAGAAAAGAATGAGAAATGAAGTAGAAGACAGAAAAGAATGGGAAATGAAGTAGAAGACAGTAAAGAATGGGAAATGAGGTAGAAGACAGAAAAGTATGGGAAATGAGGAAGAAGACAGGAAAGAATGGGAAATGAAGACAGAAAAGAATGAGAAATGAAGTAGAAGACAGAAAAGAATGAGAAATGAAGTAGAAGACAGAAAAGAATGGGAAATGAGGTAGAAGACAGAAAAGAATGGGAAATGAAGACAGAAAAGAATGAGAAATGAAGTAGAAGATAGGAATGATTCGTGAATGAGGTAGAAGACAGAAAAGAATGGGAAATGAGGCAGAAGACAGAAAAGAATGGGAAATGAAGACAGAAAAGAATGAGAAATGAAGTAGAAGACGGAAAAGTATTGGAAATGAGGTAGACAGAAAAGAATGGGAAATGAAGTAGAAGATAGGAATGATTCGTGAATGAGGTAGAAGACAGAAAAGAATGGGAAATGAGGTAGAAGACAGAAAAGAATGGGAAATGAGGTAGAAGACAGAAAAGAATGGGAAATGAAGACAGAAAAGAATGAGAAATGAAGTAGAAGACAGAAAAGTATGGGAAATGAGGTAGAAGACAGAAAAGTATGGGAAATGAGGTAGAAGACAAAAAAGTATGGGAAATGAAGACAGAAAAGAATGAGAAATGAAGTAGAAGACAGAAAAGTGTGGGAAATGAAGACAGAAAAGTATGAGAAATGAGGTAGAAGACAGGAATGAATCTGAACATTTACATTGGTGAAACCGGCTTAAATCTCTGAGCATGCAGTTGGTACAAAGTACTAACTTTACAAACAAGCAAACTACTACTGCATGCGACTAGAGAAGGGGAATTTTCAAAAGTGGCTCTGGTGTTGGAAGGAGAAGAAATCCTCCAGAAAAATTAAATTTAAAGAATCGCGACAGCTGAACAACTCGGACAGAATTTTAATTTTTTTTTTGTTGTTGTTGTTTTTATACCTTCCCAACCAATTTCAATCCTGACTCATTTGAAGCTGTACTGGACAGTTTCCGATTTGGGATCCAGGACGGGAATAACTCCTACGTCTGCGCATAACAGCTTCCCGCAGTGATCGTGGTTGCCGACATCAAGTGAGAGTCAGCCAGTCTCTCTCCGTCGGCCGCCAGCGCGGGATCTCTGATTAAAGACCAGGAGGATTTGCGGAAAGAAAATATGAATGTTTATTTCTTCAATACGGCACGCTGCTGCTGCTGCTGCTGCTATTGTTGTTGTTTTTAATTGTTTTAGTTACTTCGATAGTTTGGGTATTAATTCATAAGCAATAAAATTGCGCAAAATTTTAATAAATATAGGCATTTTTTTTTTTTTTTAAAAAAAGTCACGTTCCGTCTCCAAAAACCAATGTCATACTTACATCCAACCTTGAACACGGCACTTCCTCCTTCCTCCCTCTCTCTCACCCCCCCCACTCCATGTAGTACTGTCAGCATGTTGATGTTTTGTCCTCTTTGTGCCAATGTTTTGATAGTTGAAGAGGGGTCTAAATGCTACAGATTTGCGTGTAATACCTGTCCATATATACAGAATGTTACCAGAAAAGTAATTTACTTTTTCCTGCTTCAGTGCACGACATTAGCTTCACTAACTACTACTACTATTATTATTATTATTATTTCGGCTGTTACTATTATAACTAGTTCTTTCTTTTATGCCCGTTTTAAATTACCATCGGTACCTGTAAAAACCCCTTCTGGGAATCAGGGCCCCGGCCCGCTGTTGATAGTAAGGACTTGGTAGAAAAATTGAGTTAATGGATCTGGATGTCGGGGAGACTGTACAACTCGGAAAATGTTGGTCCATAACACGTTTTTGGTCTACACGGACAAGCTCGCCCCCCGTATACATTCTGCTTACTGTAACCCCGGATAATGGTAATTAAAGTTAAACTAATCTGATAAGCTGTGGGCTTTCTTATACTGTACCATCCTTGCCACCAGGGACGTTCAAGTGAAACCCGGCTGCAACAGCATTGCCCGTAATGGGTATTCAGTCGGGTTTCATCTGAACATCCCCAATATTAGTGAACGAAGCAGATGACTTTGTTCCAGAATACAAATTTTACATGGTGTTCTTAGAACCCAGCTTAACTTCTTTCCTGACAGAATTCAAATTTGGTAATTCGGTGCGTGTCCCCCCCCCCCCCACCTCAACCCTTTGCAGTACTTTTTAAAGAAACTGATACCCGGTTAAAAGGAAGGTTTCAAAAGTGATGAGGGGTTTTCCCGAACTCGTTTTAATTTATAATTTACTTAATGTTCTTTCTTTCTTTTCTTTTTTTTTTTTCGGTTTCAGATTACCAATAAAAAATATCCAAAATTAAAAGAGGTGGACGATGTTCTTGGAGGTGCTGCTGCTTGGGAAAACGTCGATTCTACAGCTGGTTAGTATTATGCTAGTTCCGATAGCTTTGCCACTTCCCACACCTTCACTCAGAAGCCATGAAGCCAAACAGACATTGCCGAAATGCTAAGCTTTAATGTAACGATATAAATGGTTGGGGGGGGGGAGAGGGCGCTCTAACATTTAGCCTCATGTGTAAACCCCTAAACAAGCTCTAACGTTCTACAGCTTCGGGGGTTATCTCTGCATGTGAACACTATAATATAAAAATCTTTTTTAAAAACCCCTAAACAAGCTCTAACGTTCTACAGCTTCGGGGGTTATCTCTGCATGTGGACACAAAATAGTTAAAAATCTTTTTTAAAAACCCGAAAACAAAGCTCTAAACGTTCCTACAGCTTCGGGGGTTATCTCTGCATGTGAACACTACAAGATATAAAAATCTTTTTTAAAAACCCCTAAACAAGCTCTAACGTTCTACAGCTTCGGGGGTTATCTCTGCATGTGAACACTATAATATAAAAATCTTTTTTAAAAACCCCTAAACAAGCTCTAACGTTCTACAGCTTCAGGGGTTATCTCTGCATGTGAACACTATAATATAAAAATCTTTTTTAAAAACCCCTAAACAAGCTCTAACGTTCTACAGCTTCAGGGGTTATCTCTGCATGTGAACACTATAATATAAAACAACAACAACTTTTTTTTTCTACTGACATTAGGGTCTTAAAATGTGTTTTTTTTTAGCCATATTTTGTTCTCACAAGATAACGAGAAACCCAGATGCAAGAGGTAATTTCAGCTTATGCCATCTCTTTGCTGAAAATATACGGCATTCAGGATAAATAAAGTCCAGTCCGGCTAGGCTCTTTGAATTCATTCTTTTTTTGAGGAACCAGTATGGCTCTCATAAAAAAAAATTGTTAAATAGTTTTTACCTTGAGAAGATAATGCTAGTCTGTTTTGCAGAACTTGTTCATTTAAACTCTGTGGTTTCAGCTGAGCACTAATGTGGATAAAAGTTTTTATTTTTCCTTCCCCCCCACCAGAATTTACAAATAAAATAAAGAAAAAGAAATGCTGTTAAGGGTAGGAGTTTGATTTGCCAAGAATTAGCTTTTGGGTGGATCCATGTTTTGAAATCTAATTTTTATCTTGGAAATTATATCTTTTGATATCGTGGAGATATGAGCACATTAGTCACTGAATATGTTGATGTGAATTATTAATGTATCAGATAGGGTGAATCTTTTCTTCTTTTCAAGTTATTTTTCAGCTGTAGAAATGAGAAAATGTAGAGTTTCGTGTGTGACTAGATCGGATCTTTGAAGTATTTGCATAGTACCATCTAAATGGAATTATTATCCATGCTTTGTCAGCCCTTTTGTTATGCACTCTTTAGCGAGTGTGCCATTGATTTTTTTTATGGTGGATAGTTGGTATAACTCAGCCTTCCCTCTCTAAGGTTATTTCTTCATGTCTTGACATTTACAGAATGTCGGTAACATAACAGAGGTACTTGACTTACACTTTGCAAGCTTTTATCACCTTTAGTTATGAAATTATTGATGTTTTGGCGAATTTTTTTCCTAGTTTGCTGAGATGGCAATAATTATGTAACAACAGATGCTGATAAAAAGCTTTAAAAAAGTACAATTCAGATATCCCCAAGTCTCCATGTCTTTATTAGAATCTATGTAAACAATGTAAATTTTGAGAACTTTTTTATTGTTAGCTAAATTAAAACTGCATTTTTTGTTGTTTTTTTTTAGAAACTTGTCCAAAATGTGAACATCCAAGAGCATACTTTATGCAGATTCAGACAAGGTCAGCTGATGAACCCATGACAACGTTTTACAAATGCTGTAATGTTCAGTGTGCACATCGCTGGAAAGACTGATAATTTGCAATGTAACTGACCTCAGGAGAACTGTCGGGGACAGTGGGAAGAAATCTTGTGACAAAATAGATTATTTGAATATAAAAAGTTTTTTGTCCATCTTTTTATTACATTAAACTGTATCATAAAGGAGAAATTAATACATGCAGTATTTCATTATAATAAAACCCATTAGTCTGCAGTCTGAATGTGTCACCTAAAATGAAGCAGAGGGAACTTTTCCATTTCAATGTTACTTTTTGAGATGAATTGCTGAATGATATGTTATTAGCAGCCACAGTGTGTGAAAGGCTGAAAACTTTTCTTTCTTTTTTTGAATCGGATGACTTGTACAAATTGGCAGAAAAGTGCCAGCTAAAAAATCTTAAGGTATTTAAATGCACGTTAGTTTAAAAAAAGATTAGCAGCTATGTCAAGATTCTATGCTATTTATAGTAGAATCACTATCTAAATCAGTGATCCTCAGATTTTGATTAAAAAAAAAAACATCTTTGTTAAATATTGTTCATTTCTTAAAGTTTCTTTTATTAGACAAAAATTGTTTATATAAGACATTAAACTAGTAAATGATTGAATTGGCACAAACCATCACTGAAAATCTAAGAAATTTTAAAATTGTAAATAAGGTATTTTAAATATTTTTGTTTCTGTGTACACTAATATGCCTGAACCAAGGAAATACAACATTGTAGGTATCTCAGAAAGTACTAGTTGAACTGGTGTGAAATTTAGAAATGAATGCACAATAACCTCAAATGTTACTATCTGTTTCTTACATAGGTACCCCAGTTTTTGTTATCAGAAATTCAGGGTATAAAGACTAATAAGTATCTAAATTTTCACAAGTAAAAAATAACCAAAAAAAATTCATGTACATTAATACACATTGTAATGTGCACATTATAGTGTTCAGTAATTTTCTGAACAGACTCAATGCTGACGTTTCAGTAACGAAATAACACAGGAAGTTGATTTTACATTACATTCTTTTATTCTGCATCATAACATGGAATGCAGATATGTCACATCAAGAAGCCTAAGACATTCGCCATTCTGTCCAAGCACCATTCAGATCACTTTTAGACTGATTCTGTGCATAATTTCTGACTTCAGCAATGGTGTGATTTCCTCATACGCCCTTTTACTTCACAACTCCCCTCTAGAAAAAGTCAAGGTAGTAAATAGTGATTTCTGAAGCTATTTTTGGACTGTACTGTAATATTTGGTGAGTGCTCAGTTTTGTCTGAACCATAAATTGTGTACTAAATTTCAGGGTACTCTGTCTCTCGCAATATTTTCAAGTATAACTTAGTTGTGCCCCTGTCAAGAAACAGGCCAATCCCACCACTTCAGATTTTTACCCAAACCATGACAATTCAATCGTTCTTGTACAGCATGTGGATTACCATGACTCTATGGTGTAACTGTTGGCATCTTCATTTAGCTACTTCAAAGTACATTTCCCACCCTTGTTGGAGGCTCATTACAGAATTCTCTCTCCTCCTCTGGACTTCTGCTGCATTTTCAAACTTTGGCAATTTAGGACCGACCTTCAAACCAAGCATTTTACCATTTTCATATAACCCCTACAATAATGTCATGAAATGGTAGAGCTTTAAAGAATTTTATTTTCAGGTTGCATTATCACTGCACAAGTCTGTTCAACTAATTACCCAGTAGAATGTTCATTCTTCTGATGTGTTTGTGAAGTCTGACACGGTCCAAGACTATCATTTCTGATACCACATATTAGCAAAGGGACATTAGTTGCTTAAAATAGCATCTTTAGCAAACATGTAAATAGATGGTATAATTGTAGAGTTGGCAGATTCTTTGAAAGATGTGGTATATAGATATTTTGGAAAGATTTAGAGATACGAGACACTGCAAAACAAGTCATGGATGTTATAAACATTTTTTTTCACCCCCAGTTTTGGTTGTCATAGATTTTTTTTGAATTAAAGCCATAACTTGTACTTATTTTGTAAGGATTTACCACTAGGTTAATAGAATTATATTATTAAAAAAAAAAAAAAAGTTTACAACCAGTAGAAAAAAAAGTACCTTATACCTTGTAGTTAGGGATCAACAACTTCCAATGCAGTTGCATATTTCTTTTACAACTTTATTATTTCCTTGTAAATTACATTTATATATATTCAGAAATTCAACTAATTTTATTTATTTATTTATTTATTTATTTTAAGGTAAACACTTGCTGTAACTTTTAGCCTGAAATTACTCCAACTGGTTCCTTATCAGGGGCATGAGGTGAGGTGGAAATATCAAGTGGATAACGGCAAAGATGGATATCAAAAAAATAATGCTGGCAATTTTCTTTTCATTTTAGATACAAATGGACCTTAAAACCATTTTTTTTTAAAATTTTGTAGTAATTAATTCCAAAATATTAAATTTTTTTAACTCTTTCAAAACTTAAACCTGAATAAAAATAATCAATTCATTTACATCACAAATTGTCCAAATTCATTAAAATACAGATAATTTCTATTAAAATATTAATAAATTTTGTTATACAACAAAATTTATTTTGTATAAACTGATTTCTGACATTAACACCAATTAAACAGCAACACAATTGGTTTTATCAATTCATAAAAATATACTAGAATTTATTTTTTATAAAATATTAAAATTTTTTTCGAAATGTTACCATATACAACATAATCAGTAATAAAATGCATCTATTAATATTTATTGTGAAATATGCTTGTAACTACTCATTAGAAAATCAAATGTTCAAACATGTCACCAATTTTTTTTTTTTTTAGACATGAATGTTCAGGAAAGAATCAAAATGAATGAAAATATCTTTTGAAGCTTAACATTAGCTCAGAGCAGAAAATTGTTCAGCTTGCATTATAGCCACTGACTTTCTTTTTTAACAATACCACCTCTTACCATGGTTGTTAGTTTGCATTGAAGGTAACAATATGAATAGTGGCTGGTTTTTAATTCTACTTTCTATCCACATCTACAGGCGGACAATGAAGTCATACAAACAAAATCATAGTAATGCAAGATACCTGGAACTTAAAGGCTTTTCTACCATTTTTGGTTATTTGTGTTCTTGTGGAGCCATTTGCAGACTTATTTTCCTTAGCTGCAAAGCCAATTAGGATTCCTTGTGGAGGAAAAAAACATGCAGAGCACCTGCATTTAGAATTATGGCTGAGTCCAAACCTCAAACTAAAGATTAGGGTATTCAATTAAACAATATAGCATGAGAATGTAGCAAAGATTAGTCAGATACAAGCTTTACTCTACATAGATACTACTGATCAAGCAAGCATTTAGCACTGTGGTCTTAGCATGCATCTGGTGAACATAGTTTCCCTCACTTCTTTTCTAATATATCCCAGGTAGGGAGGTTCAAAAGACAGTGATGAAAACTGCATGTGCTGCTATTGATTTCTTTTCTCTTATGCATACTGGATTCACTGTTTAGTGAAATAAAGGTGCAATAGGCATAGAAAAAAATAAAAACTACAATTAAAACCATGTATTAAAGTGGTGTCTATTTTGGAACTAGGTTAACAGTGATAGCATAGAAACTGGGCCACTTAGGTATCTGCCCAGTGGCAATTTTCTTACCTGCATCTTTTCTCTCTGGGTACTCTATATTTGCTCTCACCACTAAATGAAGAGCATCTAAAAGATGTTACCATAGTAATCCTAACAGGGAAGGAAAGGTGTTTGTCCTATGAGTATTTTTACTGTGATGGGCCAATAAGTAGTGTTTGATCCATTTTCAAAGGATGTCAGATACAAATCTATGAATCTCAGTAATAAAGATGCCAAAAGCTAAAAATCATGTCAAAATTAGCATTCACCTTCCAAACTTTTATAATACTGAGTTTCTAGAATTGTACAGTAAAGGTAAAGATTCAATTCTCAGATATTAAATTTGGTATCTAGGTCTATCTTTATATGCTGATTGTCCTATACATATATGCTTTGATCAAGCCTCTGAATTCACTATTTTCAAAACAAAATATTGTGTAACTGCAATAATGAGAACAGTAGCATAATGAATAATTGTTTCCTTAAAGAAAATGCAAGGAAAGCAAGCCATGTTATTCAGTATAGCGTAAATCTGATCTTGATGCAAAAGTCAGCACTAGTTGAATTAAGTTTCAGTTATACATTGTTTAATCCTTCATTTTTTAATGTCTTCTCTTATACCCTTTCAGCACCATTATCATCATAGGGCAGAAACCAGTCCAAATGGCAATCTGTTCATTTCTGTAGTCATTCTGTTTTTTATAAGGCCAAGTTGTTGGCCACATACTCAATCTGCCCCATGTTTTCTGGGCTTTAGACCAGCAACTAAACTGAGGTGCAACAGGTGACAGAATGGAAAGTCCCTACTGGAACTCCTCATTTAGCAGTGGGAAAAAATCCACATCAAAAGGACGAACTTCTACAGAAGGTCAAGAAGAAACCATGCAAAAGTAGTTTACCAAACTAAGTGTCACTAAAAGAGATCAAACTTAGGCCCTCAAATACAATAGGCTTGTATGCTTTGCATGCAGTCATCTTTTGATATATCTTTAGCCAAGCATACCTCTGATAACACAATTAAAGTATCACAAATATTTTCTTCCTATATAAAAAAATTTAAATAAATAACTTTTACACAAATTAAAAACAAGGAAATTATGAATATTTAAATCTAATGCAGGTGTATAGAATATGAAGCAAGTTTATATCCACTGTTAATTAAGAAATTGCTCCCATGATGATCTAGTATTAAACATGGGCACAGTTATCTCTTTCTGCCCTTCAATTATTCAATTACAAGTATAATTGCAGTTTTGGGCTTCACTGTTTACATAATAAACTCTAACAGTTCTTGATGGACATCTTTTATTCAAATTAATACTAATGCTAACAGTTTGTTGGTTTCTGTATGTTGCATTGTGGGAGCATTTTCTTAATTTTCTCAGACAAAATTTTTTTCAATTCCATGCACCTGGCCAACCCCCTTTTTTTTTTTTTTAAATTCCTTAAGCAGGACAGCTAGTTGCCTTCAGAATTATGTATATGCTAGCTTTTGTTTTTTTTTCCAGCTGGTGCCTGCATCCCATTGGTATTACCAAGGAATCTGATTCCTGCTGTTACAATCAAGTTATGAGGTTGTTTTCTGGCAATATGCAATTTTATAATCTTTGACTGCAACTATTTCACGGCTAGTAATCTTATTTACTACTACATTTACCTGTTGGCAAACATCTTTAACATTTTGGTTAAAAATATGAACTAACAAAATTCACAATAATATAAAGTACAATCTGAGATGAAGCGCTGAACTAAGTTTTCAAGCATCACTGTCCATCTTTCAATGACATTTTGATTCTTAACTCTACATAACAGTAGCCATATTGTTCTGCTCAAAGTTGCCTTGGTGACTGCTTTTAAAAAAAAAGTTAACAGGTGTAAAACTAAACAGCTTACAAACTATTGCTGCTTCTCGACTGGTTTTACTGCAGTCCAGTGATGCTGAAGATGCTTGTTGAGTTCATATTTACGTACAAAATCCTTCCGACATACATGGCAAACATGTGGTTTGTTTTTTGAGTGGATACTCTGGATGTGCCGCTTCAGGTGGTCACTGCGGCTAAAATGTTTCCCACACATGTCACACCGATGTGGTTTTTCCCCTGTGTGAATGGATGTATGGCGTTTCAGATGGATTTTCTTGGCAAACGCCACTCCACAGGTAAAGCACTGGAATGGTTTCTCACCTGTGTGTGTTCGGATGTGGACTTTCAGAATGCAGTAACTTCCAAAGCCTTTCCGGCAATATGGACACACAAATGGACGCTCTCCTGTGTGCGTCCGCATGTGCACCTGTAAGTTTGACTTGGTGCTGTAACTTTTATCACACACAGTACACATAAATGCACCAACAGAGTGTGTCTTTATGTGCTTGCCCAATTTGGTTCTGTCGGGAAAGTTTTTCCCACACATTGGGCACACATGACAAAATAGCTGCTCAGAGTTTATCCCACCCAAGGGTGGTGGTGGTGGTGGAGGTGGAGGTGGGTGCAAGGGTTGAAATCTGGGTGGGAATGGAGGAGATAGAGGGTGGAGGTTAGGGGGCGGAAGTGGAGTCAAAGATATAGAGGGTGCAAGTATATTTTGAAGACTGACTGGACAGGGTTCACTTTTCGTGTGGACATAATTATTGTTCGGCAAATTTTGGATAGTCAGACTTTCATTATGTCCAGTAATGTTCATTGGACAGGATTCACTTTTCATCTCCATGAAATTCTGATCTGATGCATTCTGAGGCACAGGAGTGGGTAAATGATTAACCCTTTCTTCATTTCTAGTAGTAATGGAGCATGACTCGTTATTTGTGTCTATGTAATTTTGACTGCGAATATACCGACGTATGGGCTGTAATCTATCAAGTCTTTCGTGTCCTTCCATATGAACTTTGTGTTGCTCTTCTGTTTCAGAGACCTCCCCACACATTACACAGATGAGAAATTTGTCATTCTCGTCTTTTACACTGGATGATAAATTTTCACTGCTGGACTGAAGGCTTTCCCTGGACAACTCTCTGTCTGTGCCATTAGTCTCTTGACCATCTGATGCATTCATGTCTGCAGAAAAAAAGGATTACATTTCAAGTTTCTTAAAAAAACAAAAACGTTTTTGTTAAACTTATACATAGTTCTGACAGGTGGGATAAACAGAGAAACCATATGCCTGCAGAAAAATCTCAATACCTGAAAACCTCTAATGGCATTAACAAGGTCATGAATAAAAATTCGCTTCACCATGTCATAATGGTGTATAAGTCCCTTTATAATAATTCACTTCACCAAGGTGTCATAATGGTGTATAAGCCCCTTTATAACAATGACTTTTAAGTAACAAAAGGCAAACTAAAAATATCCTTCTATGACATGAATTTTCTGTTATATCACAACTGATACCTTACCTGTCAAAAAATGATATAATTATCAAATTTTAAAAAAATCTTTAACATTACTTTTTTCTGAATGGACAATGGAAATTATTATTACATTGCTGCACCCAACTTACCTTCCAATGGATAATCTTTGAACTTCTCTTTTAGGAATGGTAGTCGTTCTGCAATCTAGAAATGAGATGCTGACATTAACACAGAAACCAACTGCTGTAGAAGAGCTTTTACAAATGTATAAAGATTTTGTAAATATTGCACTAAATATATTTTTAAAAAATTAATGTAATCATAAGTATTAAGCATCCAACAGTGGTGTGGTTTTCTCAAGTGGCTGCAGTTAATTTCTTTTCCAGAGCCATTTCAATATCTTGGTACAGTTGAGTTTGCTCTTCCTGTGACATGATATAAAGATTATAATTTTATCTTTATTTTTTAACAGCATAGATAATGCCACTGTTAGAGTTTATTATTGCTGTTTTCTTTTTACTCTGTCTGAATTTTGAGAAATAGTTTATATTTTGTCTGAAACTTGCAGATGAAAATGTACACAACAAAATGTTAAGATTCTTAGAGATCTAAATAATAGCTAAAAGGAGTATTTAACAGTAGGTTTCCAAGTCTTTATTTTAAGGAAATAAAATAAGTAAATAAACAAATAAAATCTCTGTTAATACAAAAAAGTCTAACTAACCTTCTGCTAAACAAGAGAAAAGGTTTCATACTAAACTGAAACATAAGAAATGGAGGGAAAATTTTAAAAATTAAATATATTCCTTTAGTGGAAACACTCATTTTATCATGCAGAGTTGGTTATTCAGTAGTTCTTTTGATATTTCTATTACTACATGTAACATTATTATATACAACTTAAATGGCAGTGATTTTGTTGGCAATGATTTAAAATGAATGGAAAACGTTTTAAACGAATCATTTGATATGATTAATGTAAGGTTATGTATATATTTGTAGATTTCAACCAAAACTGTATTGAAAAATGCTGTCAGTTGCTTCTAAAGACAAATGAAAATGCCAGATTATATAATACGCATTTTCTCATGACTATGGAGGAAGAACAATAATAATTATTTTAAATAATGCATTAGTTAGGCAATATTTCACCATTAAATCATAACTTTAAATGTTATCAACAGCCACAAGAGAACTAAGCTTCTGTTCTCATATTCTCCTGACTTACATGAGACAGATATTTACTCCGAGCTGCTGTGTTATAGTTGAACCACTGGTCAACTGTATATTCCAACTCTGTTTCAGATAGTGTACCAGGAAGCACCTCTCCAATGTAGCTCGCAAACTCTTCGTACTCAAGTTCTTTGAAAGAATCCTCCTGTAGAATCTGTCAAAGAAAGCAACAGATAAACAAATGAATTTCAAATATTTCAGAAAAACTAAACAGAAAGTCACAAGAAATGAAAACTTAGAAATAACACAAACTTAAGCCTTATAAAACAATATGTTTTCAAACAAACTTTTTTCTTTTTTTTTGCTATAACATCTATGTTTTAAGCCAAATTGTTTAACAGTATTCAAAGTTTCAAAAAGTCTTCAAATGAGTGCAAACCCACCCTCCATTTAGAATGAGATCTAGCTAATTTCTAAGCATAAAGCTACATTCAAGGTTAATCTATTTACTTTTCAAGATTATGCTATGCAGGTTATGTAGAATTACACTAAAAAAATACAGATGTTTTTTACTATTGCCAAAAAACAATGGCTGAGTATAGACCCATGCCACTTTCTGTAATAGTCAAACAAACAATGGCTGAGTATAGACCCATGCCACTTTCTGTAATAGTCAAACAAACAATGGCTGAGTATAGACCCATGCCACTTTCTGTAATAGTCAAACAAACAATGGCTGAGTATAGACCCATGCCACTTTCTGTAATAGTCAAACAAACAATGGCTGAGTATAGACCCATGCCACTTTCTGTAATAGTCAAACAAACAATGGCCAAGTATAGCCCCATGCCACTTTCTATAATAGTCAAACAAACAATGGCTGAGTATAGACCCATGCCACTTTCTGTAATAGTCAAACAAACAATGGCCAAGTATAGCCCCATGCCACTTTCTGTAATAGTCAAACAAACAATGGCCAAGTATAGCCCCATGCCACTTTCTGTAATAGTCAAACCAACAATGGCTGAGTATAGACCCATGCCACTTTCTGTAATGGTCAAACAAATAATGGCTGAGTATAGACCCATGCCACTTTCTGTAATAGTCAAACAAACAATGGCCAAGTATAGCCCCATGCCACTTTCTGTAATAGTCAAACCAACAATGGCTGAGTATAGACCCATGCCACTTTCTGTAATGGTCAAACAAACAATGGCTGAGTATAGACCCATGCCACTTTCTGTAATAGTCAAACAAATAATGGCTGAGTATAGACCCATGCCACTTTCTGTAATAGTCAAACAAACAATGGCTGAGTATAGACCCATGCCACTTTCTGTAATAGTCAAACAAACAAAGGAAAATAAAGGTCCAGTACCTTCTCTTTAAAGCAGTTTTAAAAATCATGTTATTGAAAGCTCTGTATTCAGTTACAAAATAATTTTGCTTTAATTATTAGGTTGAAAAAGAATTAATGTGCTCTTATTTGCTGATTGTGGATTGTAATAGCAGATAAATAGTAAATAAAGAAAAAAATATATATAGGCATTTATAATTAACCTTTTGTTTTCTGTGAATTGATTATTGAAAACGAAAAAAAAAGATAAAAGAAATACCATTGCTTCAGAGAATACAATCAAAAATTGATTTACTGAGATGGTGTTAAATATCTACTATACTGGCCACATGATTAATATTACTAAAATAAAGCCAAATGAAAATGAAAGTATTAGATTACATTTCTCAAACATTCCATCAGCAACAGGATTTTAAACTGTTTAATTTGACCATCAGTCTGGAGAGAGAAAGAATATAGATGTTGCCAGACTATGATCAACATTAAAAAAAAAGTGGCATGTTGTCAAATGAAGTTTTTTTTTGTTATTACTCAATCAGATGAGATTATTTCAACGGTATGCTCAAAGATGATATTTTTTACAAACAAGAAGCTAATTAACACTGTAGTATATGCCTAGATGCATAGATTAAGTTCAGAATGCCTACCATGCTACTTATTCCCAAAATCTGGAAGAAAACTAAAAACTACAGTTAAATAAAGTGGTTTGTCATATTTTGAGCAGCAAATCAGTGATAGTAGTATTACTTGTCTGTTATTTAGCATCATCAAGAAAAACTGTGTTAAATAACTGCTTCATTGCTTGAAATATTTAAGTTTAGTATGGATACAAAAGGAAATTATATATTTTGACAGAAGTATTCAAAGTTTTGTGATATTTTAAAAATTAGTTGATATGATACAGATTAATTTAATGTTATGCTTCATGCATTCTGGTTACTTAATTCATCTCCCCTTCTCTCAGATGATGTTTAACAAAAGCTAATGTGTGCAAAAATTCTGCACTCATTAATCAGCTGTAAACTGTTAATCAATTAGGATTATTTTCTTCTTGCTAAAAATACAGGTTATGTTTAAATATTTTATTTATTAATGTGTTCTATAGAAAAAGAGTCAGATCTTTCTTTAATGTGGAACTTTCTTAGCCCACTTCCCATATTTATGCCAGATTATGTTCCAGAAGATACAGTAATTCATCTTATTACAAAAAATGTTATTATATACTTTACATTCTTTAAATCTTTTCCTGAAATTTTAAATTAAAAAAGTTTAGTAAGAACCATTACAAAAAGGAAAAAAAATTTGTTTACGTGCTTTTATGCAGAATTTTGAACTGAAAAGTTACATACATTTTCTTTCTTTGTCTATTTTTAACTTTATTTAGTAAATAAACTCTTCTTAATTATATTTCATGCATTAAACTTTTTTATTATCTATCTAGGAATAATATAAAGTAATTTATTTTAATTATTTCCCTTCTCAGAGAGTTAAAACAGATTATATTCCCTCCGTTTTAGGGGGAGGACCTGCAATCCTCCTATAAAGTCCATTCTTCTTGTCCCCTCCCCCATGTTGTTATAAATTTTTTTCACATCAAAGCACAAAATTTGAAAACAATAACAAAAAAAACCTAATTAAATATCTGCCAAACACTTAGTGTTTATTACCTTACTAAAGTTAGCCTTAATAAACTTTTCGCTCTCTTTCTGCAAGCCAGCACACAAACACCTAACAGCTATTTTCCGACACTTTAAACAGTTCTCAACATTCATCTGTGACTTCAGAAAGTCACAGCAAAGAGTCTTTATCTCCTCCACCTGAAGAAGACAGGCCACAGGTAGAATTGTCCAAACGTTTTCCTCATGCACCGAGATAGCCGATGTATAAAAGAACTCTACTACGGTTTCCACAGCTTCCCAGTCCACTCCATTGAGGTAAATCTCACGTGGGTTCTGTTTGCTGTGAAGCTGAAGGAGGCTATGGAAGTAAGGTGTGCATGCAACAAGAATGAGGCGATGTGCAGGTATCTTGTGCTGGTCGATAACGAGATCAATGTCACACAGCTCCTTCCTCCGCCACAGTTTGTTGACAGCTTGGATCACATGATCTGCATGACTCACTGATGTGTAATGGAGGGCATTGTCCATACTGTAGAATGCAGTTTCTAAAAAAAAGAAAGAAAATTCAACAGGTAATGGACTAATTGAATGTTTTTAAATACTCAATACAAGATTGTCTGCGAATGTCAATCTACAAATGTGAGTCTGTGCAGAGTCAACAAATACAAAATAACCCGTGCATTTTCCCATGAAAATAAAAGCAATCTTCCAAAAGTGTACACTTACCAATTTTAGCTTACCCCGTGTAATACAGTAAGGCAGTGGCATTTTTCTAAACCTCACTGTTGACTGTTTTAACTAGAAGTTGGTGATAGAGAGAAGGAATGGCAGTTGTAAAGAACTGGAATGACTTGAATGTCATGACCCCTGTACTAACAGAAGATCCAAATGAAAGGCATCAAAGTAATGACACAAGATATCTGCAGAAGATCTGCTAGTTTGCCAGAATGAGCATAATGTCCTGTTTAGTATAAAATACTAATATTTTTCTTCATGTCTGAGACTAGGACAATTTAAATAATGAACAGGTTAGAAGAACTATCATCCGTCAAAATGTAGTTCCTGTAAAGTAGTAACTTTCTGTTTGAATTTTTTTCTTAATGTCACTAACATTATCTCACAGGGCTAACAATCACAAATGGCAGGAATGACAAATAGAGAATCTGTAAATTTATGCTGAAGAAAGAGAATAAACAAATTTTATTTCAGAGGTAAAAATGTGAAAATGCAACTTTAATAATATCAAAGAAAAACTATTCTGCAGCTGAAATGTGTTATCTTTTGTGTTTTCACAAGTAAGTACATACCACACAATGGGTAAGAAAAGCTTTTTTTAAAAAAAAGAACTGTTTAAAGACACAGTACACATTTCTTTACTTTGTGTCAGTTTTGAGGATTCAGCAAAAAAAAAAACAAAGTCCTTATTTGCATTGAATGGTGTCACACATCTAAAAATCTAATTTGATCAACTGATCCACAGAAAAAGGCTCAGTATAGGATATGGCAAAGGGTACAGTAAATACATAAATCCATATGACCTCTTTGATTTTCTGTCTAGCAATTATCATTTAAGTATATATGCTAATTTTGAAAATCTTTATTACACCAACAAAACTGATATAACTACCATCCAAAGTGCCATGAACAGTTGTCTGGCTTCCTTCAAGAACCAATAAATTAAGAAATACTTCCATTTATTTACTTACTAATTTGTAAATTGTTATAGTGTTTATTCTGGTTTCTGCTTCAGGTTTTTAATTATGTTCAACACATATGTCACACATTCTTAACAACTACTGTGTTAAATACACAAATTATTCAATAGCCTAAAGATAGCATAAGATGGGATGTGATTCTTGTCAACAATGAATACAACAAATATGTCACAAATGATTATTTTTCCTGCTTTCATACATACACTTTTCAAGTGACACAATCCCCACTTCTAAAAGTGAAGCATAGCTAATATAGGGAATAATTTATCTAGTAACTGCAATTTCTTGAAAAAATTTACACGGGCAGACCAGTTCAGGAAAGGAGCAAGTGCAAAATTCTGGGAGACGTGGGTAGGTGGTTGGGGGGGGGGGGGTGTGAAGGGAGATAACCGTTTTTTTTCTTCTTCTGAAATTAAGGTTCTTATTGTCATCGAGTACCCAAGGATTGCATTTGTAGTTAAAAAAAATTTTAAAAAAACAACAAATTGTTGCACCAATGAGAGTTAACAGCGGGGTGAACTCAACAGGATTCAAACTCCAACAGCCTCCCAACCTCCACGACCAATACACACATACAAATAAATCCTATCTACTCAAATGTGATTTCGTTTAATCACCGCGAGGAGGCAAGAAGCCATGTTTCTTACAAATCTTCTCTCTCCTTTATATATATATCTGACCAAATGAAAGAATTTAATAATTTTCCCCAGATTTCCCCTCTTTGGATAGCATCAACTTCAGTCGTAGAAAAAAATTAAACAAAAACATTAAGCATTCCGGAACAAAAGATATTCTTTTAAGTGCAAATAAGCACTATATATATATATATATATACATTATTTTCTTGAGTTCAATAGAATAAAATTGCATAGATTTTTCTCTTTTTCCATTCGAGTTCCTCCTGAAGACTGGTTCTGGAAAAGAATACTTCTTTATCGTCTTAACAAACCCTAACCCCACCCCCAGGGGGGTATAGTGGTGGTGGTGGTGGGAGGGGGGGGGGTTTGACTTTCACGTCCCTTGGAGTAATGGCAAAAAATGTCCATCTTCCCGGTGTTAGATCAGACTTCGCCAAACTGCTAAGCTCGAGGCTGGATCAGAGCCGGTGATTCCGTCCAAGAGTCGGCTGGCTGGCTGGTCGTCCAGACGTGCTATGGAGACGCCCTGTTAAGTGGTCAGGGTGTATGGACGTTCGAAAAGGGAAACAAACTAGAATCTTAGTATCTTAAAACCACCACCCCCATCCCTGCGATCTTAGCGCCGTTTCTCACCACCACGTATCCTCCTTTCTTTCTATTTTTTGGGACCAGGTGTCGTCAGCCTTTTCCCTTTTCCTCTGGAAAAAAAAAAAAAAAAACTCAATCGCTTCACTTCGATGCGAAAGTTGCTCGGTCGTGTCCCGCGTTGGTTTTGTCCACCCTGCGGCTGAATGCAAAGACAAACTGCATAGAGAAGTAAGTAAATCCATCCATCGCCCCTGCCCGCCTCCCCAGGAGAGGGGGGGGGGCTATACAATGTGATTGTGGTGTGCATGTGTGTGTGTATACATACACACATGTGTGTATAATTACTTAATTTTAAAAAAAAGCCGGAAAGGTCTAGACTACTAAGCAGCTGCAAGCAAGACCGACGGGGACGAAGGGATGCTGTGAGAAGAGGAAGAACTATTTAATATGGCACAAATGCTGCTGCGGGTAGGTGACGACGACGACCGGTGGTGGATCACGATCGCCGGGGCATCTATCCTCCTCCTCTCTCTCTCTCTCTCTCCTTTTTTGCAACAACAATGGCGAACCATGCGTGGAGGAGAATCGTAACGTGGGAAGAAACGCCCCTCCGAGTTCCGACCAACTCGGCTCCTTCTCCTCCTCCTATCCTTCCCTCCTTTCTCTCTCTCTCTCCTCCCCCCCCCCCCGAAACCACCTTTTGTTTTGTTTTGTTTTGTTTGGTTTGGTTTGGTTTGGGTTTTTTTTTTTGGTTTTTTTGTTTTTTTTTTAATAAATTATCCAGCCCCCGGTCGGTCGGCAGCCCCGATTTCCGACGAGACCAGAAACCCCGAGCCGAACAACCTGCGAGAGCAATTTTCCCCCTCCCCTCCCCTCCCCCGCACCCCCTCCCGCACCCCCCGGGTGCACTCAGCAGGATGGCGTGACGGAACAATGGAATATGTAAATAAGTGGGGGGAGGACGGGGATAAAAACTGCTCGCTCCGTCATTTACCTGAGATTGTGGCCTACATCCCGAACCCTCCCGACTGTCTTGAGGAGGACATTCCCGACAGCGACGAACGTCATCGCTTCGTGCGCTGCTGCACAGACGGGTTAATGCAAAAAACCCTCCCGGTCGGCATGGTAACTACGCCGATGCGTTACCGAAGACCGGTTTACAGATAACAAGCAGGAATGTTATAAAGTTTTTACCGTCATATATATATATGTGTTTTTTTTTTTCTTTTCCCCCCCCCCCCTCCTGCAGATGGAGTTCCAAGGCTGCAGGATATTAGAATTGGCTTTCTTCACTAAGCTATGTATGTGTGTGTGTGTGAGTTTCATTTCTGGGCTCAAAGTAGCCTATTGATCAATAAAATGGCATTGTCTCCGCCAGTAAAAGAACAAACTTGCTATAAAGCGTGTGAAAAATAAACTGCGATTAATGTCGATTCGTGTGGATGTTTGAGTTACAGCTTCTCTTTTATGTATGTAAAAAAAAAACAACAAACTTGTGCACTAGTTATTTCTTTCACTACCTCTGGCAGAGAGATGCTGCCTGCGAAAACCTGGCGCGGTTACAAGTACGAAACGAGCGGGGGACGATAGGATGCTTTCACACCTGTACGGCCCCTTTTTTAAAAGTTAAATATAAATAAATAAATTGCTATTTTAAGAGTTAAATTTGTCTAGAATATAGCTAACTCTAAAAGCAATTACCATTTTTAAAAAAAAAAAACAAACAAACATTATTAAGTTATTAATTTACTGAAAGGGTTAATAAACATACCTGGTAAAGTAGTAGTATATTTATAGTCAAAACTGTATGGTAGCTCTAGTGTCCTTTATAGGAGATGGTATCTGGCGTAGCTCTGTTTCCGGTTTTTCTAATTAGAAATTTGGATTAATCTTATGATGGATTATTTCGAATGTAAGCATTGCCAAGAATTGGTACACTTTTAAGCCAAGTTCTAGAAAATTTCTAAAACCATGAAATGTCGCTTCTAAGAAATCTTTATGACAGAACCAGAATTACAGTTATTATTTCTATATGTTCATCGTAACCAAGATTGAGGGGGGAAATATTAAAAACAACTAAATAAACACAGGGAAAAAAAAAACCCCTTTGATAATGCGAAAGATTTTAATTGTTTCATTTTTATTTTGCAGTAGTGGATGGACAAAATATTAAAGTTACTATACTGTCTGTGATTATCAGTAAGTTGATGCTAGTGACACCAAAGCATAAATTTACACATTAATGTACCTGTAGTCATTTGCTAAGGGGAGGGGGAAATTATGCTAAGATAGCCATTCTACAGTTAAAATTTGTATTTTCTTTGAATTTTATCACAAAAGATTTTTGAGCACAGTATGGGCATGGAAAATGTTGTTTCTTTCACTGAAAAATTGCCAGTAATGGCTAGAAATTTGAGGGACTGTATTTTTAAATTTGCACCAGCAACAGTTTGTAACTGTACAGTTGACTGATGTTTTCTGGTCTATCAAGGGTGATATTTCATCTTTACTATCACAACAATATGACAGCATGGGAGATCTAAGACATGTAGACCTCCCCCCAACCAAGACATAGCCTATCCAGTTACTTTCAGGGAACACATGAGAGAGACAACACCACAAAAGGCTGGTCATTTTGGATATTTATTTTAAAAATTGATAAAGTATGGAAATAGCTTTCTTCAGTATGTTGTAAGGAAAAATTTACTTTACAAGGTGTTTCCAAGGGCCCTGGTGGATTTTTATTCTTTTGCAGGTGTTTATCTGTACTTAGTGACCAACTAACTCCTCAACAAGCAAACGTGAATTATATTTGATCAGACATAAGCACCTATGTAATCTAAGGTGAATGTGCACCAGTTCATAGTTAAGCACATTCTAATCTCTAAAATCTGACATGAATCAATTAAGGAATATGCAAATATTCAATTCCAAATCTTTTGTGACAGTCTGCATATTTATATAATATGTTTGTTTCATTAGAAGAATTTCTTTAAAGATGTATTAGTTAGTACAACTTTTATATGCAGAATCTTTAGCAGAGATAGAAACATTTTAAACAAGTTGACACAGTCGTAGTATGTACACCAAATCATATTCCATAGTTTCTAACATCTATAACACAATGCACTGCAGTTATGCTTCTTGAAAAGAAAAAAAAAACCTTTCTAGATTCAAAAACCTTATCTTCTAACACTGTGAAAAAAAACAGAATCTACCTGTCATAAAACATTAGTGAAAAGGCATTCTACCTTTCTCCCCAAGAAAATAGAACAGCCAAAAAAGGTGAAGATGATGATGGAATGATCATATACTTTATTTAGTATGCAAATGTATGTACTTATTAATACAGTTTTTTAAAAGAGTCATTCTAGTCCACACTGGTTTTACTTCCATTCGGGAATGAGTAAGTTCATCTTCAAGTAAGAGATCACTCCAGAAAGACATAATCTAAAATAGGCAAACAAGAGAATTCAGTTGTGTGGGAATATTCTCAAAATTGGAATGCATATCATATTCATGGTTGGTCAACTTTCTGCACTGCCATCAACAGATGGTGTTTTGTTAATTTTTGGATAAGTAAAATAATATTATTATTATTATTATTATATTATTATAATAATAATAATAATAATAATAATAATAATAATAATACTACTACTACTACTACTACTACTACTACTACCTATATATATATATATATATATATTTTTTACTCTGTCAATCCTTGTTTTTTTGAAAAATTTTGAAAATTGTCTTATGAACCAAACATCCGATAATATAATTTTGCACAAATTACATGTTTAATGCATTTACTTATTTGCTTATCTTGAATATTAGTGTCACACGAACCCAAGTTACTGGTCCCACTCTGAGTAACTCCATCAACCATGCGCTAATATTTACACAGTTTTTACTAAACACGTACACGTGTTTTGATGACGTCAGCCATGTAGCTAAACATCATGGCCACTCACCACCGACCGTCGTGCGGTCAGGGAAAGAAAAAAGTTCAGGTTGGCGAATTCATATGGGTTTTTACGAAGGGAATTTCCGACGCTTATGCATTCTTCGTGCATTATGCTCGGCGGAGGCGGTATCTGTTCCCTCCCCGAAGCTGCTTAAACGCTGGTTGGCGATCACGATCTGCATGTTTATAGTGATGTGTGCTTCCCCGACCCCTGGAAGGAGGAAATCGAGTCCCTGCCCCTCTCCCCCTCTCCCCCTCCCCACCACCACCACCGACGCAGTTAAAGATTCCGAACAGAAAGGACGATTCCTTCTTCTTCTTCTCCTTTAAAAAAAAAAAAAAATGGTGGTGGTGGGGGACCCGGCAAGAAGAACAATCCAGACTATTTACCCTGACAAGCCCGTGTGAATATCTTGGGAGGAGGGGGGGGGTGGGGTGTACCCCTCTCTAGGGAGACTGGGGGGGGTGGGGGTGATGTGCGATGGTCGTTTGTTACCCGGTTGCGACGCTGTCGAGTTTGGAATTTAAAAATTAAAAACGAATAAGAAGGGACAGCTGGGAGGAAAGTGAAACGGCCGAAGGATAAGTAGAGAGAGAGAGGAGGGGGTTGTGATACTCTAGCTGTTGTTGAAGCTGGTGTCCGCAGACGTTTCGGTTATGGCGAGAGTTAAGTCGTCAGGGAATTAATTGAGCGTCTGCTCTGGTTGTTGCACTGAACAAAAGAAAAACAACAAAAAAAAAGGGTGGGGGGGGGACATCATACGAAGCTAACCGTCTTCGTTATCGCTGCTATTTCATAGTAACAGTACATCAATTAATTAGTAATGATGCTAGTGAGATCATTAATCGGTTTTGATTTGATGCTGCTGATGGACGCCTGTTCAAATAACAGGTGTCTAGTATAGATTACAACAACAGCAAGTTGTTATACGCGTCACCGTGGGATAATTAAACGAGTTCAAATGCGCATTTTTGGGGTTTCAACATGACTTGGGACATTGGTTTTATTTCTCCCTCCCTACCTCAGCATTGTAGAATTTTCTTAGTTTCTGAAACTTATGCTTTTAGTTATTGCCTTTTTTTTTTGTTTTTTTCACTAAATCCTGAAAGAAAGAAAGACGGGTAAGATTGATAGTGGATCTTCTTCACGTGTAAGAATTGGTGCTTTCCCTTTTATTTTAATCTGTCAGATGCCCACCAAATTAAAGGGTATTTGATTTTGCTTACTAATCCAAAATTAATGCAAAACACTATAATAAATGTTTGTTACCATTCTAGGCTCTCTCTCTCTCTCTCTCTCTCTCCATCTCTCTCATCTCTCTCTCTCTCTCTTATCTCCCATCTCTCCCCTCTCTCTCTCTCTCCATCTCTCTCTCCATCTCTCTCCCATCTCTCTCTCTCCTCTCTCCATCTCTCTCTCTCTCTCTCTCCCATCTCTCTCTCTCTCTCCATCTCTCTCCATCTCTCTCCTCTCTCCTCCTCCATCTCCCATCCTCTCTCTCTCCATCTCTCCATCTCTCTCTCTCTCTCCTCTCTCTCTCTCTCTCTCTCTCCTCCTCTCTCTCTCTCTCTCTCCATCTCTCCTCTCTCTCTCCCTCCTGTGTGTTTGTGTTTGTGGAGTTGTCCTTATCTTAAGTTGCTTCTGAAAAGTAAGGTAACTTTTCAGTGACCCAG
Organism: Nautilus pompilius; assembly: GCA_018389105.1. NCBI lineage: Eukaryota > Metazoa > Mollusca > Cephalopoda > Nautilida > Nautilidae > Nautilus > Nautilus pompilius. Next base: position 679,030 of record JACATO010000069.1, on the reverse strand, counting down.
AATAAAAAAATAAACAATTTTGCTGTCTTGACAGCTAAAGCAGGCTAATTCTCACTTTTTTAAACTACTGCAAGCAAAGACTAGAATGGAACATTATGATTGTGCTTTCTCAATCCCTAGAGCTTCACATTAAATAGGTTGTGCACATACAAAGAGAGAAGTTTTCTCAAGAGAAGCAACCAAAAACTTTTTATTTGGAGCACTCTTTATAAAGATAAAATGGAACTTTTGATAAATATAGAGATAGGAATAGGAGTAAATTCTTATCCACAAAGACTCAGCAAATATTGTTATCCTGTTTAGAAAACTGAAAATTATACATTGGGGTCAAATTGATTTCAATATCTGTGTGGTGTATTTGCAATAATTTATGGTTTATAGATTAATATGAGAAAACAAGGCAAAAAATGGTAATCAAAGAACTTGTGAGAAAAGAACTGCACTCTTCAAAGAACTCCAGGAGAAAAATAGTTAAGCAAGCATATTTTTATAGTGATAATAATCTTTCTATAAACATTAAATCAGCTGTCATTGTCTCCTTAGGTGCTCTTTCTTATTACTCTGAAAAAATATGAATTTGATGGAAGATATTTTGAGTGCACACCACCAAAACTCAGCATGTGAAGTGTCAAGAGATCACTGAGAAATTCCACAGCTGCATGATATTTGGTCCCATCTGAGAGACTATGTGCTCATATAATTGGTTGGTTACATGCATCTGAGAATGACTGAGTGAATGAATAAAACTGGGAAAATTATACATGTTTTTGATATCTATCTAAACATACTCTAGCATATATGTGATAAATCTCAAGACTTCTAGACAGGATTTTTTACTCTTTCTAAATCTTATTTGGTTATTGGTTTTGTAATAATAGTTAATTCATTGGACATAAACATGAATGAATTCGAAACAAACTTTTCTACAAACAGTTTCCAGAATTACTCATAATTGAGCCACTAGTTAATAATGCTTTAGAAGTGATTATTGTTCATCAGTTTTTGCTAATCTGCTGAATATGTATGATACTAACTTGAGAGCATTGTATATTTATTTTTTAGTTTAATTTGACTGAGACTTTGTGTTGGTAATTTTTTTTTTTCAGATTATACAAGCTAATAGTAGAGTTTCTTTGTATGTGGGCCCCTCAGATAAAGCAGTAAGATAGATTGATGAGGTGATCTTTTAGATCGATTATCTCTAATCAGAAGCTTCTAGTTATCTTGATTGTTTTATTTTGTAAAGAGATTTGATCTTTTTAAAATTTATTTGTTTGTTTGTTTGTTTTTTTTTTTTTTTTTTCAGGTTTCCTTTGTCATACGAGATGAAGTTGAACGGTATCATCGCTCAGGCGTGAATGCTCTGCAGTATGATTCTTCTCTTAACCGCCTCTACACTGCAGGTCGAGATTCTATCATCAGAATATGGAATGTAAGAACAAACACAAACCGGGTACGTGCTTGTTGTCACATGTAGTTTTAGCTTATTTTAATGATATCAGCCAAGCAAATAAATATAAATAATTGTTAAAAATGCAATGCTTGAATAGTTGTGAAGTCCATTTCTTGTGTGTGTATCATATCACATAACATAGATAGTCTCTATTTTCACTAACATTATTTGCTTTATTTTTTTTTTCTTTCCAAAATACACAATTTTGTACTTTCTGTGCATATATGAAACCTTTGGATGCTAAAGTAAAAAAAGTTCTAATTTTTTCTTTCTGTTTTTAACAAAAGTTTCTTAAATGTCTTCTCATTTTTGTGTGATTTTAATGAAAAGAGATTTATTACGGTCTCCTTTAAAGATGATAAAAAGGAACTGCAAGTGATGGAACTTACATTTTGAAAACAGAAGAACTTACTTTTTATGGGGGGGTGTGTCTAGGAAAGAACCCTGTAAAAAATATTCATATGGGATCTGTATATTACATTAAAATATTGCTTGGTACTTTCAACTTCCTCCCAGTTGCATCACTCTGGCCTTCCAGCATATTTGCTTTATATTAACATTAATGCTAAACAAAAAAATTATAGGCCAGAAATAAGGAATCTGTAAAGTAAGTAAGTTTTCAAAATTATTTGATGGCACAGAACCTGAAATAATTCTTTTTCAGGGATAACTTTTCACCTACTCACTGCTAACTGTTCAAGAAACAAACAATTTGTTCACTCAATTTGTTAGCTTGGACGGATAACTGTTTTGGAGATTTTCTTGCCATGATATCAGCACTTGAAATGCAATAAATCTCCTGCCTATTTTTTTAAAAAAAATTTTGTGTATTTTATAAAATTATTCTTTAAGACAATTAAATGGTAGTTTGGTTTATTAAAATTAAATAATGCATGAGTTTACTTTTTAAAAGACTTGGAAAGTTGTTTAGCTATTTTAAATATTTTTTTTTTAAAAAATGAATAAATATGATAAAATTATTCCACCAAAATGGTTGTGGGGGGGGGGGCTTTCTTGTTAGAACATTTTTACAGGTAGCTAATTGCTAACTAAGTTTGAAATTATTTTGCCATTTGAAAAATGTTATTTCTGTTTTGGTAGTAATATAAACTATCTTTTATTAAAAAATGTAACATTGTGGTGGTGTACTTGGAAGCAGGTTGTCCCCCCCCTTTTTTTTTCAGAACTACTCTGAGGAAGCCAGTAGGAAAGAGTCTAACATTGACAAAGAGTGACAAGTGAAGCCTGAAAATAGTAATCACAGTTTGCTCTCATTGATAGCAGTTCATAGATAATGTACATACCTGTAGGTGTTTGCGAAGAATACTTTCTATAACTGAGCTAAATTAAACTCAGCCTTCAGATTTTGTGCATACCCAATAGTTTTTGGTCTATCTTCATTTTTGAATTTTATGTGTATTGTCTGCAAGTATGTAAAAACAAATAGTTTTTAATATAAATGAATTTTTTCTTCTTTTCTTTTCTTTTTAAGGATCCCTACATCCAGTCAATGGAGCATCATACAGACTGGGTTAATGATATTGTTCTTTGCTGTGGGGGACGGACTTGTAAGTGGACGGTGATCATTAGTAATTAGTGAAGTGAAACAACTTCTAATACAATAGGCACAGGTAGAGCTTTGAGGCCTTTTTTTGTCTCTTCATTTACTGTTTTATAACAGCTTATGTTGTATTTATGTGATGCACAATGACTTGCTAAGAAAAAAATTGGATCCTTATTTTGTTTTTGGATATTTTAATTATGGTCTGAAGTTTTATTGGTACATTCCAAATAGTTCTTTGGTTTTCCTTTAGCACAGAGTTGTACAGTAAAACTTTTAGGACACCTGTGTGGCAAGGAGATAACGAGAATGGAAATTTGTTTAGCTCTTGGTTCCACTGTAGTAGCAGATAGTGTAGATGACACTTAGGATAGTCGTTCTGATATGATGGTGTTTTACTTTAATTCATCTCTTTGATGCTAAATTTATTTACATTTTGCAGTAATATCTGCCTCTAGTGACACAACAGTAAAGGTCTGGAATGCTCACAAGGGGTTTTGCATGTCAACACTACGAACACACAAAGTGAGTATTTTATATTATTTTTTTTAGAGATATATCAATCTGATCATGAAGTATTCTCATAAAGAAGTTTTTTTGATTTCAGTGCTGACCATCATCCAACCCATCATTTGCAACAGAATGATTTTCCTTGTATCCTCTGGTAGGTCTTCACAGTGTCAGTTTTCTGAGATAGGAAACCCTGCAGAGCAGTGTCCTGTGATTCTATACCAAGATAGCTTTTCTTTACTTCACTATTTACCATGAGATCTTATCTATAAGAAATTAATTAATTAATATTAATCCTTTTATTTCAAAATCTATATTTATTAATATAATATTCTGATAAACCTTAACAGATGTAAAATAAATTACCATTAAAGATTTTAAAATAGTAAAATACAGTTACTATTACAGCAGTATATCACTTCCGTTTGCAGATAACCCTTTACAAAAGAATTATGAATGGGGAAAAAAAAGGGTGTATTTTGTTTTTTATTTGTTGAATGCCTTAAATTTTATTAATTAATTATTGTGTAGTAACACCTCATCAATGTACATTTCTGTGGAAATAATGATCATTTTAGTATCCATCCTTCTAAGGTAGAATCATTGTTTTTCTGTTGGATAAGTTGGGGGAGTTAGTTGCACAATGCTAAAAATCAAGACAGGTTCTGTATGAAAAGAATCTGCTTGTTAGCAAATTCCACATTCTGGTTCCTTGGTATATGTATTATCAAGGGTTAGAAGTGAGCATTACACAAAACCATGATTTCTTCTAATATTCTTCTTAACTGTTCCAGATTCTGCAGAATTATACTGGTTTATTTTATAGCATAACATGCTTATTGATCAAAATATAGCCTTAAAAATATTTTTATTTTTTGTAAGTTATAAAGTTTAAATTTAGTTGGTTCTCTTAAAAGTATGCAATATATAAAACACTCTCAAGGTTAAGAGGTACCCCTGTTATAATATTACAACTAACTCTCTCTTGTCTCTTTTCTTCCCTTCAGCAATATGACATTTTAATTTACGCCTTTTTCTTTTAGCAGAATATTATTATAATTTGTAAGTGAGATTTTCTTGGCAAACCCTGTCCTGACTTTTGAGGTCTAAGGTAATCTCATAGGAGTGAGCTAGAAGGGGAATGTTGGGGAGGTGAGCAGTGGTCAAGGTGCAAGCCAGTAAAGAATTACCCACAGAACCTGGAAAACCTTACTATAACTCTTCATTTTTAGATGTAGGGGAAAAATGGAGTGCTCAGAGGAAACCCACACATCTAGTCGGTGAAGAAGAGTGAGAAAAAAATGTGCCAGGAAGGTATGCCAAACTGAGCTGGTTCTGACCAGGATTTGAAACATGGCCCTCACTCATAACAGTCCAGTAGTAAATGAGATACATAAGCATAAATTGCTACTCTGTGAATGTGGAAAAGCTATTAGTTATCATGAAATATTTCACTCCTTAACTTCTGTCCAAAGAAGTTGTTTCTGGTTAAAAATCTCCCCAGATTAAAGGAATGAATAGTTTTTTTGTTATTCTGGTTAAAAACTGTATTATACTGCTTTGTAGCCATGGTTGCCCTTGCTTAAAAGGTCCCTCCTAATGTGAAATTGGTTCAGAATAGTTGTGATAGGAGAGTTGTCTGGAGTCAGAGGTGTTTGTTGTAAGATGGTAAGTTTGGTCTATGTTGCATGTCACAATTTTTATTTTTAACTTTTTTAAGACTTAGTTTTTTTTTTTCATGTGTAAATTTTTCTACAGGACTATGTGAAAGCATTAGCATATGCTAGGGATCGAGAACAGGTGGCCTCGGCAGGATTTGATCGTGCAATATTTTTGTGGGATGTTAATACTCTTACTGCTCTCACTGCCTCCAACAACACAGTCACAAGTAAGTAACTTTAGATTTTATTTGTAGCTATTAATTTTCTTCATAAACCATCAATTGAAAAAAAAAAAAGTTACAATGAATTCTTTACTTAAAAGTATAAGACTTTCAGCATTCTTGGTAATCATACATTATGGCACATGTTTGTCCAAGCATTATCTTAAATTCAAGATGAAATAACATTATCATGCCTCAATTGCTTTTATCTAAATATTCAGTATAAATTGTTCTTGGAAGACCATAGTCTCTTGCCATTTTATTAGCAGGATCAAGTTAAAACTGTATTCAAGAGACTGATAACAGAATTTCTTCACATTTTTATTTTGATTTGTAAATATTCTTCCTTCACTCCATTTATGTGACTGTTTCTACTAGGTCATTCCATGTTTTGTCAAAACATGTAAAAAAAAAAATTAAAGTTTCCAGCACAAACAATACAGATTTCCTTTAAGTTTGGAGCAAATGTTCACTAATAAGTTATGATCTCCAGAAAAATTTAAACTTTGATTTAATTAGTTTTAATTTTGTGGCCTACTAATATTAGTTGGGGCAAGGTTGCTTTTAAAAAAAACTGATATTTCTGAAATTTTCAGCAATTGCTAGAATCCAACTGGAGAGTAAAACTAGTTTCACTTCTTAATCATGTTGGATAGTTTTCACATTATATTCAGAAAAAAATTGAAATTTTCCATTTGCAACAGGTTTTGGGGGCACATTCATTAATGGACATCATTAATTTACCATGAAATCTGTTTCTAGATTTTTGTACTAGCTAAAGGCAACTTGTTTAAATATCTCAATAACTTGATTCATTGCTTTATTGACCCTTAAAGATGTAACCACCTGAAAAGCTTATAATTTGACTGGCACTATCAAAAATTTTTTTTTTTTTTATTTGATGTTGCTAATTTCTTAATTTCTTAATTTTTTTCTTGCACCCTGGATTCTTTATCATCATTCTGGTTAATCATTCATGCTATCTGGCCTTTCTAGCATCCAGCTTAAATGGCAACAAGGATTCCATATATAGTCTTGCCATGAACCCACCAGGGACAGTCATTGTATCTGGGTCCACAGAAAAGGTTCTAAGGGTGTGGGACCCTCGAACTTGCCAGAAACTTATGAAATTAAAGGGTCATGCTGACAATGTTAAAGCACTAGTATTAAACAGAGACGGTACTCAGGTAAGACATTGCTACCCATTTTCCTTGTAATATCAGATTTCAAACTAAATTTTTAAAAAATAAATATACAGTTATATGAAATTAGTTTATCAAACTCAATAAATTTATTTTTGTTTCCTGAAAAGAAATAATTACAAACAAATTGTTTTTTTTAAGTTGCTTTATAGTTATCATTTATGTACAATGTAATTACAGATAAGAACAAAGTATTTGGTTACTTTGGACTTTTCCTTCCACTTTATTAATAGTGAACAGCTAATAAATCTGTTTCAATGATAATTTTTTGTCACTATTTCAGGGTAAGTCCAGAAAATATCTGTTCTTGGTGTGCATATATTGGTTTTGATTTAATTTGTAGCTGACTGATATTTTTGCAGTGACACAAATCTCAAGTGGTGGATCAAACATTTGGTAAAAAAGTGAGTAAGTCATTGTAGCAGACCAACAGGTCATGTGCTCAAGACCAGCATTCACCACAGTAAAAATATTGGCAACAGATAAAATCAATACCAATATTCATCATCAATCAAGCAGTCAGGACATCAAAAATTGATCTGGAGATAGTGCATAATATTGGAAATGAGCCCAAATTATTAAAATATTTTTTTGGGTGATGTATGAAAGTTTAAAGAATAAGCTCTAAGTTTTGTTATTTTGCTTGCTTCATCTGACACAACTGTCTGTTTTCAGTGTTTATCAGGTAGTTCGGATGGTACAATTCGACTTTGGTCTTTAGGGCAGCAGCAGTGTGTGGCAACATTCAGGGTGCACGATGAAGGAGTCTGGGCATTACAGGTCAGTAGCTAAAATGGAAATAAAGTTTGATTAAAAAAGAAAGGTTTGTCTCAGATTTGTTTGTTTTCTTTACTGAGCCACAAACTACAGCAAAAACTTATAGACATCAAGACTATTGTTTTGTGATGATCTAAATTTTATGGGCCTCTTGAGTTTAGCAGTTATGGACATTTTCAGATATGGATCAGGCCTGAGATAAAAAAAAGAAATACAGCAGCAAGACTGAGCATTGTCTTGCTTTAAAATGCACAGTGTATAAATCTCTTGTGCTGTTGAAATTACATAACTCCACTGTGAGAAAACTTGATAGCATCAGTGTTTTCTGGAATAATTATAGCAAAATATTTCTTCCTATGACTAAAAGTTTGGTGTAGCAAAAGTGGGAGATTTGAAAATGTTGAGGGAATATTTCTTACCATGTCAGTATGCAGTACCAAAAGTAAACTTAAGCAATTTGATTTATCTTTCATTTTATTGTGCACTTAATCTGTTTATATGATTGTATTTTTAAAAATGGATAAAATTGTTAGAAAGCCTTTCATTAAGTTAAAAGTATTATCTGTCTTTCAATATTGGTCATATAACAAAAAAATATTCTGCTCTTTTATTCATTTATTTATTTTACAACATTATCTACAGTTATAATCAGCAGTGCACAAGTATTTTACTTGTTTTATGAACATGTTGAAATGTTTGTTATTTCCTTGCATTTTTAATAAAATTATTTAACTGATGGAAGAAATTGAGCTGCTATTTTAGCTGAACTGTGGCTGAACATTGGGATGTTATTGTAGCAGAATTGACAAAAGAACATTGGGATGTTACTTTAGCTAAACTGACGAGAGAACATTGGGCTGTTACTTAAACTATACTGCTGGGAGAATGTTCTGACTTCAGCTTAACTAATGGGTGAACATTATGCTGTGATGGAATGCTAGGATATTTTTAAGATTTTGCATGCCAAGATTTCATTTGAATAGAGAAAGCTTTTAGAAGTGTTACATTGCAGAAATCTGGTCTTTTTATTTCAATAACATTTTTCAAGTATGAGTTGTGGACATGGAGATGCTCTCTGCTCAGTAAAATTGTTGACATAGTGTGTGGAAAGACATTTTAAAATATCCATGTATTGTAAAAGTCAATACTTTCTAGAAGTTGAAACACACTATCTTAAACTACCATTTTAACTTTGTAATTGTTTTCAGGCCAACGAATCATTCTCTGTAATGTACTCAGCAGGACGAGATCGCAGGGTGTGGGCCACAGACATAAGAGACTCAGAGTTCCGGACTTTGATATGTGAAGAGAAAGCTCCTGTGTTGAAGGTACTTGTGTATCAAATTTATCTGACAAACAGAAAACACCAGTAACAGTTACTGTTATTTCTTTCTTTTCTTTTCTCTTTTAAATTAAATTTACATTTTTTGAAATCTTTTTCAATAATATAAAAGTTTTGGTTGGTGTAAAAAAAATATCAAAGTATTCTATTGTAATTGGTTGCAAAGTTGTAGTGTCTGATTAACAAATGGTGGTTCTCGAGTATGTGGCTGTGGACTGTGCAGCTTTGTTACATTTTATTGATTCTATTGGATGTACTAGGCAAATTTAAGCTTTTTGTTTTATCCTAACCCATTCACTGAAAGCATTTGAGAGTTAGAAGGGTTAAACTATGGAACAGAATATAGTGACAAGATGAGCTTTTGAAATCTTTTGTTATGGCAGTGGAAAGAAAAATAAGTACAAGACAGCATCGTACCAACAGCAGCAAATTTAAATGCAGTATTTTTTACTAATGGAGTTTGTTCTTGAAAGGGAGATGGTGGTTGGGGGGGGTGTGTGCTGGTGCTTTTCTTGGGTTTTTGTCAGTTCAGAAGATGCTCACATAAGATGACAAACAAGTGTAATCTTCTGATGAAGATGGCCCAGTTACAGAAGCAAACATAATTTCCAACTTTTTCTTATTTTTAACAGTTTCCCTATTACTTAAGGCACTACATCTTATGCCATCTTAAACTTGTTTTAAGTGTTGTTTTATGTGTGTACATGTACTTGCTTTATATGGATAATGTAAATGCAACAATGTTGAATAGTTTACACGAGTGAATTAATCTATGTATAAATTAACTAGTGTGAGGTATATACAACAGGTTAACACAGTTTGATCTTCTAGGAGTGATTATGATTATGACTAGAGGGATGAAATAAAAACAGATGCATAAATAGGGTATCTTAACATTGGCTATATATGAGATTCCAACTTTAAGATTGCAACAAATAGCAAAAACGTTCTAACTGTTCACCAAATAATTAGACATCAAAAACTAATCTTAATTACAATTTATAAAGCATGATATTTTTTATAGAATAGATGTAACTCTCTTCAATAGGCTATACAATTGTAGAAAATGAATTTTTACCAAATTTCTTGGCATTTGATTTTGAGAATGACCACACAAGATTGAAAATAAAATATATTTCAGTTAGTTTTTAAGTTTTGTTTAAGTGCAAACAGTTTTTTCAAAATGTGCACATACCTGCACAAATTGATAATTGTGACACTAGAGGATCCTCACCATCTTCCCTCCAGGAAGCTGGATGATCATTAACTGCATCCTGGAAACATTTGACTGCATGGGAAACTATACAGTTTCATTAAAGAGAGACTTACTGTATCCTTATGAAACTTGTGAGAGAATTAAATGAGCATTGTTTATAAAGTGACAACACGTTTTGTATTATAGCTGGAACTCACTCTCACAGAGCAGCCATCATTATGGGTGGCCACAACAGATTCTTCCATTCGAAATTGGGTGAGTTTATTTTAGAAATATTGTGGCTAAAAGGCACTTTTATGAATTACCGTTGCCTTATATCATCATAAAACAATTTTGTTGTAAGTTGTTTTATACAGTTTTTTTTGCTTCCTCTCATTGGAAGCCCTATTGTTTATGTAAAGAGATTAAAAGAATAAAACAACATTTATGAATTCTTAGAATAATCTTACTTGCAGACATCCTCTCTTCTACAATTCAGTGTTAGTAAGAGTTGTCGGATGGTTCAATCTTTTTCTTGATTCTATCTGACTTTTTTATAGTGTGTATGTGTGTGTCTGTTTAAGGTTTTATAGACTCCAACCTTACTTAAATAGCTCTTTAATTATCAGCTTCTTGATTGCCACACACCATTTCTGCAGATGTGTTGTTTGAATTTAGTTTACACTCTGTTGATGTTTTCTAAATGTGTACTTTTCACAGAAATGACATTTTGAGTCACTGCAAATTTGTTAACTGCTTCCCTTGCCTTCCTCATTGATATGATGTGTGTAAATATATATATTTGTATATTTTAAATATTTCTTGAGAAACATCTTAAATATACATTGTAATCATTTAACAGACTGGTATTTGTTTTTTTTTTTTTTTGATATTTTATACCATTGTAGATTATCCAGTTTTACTGTCTGTTGTTTTCTTTTTAACTAAATTATCCTAATAACACATCATCCTTTTATATTTCAAATCTCTGCCTCTCCCGCCCCTGCCAAATAACAAGATAACAAGAGTAATTGGTTGAATTCTTGTATTGTAAATTTCATATCATTCCTTGACTTAACAGATCTCTGGGTTCTTTGTTGCAAAGTAATAATTTTTTTTGTTTGAAGATAAATAGGCCAATCTTTGAAATATTGGTATATTTATGTTACTTATGTGCTGATGGAAAGTATGCCTTCGTATTTTAGAGTTTTTTTGTTTTAAAAAGAATACTGCAGGAAAACCTACCTAGTAGAACTTTTGATTATGTAAATATGGAAGAAAACTTGATTATATTGAACATACTTGAGGCTTGTTGAGTAAGGTGGAAATTCAAAAAAAAAACTTGATTCTCCCAGATGCTGGTAAATTCCACAAGACAATTTACCCACAGTTGGAGCTCATGGTTCTGGCCGAACTACTGCTTCTGGTGATACATCTTGGCACAGCTGACACAATACTTTGGTGGGAAAATGATCATCTGAACCCCCTCCCCTTTGCAACAGGAACTGCAGCCTTTTGGTAAATTGCTAATAGGTATAGAACAAAGTTTGAGATCCTTGACAGTTATTGCATTGTAAACTTTAAAATTTTTATTTAGATAACTTAGGATAAAAATAAAGCTTTTTAAAAATGAATATTATTTATAAAATTTGATAAAAACTGAAACAGTTTTGAAGATCATGGTTATTATTTGAAGCATTGTATTCTGAAAATTACTAGGGGATCTTTCCATTTATCAAGGGCACGCACACAAGAAATGCGGCAGAAATATATACAAAAGTGAAATTACATTTATTTTTTGTTGCTGGTTTTTTTGTTTTTTGGTGGTGTTAAAGTTTGTACTAGTATGTTTACTTTTAATATTAATCAAGGAAATAAACCAGGCAGTAAGAGCATTCTGTCTGTCTGTCTCGCAGATCTGCATTGTGGGTATCATTTCCATGGAGATGTCTTCATTTTTATGCTCTGATTATTTCAAGATCAATAATTGCTGAAATTCTAGTTGTCTCAGCTGCTGTAGAAGGTCCCATTTACTAAGGCAAGGGATGGTATGAGCTATAGATTTCATCTTTCTTGCACTAGCAACATTTAGGATATAGTGCTGTGCACATACCTCAAGATTGAGTTGCCTCCTGTTCTTAGATGAGTCTCTTGGATCTAGGAACTTTGGTAATAGCCATACCTAACTGAAAACATTTGCACTAACTATCTCCAAGATAAATTCTTTCCTAACTGTGTAAATATTTATTTATTTCAGCCAATAAAACCCAGAAATTCCAGGATGTCTGGGGACTATGACAATGAAATTCCTGTACCTTCATGCACACAGCCTGATTTCACAATCAAAGGTAAAAGTGTTTTTTTACATTTTCATTGTAAGAACTGTAGTCTTCAGCTGTGGTTATCAGAGATCTTGGTGCCATTCCAGCAATCTTTTTAAATCTTAAAGAACTAAAACAGAAGCTATGGTTGGAAACAGTATAAGATACACTAGTAACATATAAAACTATGGTTCAACAAAATTTTTCTCTAGCTGCTATATTTTAAATGTATTTAGTATTTCCATGTGAAAATGTTTCTTTAATTTAGCTGTTTAGAATTAGTTTAATATATATTTTTTTTTCCAGGTGGTGCAAGTATACGACATTTTTATGTACTGAATGACAAGCGATGCATCTTGACAAAGGACACTGATGAAAATGTCACTTTGTGGGATGTTTTAACAGTAAGTGATTATCGTTGTTTTTTATTGTCATTGTTTGTTTGAATGTGTGTGCATGCTGCTAATCATCCACTTGTAGACAGTCTGTAGAAGAAAACAAATGCCATAGTATAACCTCTGGCATTTCCAGAGTAACAAATGTGAAGATGAAGAACAGTTTCCAATTAGATCTTTAAAAAAAAAAAAAATATCCAAATTAGAACTGATTTATAAATATTAACGATCATTTTTAACTGACAAATCCTCCATCATCAGATCAACACTGGTTTCTTAACAGCTGATTGTGGAATGTGTATGTAAGCAAACTCTCCTTTGAACAGATACTGACTGACATCAAGTAGATAAAATAATGTGAATCACATTAATCAGAGCATTAAAATCAGAACAAGATCCATACATTACTTAACCATTTTCAAGTTTGAAGCCAATGGAATTAAATAAACAACTGCCATCTTGTCCAGTGTTCTGCCTCCAGTTCTTATAGTATGGAAATACTAAATTCTGCTTGATACCTGGTGATACCTCTGGAATGTTAAAAATATTTTCATAGGTCAAACCTCTTGATTTCCTAAAATATATTAAACTAAATGGGGTGTTTTTTTCTTTGGCTTTCTAGACCATTGTGTTCCACTATTTACTTATTGCTATGTGACGATGGTCAGTACTTGGTGTAGTGATTTGGAAAAAATTGTTTGTGGTTATTAATCTGGCAATTTATGACAGCAGACTTGTATTCAGTAAGGGATTAGATTCAGAAATCATCAAGGATGGTCCTGAAAGTTATCTAGTATGAAGATCACGGTTTATTGATGTCGTGGGGTGTTCATTCACATCTCAGGTTGGGTTGTCTACAGTAATGAACTTGTCAAAAAGAGAATCAAAGTTGGCAAAAACCACTAACAAATATGGTTGTGGACAGCATACTCAGAAAGGCAGTCATTGTGGCTTATTTATTTATTAATCTTACCGTTGAAGAAGTTAGGGGCATCTCTTAGGTGTTCAAATTGTTATGACCATCATAGAATGCATCTATTAGTTGCACTTCCACATGAATGATACCTTTAGCAATCTCTGACACACACACACACATCTCTTCACACCTGGCAAGAGAGGACATGATAAAATATGCCACATCAGAAATGTTTGGAACTGTTCAAAAAATGATTTCCTGAAGAGTACATCTTTAATTGAAACTTAAATTGACCAAGTTATAATTGTTTTTAAGACTAGGCTATGGTGGTGGAAAACAGTATTGTCCTTTAAACCCACATAACCATGGTATAAAAGTTAGGATAGACACTGGCTTTAACAGTGAAATGCGGATGTATCTTGGAAGAGAGTTGGACACTTGAGAAAGGTAAATGTTAGGAGAGCATGCAGTTTTGGATTTGACAGGATATTAAGTAGAAGAATTATCACGCACATTAATAATTATTTTTGTAAAATTAGCACTTTGCTACCAGCGTGCAGAACCATAAGAATTTTCCAAAAGATCTGTCTACAGCAAAACTTAAGCATCACACTGACTGTGGGCAAATTTAGGATGGTCAGCTTTTAGCAACAATGTGAAAAGATTTTTTATCAATAAACTACAACTCTAATGCTATAGTGATGGTGCCTCCCAGAAAAAATGAAGGAAAATGGTACAGTTCTGCAGTGGTTACCCCCAGAAGTAGTACAGAAGTATACAAAGTTTATGGGGATGTAGACCATGCTGATCAACTGTGTGTACCTCATCCTGTTGGGAGTAAATATCAGTAGAAATATTTATTTTGGTTTATTCTCTGTGTCTGTGATGTCAATGCATTTATTTTCATGTCTGGATATCTGATTCATCACCAAACATAAAAAAAAAACTGATAATGCTAAGAAACTAACTCAGCTGGATTTTAGGGAAAAATTGACAAGACATCTTATTGAAAATTTTAGACAGAGCATAAAAAGAAGGTTCACAAACCCTGAAAACAATTGCTCAATTGGAAAACAATTAACTTAGTATGTTGAAGGTTTTCAATTAATACAAAAGTTATTACGATTGGCCCTTTTAAGAGTCAACAAATTTCCATAAGTACTCCATTATTTTCAGTAATAAGCTAATAAAATATTTCAAAAATTTTAAATCATAATGTGTTTTTCATTTATAAAACAGAACACCAATTATTATCTAAACTTCCATATCTTTTCTGTGGGTTACTCATAGTATCTTCTGTCAGTAGTCAGCTGTTTTGAATGTTGTAGACTTAAAGGATTTTAGCTATTATTGTCAATTCTTTAAACTCTTAAATAAGCATTTTGATAAATTCTAGGTATGAAGGATTAAAAAAAGGGAACTCTCATATTTGCATAGTTTGTTTGTTTCTTAATCTAATTGTGCATTACAATGCTGTATCAGAATTCACAGGCTTGGTAATCTGCATGATTTTGTTTCTGTATGCTTTTGTTTTCAGGCAAGAAAGATTGATGATTTAGGAAAGGCAAATTTCGAAGAAGAAATCAAGAAGCAGTTCAAGATGGTGTACGTGCCAAACTGGTTTTCTGTGGACCTGAAGACTGGCGTATGTAATTCAAATTATGTCTCATTTCACAGATTAGGTTTTTCCTCTTCCTCATGCCTTGTCTGTTGTCTCACATTGTCAAACAAACACTGTCAATCATTTTCAAGACACCTATTTTAAAACTAGCTTTACTGTTCATGCTTAATACAGTTTTACTTAACCCCCTTTTCCAAAATGTTAGAGAGAGAGAGAGAGAGAGAGACACACACACACACACACATGCACGCACACATTTTGCTTTTTCAGATTTTTGAAGGAGGCTATAGTTATTAGAGTTAACACTATGTAAATAAGATAACTGATGACTGTTGAGCTCAATAAAGATTATTCCTTTGTGAGATAGTTGAAAATTATTTGGAAGTCAGCTCTGAAGTTTTGCATTTTGATTGGGGTAAAAAAAAATTTTTTAAAAGAGATGAGGACATTGGCTGTTAGCACTGTGCTCATGGGTCATAGAGTAATTTTTCTTTCTGTAGAAGCCTGTTCTGTAAGGGTGGGAAGGAGATGGAGGTGAACATCTTTGTTCATCTCAGCTTGCTGTTTGCTTTAGTCACAGAAATTCAGCAGCAGCATCTGCCAGCATTGACTTTTAGTTTATAGGAGAATATTATGAGGCATCAGCAGATTGTCCCATCACTATTTAAGAGTGCTGCTGCAACCCTTGACATTTCCTAATGTCTGCTTTGACTAGTACTCTGAGTGAGTTCCAAGTGACTTATTTTGCACTCCAGCAGCTTGGTTCTAGTAACATGCTAAGAATTTGGCACAATATTTGTGACAGCAGGACAGAGAGAGGGTCACTTTGTGTATACCTACTTGTGGAGGAATTATCATTAATCTTTTTGAATAGCTGGTAACTTTTGTTTTTCTTTTTTTTTTTGTTGAAATTTTCAGTTGCTGACAATTCACCTGGAAGAGTCTGATTGTTTTGCAGCATGGATGTCTGCAAAAGAACTAGGCTTGGTGATGACAAATGATGCACCAGATACCAAATGTAAGTAAAGTTATATATATAGATTTAGTAGATCTAGTCTACAGAAAAAAAAGACATTGTGTAAGAAAGTTTAACATGCAGACTAATCAAAAAGGGACTGACTGGGTTTCCCTCAGATGTAAAAAAAAAGGGAATTTGCTTTAACCACTATCTGATCTACTGGAATTAACATGAATACACCAGACTAATTAACTTTAGTGATGTTTGAAGACAAACGGGATGTTGGAGTTGCTCTTACCGTTTTACAAGTTTAAAGAAAAACCCTGAAGAAAGTAAAATAAATCTCCAAAACTGCTCTTGTATTGTAATAATTTTTTTTTACAAAAAGCCTTAGGATAGACATTACTGTATTATTGTAATAATGATAATACTTAAAATCTAAATTATAGTCAATAATATAGATGAATGAACAATAATAAAATACAGTGTATTGGTAATTACTCACTCAGTGTGTCAGCACATGGTTCCTAATCTAAAAGATAAGAACAGGCAACTCTTGCTTAGCATACAACATGACAGTTGGTAATTATTGATGCATTACTACCCTTTGGAAAAATTCTGCTTGTGAAAAATGCTGCTGCTTCCATGTTAGCAAACATGCTTTGCCTTTCACCAATTTTTTAATGAGAAGATAATAGCATCTCAGGAGTACCTGTCAAATATATATATATATATATGTGTGTGTGTGTATTAAAAAAACTATTGCTAGGTGAATTATTTGAAAAAGCATTTCAGGAGAAGGTAAATGCTAAAGCTTTGGTCAAAAGTTTTGCATCACCCAAGAAATAACAACAACAATATCTGTCTTTAGATTATACTTATATAGATTTTGAATGCTGTTAATTGAGTAGTTATATTTGTGATGATTTATAAGGATTTTTCAGATATTTGTATGTTTGATTTCATATTTTCACATTTTTCAATTTTTGCCGTTTTTCCATTAAGTTTGTGGAAAACTACAAAATCATATGCACTTTAATATGTTAACATTATCATGTAAATTGAGTGGATTTGATTTGATCTTATCATGCAAAATTAGAAAATTCTAGGGTGATGGAAAACTTTTGGCTATGGCTGTAGATCTGTAAGTTTTTTAAAATCTTGATAAAATGACATTTCAGTTAGTTTCTAATTTTTTTTTTATTTTTAATTAACAAATACAGGCAAGTAAAGAAACATTCCCAAACATCTAGAATAAATAAGCAAATAAGAGTTGTTCTCTGAATGCTTTTAATAAAACAGAAAAAACTAAAAGTATGGAAAACCTTGTGGCTTTTGATTTGTTAAAATTTGTTTTGTCTCCATTATTCTCAATCCTCCTAAGAATTTGTGCACAGACATCAAGTATCAAAGTGTATGGACTTGTATGTATTTTAGCTCTGGTTCTACCTAGAAAAGTCCACTTATTTTACAATGAGGATATCAGAAAAAATAATTCGCAAGAACAATGACCAGTAAAGCAGCAGCAGACAGAAATATGTGCGGAAAGCAGAAAGTCTAAATGCTCACAAATAAATTAGACTTAATGAACATTGATAAAACAAGATTAAAAGTTGATAGGGCAGATGTGAAGAATTTTTATTGAGAGGATTTGCAGTTAACTCAATGGAAAGTTATGCCTTATTTTTTTTTTTTTTTTTGGTCAGATCTCAGACAAGCCTACCAAACCACTTCCGTTCCTACTGATATAGATCATCTTAGATTCGTTGATGCATTTTCTGAAACAAGTAGAGGATAAATGTCTTAATATCTCAGCTAAAATTTAACATCATATATTTGATAATTAAATGATGAAATGACAGTTTCTTAAAAAGTATTTTAAAAATATTTCTAAATCTTAGAAAAATGGGGAGTTTATTTCATTATAGAATAAAATGTTATTTTTTACCAATGGCAGTTAACTTCTTATTTAACAAATTTAAAATCCTGTTAGTTTCAGCCATATTACACACACACTATAGAAACTGTACAGTATACTCTGATCTAGCAGGAAACTGAACACTTAATGACATACTTTTGTTTATTTTTAGTAAACATCGGTGTGGTTCTGCTGCAGGCCTTATTGGAGTATTGGCCAAAAACCAAGTTTGATGATGGACAAGGTAACCATGAAAGAAGTCTTTTACAGTTTAATCACAACATTAACATCTGATGATTTTTAAAACTTGAACACTTGACAAAAACAATCAAGATCAGTTGGTAATATCAAATGTTTTTGTTTTTAAGAGACTCGGGATTTTAGACTCACACCACCCCTCCTTTTTTTGTTTAATTAAGAAACTATAAAGGATTGAACAAGAAATAAGATAGGAGGGGACACCACAAAAGCAGGATCCAATTAGATCTAATAACAAACATACAAACAAACAAATCACATTTTTCTGAAGACCTGCCAAATGGCAGTGCATGAATGAATTTGAAAATCAGTAAAAATGGCTGTATTTCATGTGAAGCAATCTTTAAGCTATAGACAAGTCAAACCCATCTTTATGTAAATATGATGCCAGTTGTAGCTATTTCTGTTATATGCAAATAAATAGTAATGGCATTGTCATAGTAGGGATGATGCAAGTAATTTTTACTTTTGAAAATACCTGTAAAAATAAAAAAAAAAAAAAGGAAATAAGTGACAGAATATTTTTTTATTAATATTGGTCATGTGAATATCTACTTAGAACTTATTTTAAAACTTTTGCTAATTCACTGAAGTAATTGCTCATTGTTTTCCTTTTCATGGATAACAAAGAATGAATTACAAACATACAGTAATCTTATATTTGAATGTTGGTACCCCAAAGATTCTTGTAAAATGAATAATTTTTCAGCAGAATTTTGAGACTCTTGGATTGATTCAGTACATTATCTAATTTAATTATCATCATAAGTAAAACATTGATATCATGCCTGACAGCTCTATTTTTAATAATGTAAAATTTAACCAATCAGGCCATGAATGCACTAAGTGACTTAATTCAAATAGGAAAGTTCCTGATTTTGGCTTGGCTAAAGTCATGCATCACTGTTTATGTTGAATAAACTAAGTAAACCTCACTTTTTAAAAAAAAGATTATATGATTTTTCTGCTTACACATTGTTTTTTAACATAACCCACCTCTTTCTAGTTTTGTTTTACAGTACAACCTCACGTATCTGAACCTCACTTATCCGAATTTTCGCGTATCCGAACAATTGACATGTCCCCCGAACAAAATCTCACGTAACCAAACTTTCACACTTTTTTGTTCGGTTGTCAACATTCTATTGTAATTTCTCTTAGATCTTAACCGAACAAAATATGGCCTTTTTTAAAGTGAACAGTGGGGGGGGCATGCCTATATAAGTGATTCATATAGTTTAACGAGGTCTGACTGTATATATATATATATATATATAATGTACATCATTAACCTTACAGTATTATAACAAGCAAGACTCATTGATCATGTGACCAAAATTTCTGCAGCCAGACAAAATGGAGGTTAACAAAGATGCACATGCAAACATTTTCACTCAAATTACATTGAAAATCTACAGTAATTAAGTAATACAGTACTTCACTTTGGGTTAGAAAGGCATTGTTTCGAAACAGTTTACACAAGTGACAATTAACATGCATAGCATCTATTGTTCGGATAGGGTGTCAATTGGATGTTCGAATTTGACCCTCGGCATGCTCACAGCAACACCTGCATTCGGTTTTTTCACGTATCTGAACAAATAGCTTGTCTCTGGGCTTGTTCGGATATGTGAGGTTGCACTGTATTTACTTTTTAACCACCCCATCATGTACTCCTGAATTGACTGTGTTATGCTGACTTCCTAGAGTAGTAAGTAATAAATTAGTGAACTGACTTGGTTAGCATTTAACTTCCAGAGATGGAGATTAGTGGAAATGATGAATCAATAGAGAGGAGAGGTAGTGGTCCTTACTTCACCGTTCCTGGACATACACCAGTTATATTCAGGTATGTGGATTGTTTTCTTGAATTTGTTTTTGGAGACATTTCTTTGTATCATTTTATTTGAGAAAATCTCAACAAATTATTCGTGAACGGTTTAAATCAGATAACTTTGTGCAAAATAACAGTATTTTCTTCTTGTAATTCTTATAAAGGACTAATCCTGATGATGATGATGATGAGAGGGAGATGGGGAATTGATGAGGTGCAGATTAGAAACCTAAAGTGTCAAAAACCACAAGCAGTTCTCCATATTATTGGTATTTGTTTTTTTCCTTAATTAGTGAAGTTGGTGGTCGAACATTGTTCCGCCTTCTTTGTCGAGATGCTGGTGGTGAGACAGAACAGATGTTACTGAATGAAACAGTCCCTGCCTGGGTAATGGAAGTGATAGTTAATGTAAGTATTTTATTATTAGAATACATCATAAACCCAGGTGATTTTCATTTGTGTGTACTTGTTCTTTGTTTGTTTTTAAAAGTTTTGGAGTTTAAATTTCATTTATTCATTTTATTTTTGGCTTTCTTTTTCTGTAGATAGTCACTTGTGCCATGGATTATGTATGTATCTTAGTTAACCTGTGCTATTTTAATTTTTATCACATGTATATAAAGTAAAATGTTAGTATTTAAATTTTGGGTTTTTTTGGAAATTTCTGGAGTAAAATGCTTGTCAAAAATAAAATAGAATGTTTTCAAGTTTACAAGAACTTGTGAATTCTTTCTACACTAATTTTCTGGATTTTATGAAAAGTGTCTTTTTAAATTTAAAAAAAAGAATATTTTTTTTCATTATTGTTGTTTGTTTAGTATGTAAAAGCAGCTCCAGCTATTAGCTTTACTTGTAGTGTTAAATGGTCTTTCATTGAATTTGTATTCAGTTGTATGTGTGTGTGTGTTTGTGTATAAAAATTCTTTTTCGGAAAGATGCTGCTGTATAATTCTTTGATCATTCATAATAAGATGGGTTGTTTTGTTTTTCTCTCTCTTTCAACACTAACTTCTCCCCAACAGCTTTACTGAAAATGCTGCAGAAGGAAGATAACCTCTTAAAAATACTAGACTTTTTTCCCTAAAGAATGGTAAGAAGCAGTGACAATTGTAGTGATTTGTTTCTGCTCTGTGTAGTGACAGAGCATTGCTGTACTATATCTGCTTTAATGTTTTAGCCAAGCTTGACATGAAATCCTGAATAAGTTTTGATATGCTTCTGAGAACACTCCATGAGATCTGGTCAGGTTTTAATTCAAAATGCATTGGGATTTTGACAGAAATAAAATATCAATACAGAAACTAAAACTGAATTTTTTATGAGCAAAGTAATAAAGCTGTTAAATGAAAAAAACAAAAGATTTTACATTTTTTTTAAAAAAGGACTTTTTATTTCTTTGTTGTTTTTACAGAGAGTATCACCAAAATTTAACAAAATTCCATTTTTCTTGCAACCTCATCCAACAACAGGAATTAAGCTTCCAAAAAAGTAAGTCATCTGTTTGTTTGCTTAAATTTTTACTTAATATTTCAAGTGGGAAGTTAACTGGGTTTTAATTGTGCATTGAACAACTAGGTGTGTGTTTGTGTGAAATGAGATAAAGACAACTCTTGTTCATTAACTTTTTTTTTTGTAGTTGGAGAAAGTATAACTAGATCATACAGGAGTATAAGTAATCTCGTAGGAGAAATGGTTGAACAAGCTGATAGAGAAAGTGTCTTTATATTATCATATTAATAATGTAGTAGAAAAGAAAATTCCTTTTGTCTTGAATGAAAATATGATCACTAATATCTGTTAAAAGATAGAATTTTCAAAAATGTAATAAGAGAATTGCTACATTAACCTGAATAAGTGATATTATTTTATTTCCATTTTGACAGCTGTCTTGAATTTTTCTCTACAACCAATTATGGTTATGAGCGAACTAAATTGCTATTCATTGGTGGACACAGGCAAATCAGCACCAGCATTTGATAACAAACAAGTAACACCAAATTTCGAGTATGATTTATCAGGAAAACTGAATTCAATCTACCTGTTGTGGAGAGGAATGAATCTTAAATATATGAAAAAAAAAATTAATGCTTGTGCTGTATGTGTGTGAGAGAGAGAGAGAGATCAATTATGGTTAAGGCAGGCCTAAGTCATTGGAAGAATGATGACACTGAAGAACTGAAATTTAGGGCTAGTCTGAAATAGCTACAAATCCAATATCTAATTAATCAATTGTGTTAAAGATGAAAAACACTTTGAGTAATAGAAATTAAGTAATCTCATGCGCATGCACACACACGCACACACACATGCTCACAAATTTGTCTACTTGTGATTTTTTTGTTGTTGCTAGTTTTTGATCATAGTTCGGATATAATAAAACAGACTGTTCTGTATTTTAAAATATTTTAATTAATTAAGACAAATTTACTTTTTAAAATTTACTTTAAAAAAGAGACCGTCTGTCTGCTAGTGACATGATCCAAGTACGGAAGGTGATAGAGCATGTGTATGAGAAGGTTCTTGGTCAAGGCTCAGATGCTGGCTCCCAGACTGCCAACAGCAACAACCATGAAAAAAGTGATGGAGAGAAGGAAGTAGAGGATGTGATGTCCATAGCAGAGGAGAAAGTAGAAATATTGTGTAATGATCAGGTAAGAGAACTCATGCACAGTACAAAGGTATTATTTAGTTTTTGTTTAGTGATATTAGGTAAGAGGATATATAGCCATCTTTTGATGAATTTTCTAATGGTAGTGTAGTTATGTTGTGTGACTCTAATTTGACATCACATTTACCAGGTGAAAACTTAATATTTAAATATTCAGCATTAAAAAGGATACATAATTAAAAGGCTATAGATTGTCAAAATCAGAAGGAATACAATGCTCTGCACATATCTAAAAACTGTATTTTTGCTTTTTTTGGAACTTTTTAATTAACACAGCAGCTACAGTGTGAATCTGGGATTAATATGTCAAAATTAATGGGTAATTCTGTTAAATATATCACATTCAAAATCAGTGCTTTTGTCATGCTCTGATATCACTCTACATGCATTGTTGGAAATGTAATGAAAATTATCATAATGCCTAATAGTCAGCCATTGAAAGAAACATGGGACAAAGGTGGAATCAATTTTTAATTTTTCTCATTTTTACCACTGATTAGACAGGATGGATGAAACATTGAATTACTATAATAAAACTATTTTGATACCTGTTGGGAATTGTGAGAATTTTTTTTGCTTAAATATGTGCAAGCACCAGTATAAATATATAATATTGGTATTTTTTGTTTTTTTTTTTCAGTAATTAATGTTTTCCTGATTATGACATGCTATTTTTGTCATGAATGATTTAAGGTTTAGTTTAAAGATTGATTACAGTATTTAAAATTATTAGTGCAAATTCAGGTAAAGATGGAAAGAAAAAAAGAAAAAGAGTCAACAATCACAGATATTTTAAAAAGATTTTCTGTCTGATTTAGTGCATTTTAAGTCAAGATTGTTTTTGGGATAAACAGTTTGAAAATTTAGCATAAAAGCAATATTTAGGTATGGCATGTGTGCAGGGCTATTCTGAAAGGTAAATTATTGTGGGGGGGGGTGTGTGTAAAAATATTTGGGGCCTCTCTCCCTAAGGTACTCTGTGATACACAGGAAAAATGGCTTTTATAAAATAGGTTTTATATCAATTTGAAAAACAGAAATTTTGTTTGTTTAAACACAGTCATTGAATGAACATTGAATTGATACATTTCTTAACATTCTCTAAGCTGTACACTTAAATTTAGCTTTGTTTCATAAGAGCCTCTTTATAGACAATGTTTTCAGTTTTTCCTTGGGTTGAAAAGCAAAACAGATTTTTGTTTAGGCCAACTCTTGAGCATATGATATCAAAACCTGCTGTTGATGACTTCCAAATAGCCTTAAAGGCTAACTGTTGAAAAATTGAAATCTGTGACCACTTTTGAGTTTAATGAGTACTGTGAAGCTGTAGTAACTCAACTTTGACAGGTGGTCTTTGTTGGCCTTTGATGCTAGGCTCTGATACCCTTAGATCCCGCCTTAATCCAGAGGTACCTTCATTATAATTTGCGGTTGCTAGAAGTCACCTATTTTGAATGAGTGCAGTGAACTAAGTGTAATCTATAAGGCTTTTGAAAAGCAGCTTTTAGTGGCCTCAAAACAGCCTTCAAGGCCAGTGTGCAGTACCTTAAATCCTTGCCAAGACTCTGAAGTACCTACTCCCGAAATTTGGTGCTTCTAGGTGCTACAGTTTGGCTGTAAATGAGTAACAAACAAGTGCACAAACACTTGAATATATGTATTAGATAAAGAAGAAATTTTGAAAAGGCTGCATTATAATATTGAAAATATAAATTAAAATTAAGTTTGACCTATTCCCTGATGACAAACACAAGCAAACAGTGAGGTGAGAAATGTAACATCTTTGGTAATTGTGGATGATGATGATAACTGATATAAGACAATAAGAAGAAGAAATACCATGTGATAACATGTCTGAATGTATTTTACAAATTATTTTGTTATAATATGTAAAATTGTATGCAAGATAACACAACAACACAGATATTATAGATTAATAAACAAGGCAAGAAGTAGGTCTACACTTATTGCCAATAAATAAAATGTTGATGCTCTTGACAACTTTTTCTCATTGGACAACTTTCAGAATTGACCTTTACATCTTAATGATGCTCCTGCACTTGTTAGACTGTAAACGATTCTAACTAAAACTGAAAAACCTTGATTAGTGCAAAATAAAAGTAAATTTTGTTTTAGAATATAAGTCATGAGATGTTGAACACTTAAGGCTGTACTGTAGTATATCTTTGCTTGATTTTAGCCCATATTTTAACCAGATCATTAAGACTAATGCAAAAATCTTTCTCGCCTGCTAGTAAAATTAGAGCATCTAAATCATTGATTGACCATACAGTTTTTGCAGAAAAATTTGGCAAACTGAATTTGCTAAAACTCCTTTTGGGGTTAGCTGTCAGTAGTAGTCTGTTTGTCATTGTTAATGTTGGGAATAAGCCATATGGATTTTCACAAATTACAAAATCAGCAGCATATCTGTGCATAACGTTACTTAGTGCAACATCACTCTTTTCAGCAGGTGTTTTGAGATCATGTGTGAACAATTTTATTTTAGCATGAGACAGTGCGGATAATAGAAGTTCATTTGAATTCTGCTTTCACAATTCTCAATCTAAACTTTAGCTAGCATCTTTTGGGGGCTTATTAGCACATCTAGAAATGATTTAAATGCAGTTTTAATGTTTGTCATTTTGCTACAAATTTCTGCTAGAAGATAATCTAAGACAGGCGTGAATTTTTTTTCTATAGAATGAATGCATTGTTCATTGCACTGTATTAGGATTAATGGATTGGTCTACAATTGTGTCTGTGATGTGTGTATGCAACAGATATTTCAATGAGCTGCTTTGAATGTGCTTCGGACTCTAATCAGTTGCAGAGTTTTGTCTGTTAGTTTCATTGCTTTGATGACTCATGTAATGTCTATTACTACTTTCTCAAGGATATCAGTCATTATCTTTATTTTGATGAAAATGTTCTCTGACAACATAAGTGAAATATTGAAGTCAAAATGAAGCATGCTTGAAAGGAGACCTAATGCTTTAATGCATGTTTCTACATCAGTACCTTTAGTGGTGATGAGAACTATGAAGTCATTTACTATCTCATCACCTTTCCACAAAGCTTTAGTTTAAATGATTCTGGTTGTGCTGTTCAGTGGGTTTTGGACAGATTATTGAGTTAAAGTGTGTTATCCACATTTGCCAAAAATCACTAAGAATCTTGCAACACAATTTTACAGATAAAAATACATATGTTCTCAAGTTTGTTATACATCTTGATATAAGGATGCTTTATTTGCCTGTGTTCGGTAATTAACTTGGCTCCATGGGCCATACATGGTATGTATTTAACTGATCATTGCAGAGTTTCATAAATAATCTTTTGTTCACCTTTGAACTTTCCATAGGTCTAGAGTCTAAATATATTTTTTAATGTTTCTCTTTGCAATGGATGAAGGAATTTCTTGAGCAAGACCCAGTAACTTCTTTGACTTAAGTAAGATGCTCTGTTGGTTTTCCATCTTTATCCATGAAGCAGACAGCAACTGCTAGTTTGTCCTTATGTGACACATCAGGAGTTGTATCATCTATTATACCACATAATCCAACCTCTTTCACATCAGGAGTTGTATCATCTATTATACCACATAATCCAACCTCTTAAACTTCAGAAGACAAACAGCTTTACAAGCAGCATTGCCTAACAGATGTATACATTCA
The DNA here is from genome assembly GCA_018389105.1 of Nautilus pompilius. Lineage (NCBI taxonomy): Eukaryota > Metazoa > Mollusca > Cephalopoda > Nautilida > Nautilidae > Nautilus > Nautilus pompilius. The sequence goes on along the minus strand of JACATO010000069.1, from coordinate 652,542 downwards.
TTTGGTCACTTCCCAGACATATGTGGCATGGATCTGTGCTTTGAAGGCAGTACTTAAGTGAGGGATTATATTTATTCAAGAGCTGCACTATTTAGAAAGTTACCATCTTTGTCATTATCTCCCATTGTAGTTCTTTGGTGACTTAGTGTTTGAGTTACATCAAGTAGCAATGTTATCACTTCATTATTTTTAAGTCTGTCTTTTTTTCTGCTGCAAGACACATTCTTCTTTGCTTACCTAGAAGAACTTTTTTGTGTTTGTCTGTTACTGTGAATTGTGATTCATTAATAAAATGTGCAAGGGTTTTTCCCTCTCTGTTTTTCTCTGGTTTCTTTTCATTTTCAACCACCGACTGTTGCTATGAACCTAATAATTGTCTGCTTTACTATGATCCAGCTCATCAGGAAATAAGCTACATGAAAAACAAAATGCAGCATTTCTGAAACTTTGTGCTCTGGGTGGGGAGGGACTTGCGTACCAAGCAGCAGAAAACTTGTTATTTCGACTCCTGAGCTTTGTTTGACAGATTTTAGCTGTGGCTAACATGGTTTAATTGTTATTATATACCATTTCTGGTTATCTGTTAGATTCTGTTTCCAGGATCATGGTCCATCAGATGGTCAGATTTATTAAATATACTTTGAAAAATGTTTGGTTTGCTGGTGTTCAAACAGTGCCTTCTGTGGTGCTACATTTAGATCTGTGGCAGTCCCTGGAAGCACATTCTGATATTTCTACTACTGCTCAAAAAAATTTGTAGGATCAGAATTGTCATATTTTTACCTTTGCAACATGACCTTGTACTTCAAGTGTTAAATCACCAAGAACTTGTGCAGAAAAAGCATAACCCAACTGTGTTTATTTGTATTTCTTTATCTTCACACAATTCCTCTGCTGCAGATGTTGCCCATTCACGAATTTCAGGTGTTTCATTCTATGGTGAATATTTTGGAACACATCTTGCAGCAGGATATGTGACATCCATACTTGATATTGAAACTTCAGTACATTCTGACATTTCTGTATCTACAGGGTTAAGTGTGGTTGAGATTTCCACCTACACTGTTTTTGGATAATTGAAGGTGTTTTTCTGTATGTTTTATAGCTGATGTAATATTTTCAGTGGCATAAAATTTGGAATTGGTTATTTCATGTGATGTAACAAATTTATTCATTGAGCCTGCTAGGTTGGCAAAATTCTCTGCCTTTTTCTTTCTCACTCTCTCGCTAGCAGCACCAGATGTAGTTGAAAATCCTCCAGCAAACATCTAAATTTACGAATTACAATATTGCTATGTGTATCATTTGCAAATAACACTATTTATGACTGCTTTATATTAGAAGATATTGTGCCTGCATAATAATATAAATTCATAGTTGAGTAATAGTCAATAATATTAAAAAATCAGATTTCATAATCTTTTTAAAAAGTATTTAAATACAAATACTTTATTATAAGGTTTTCTTAAATACAAATATAAATACCCTTTTAAATGATTATAATTAAACATGTCTAAACTCTGTTAAAAATATATTTTCAATAAAATATATTATGACCAAACATTTATTTTCTTTGTCTCTAACTAAAAAATATTGAATTTAGTGTTGCTTCATGTGCATAATATTGCTGTTCTCTGGGACTTCCTTATAATAGTTAAGACTGAAGATTACATCAAATAACTTTATTTAGGGCTCTGGAAACCGCATCAACATGTTAGCGATATATCTGGAAAAAATTGGAATATATGGGTATAGAATAATTAACTAGAAAAGTAAAAACCATCACATAATGATGCATTACCTCTAAATTATAGATTGAGAAATTTCTATAAAAAAGTGAAAATTTTGCAATATTGTAACAGCTGTAATAACAACATAAGTGTCTATGATTTAGAGCAGAGGTCTCCAAACTTTTCAGACCACGGGCCGGATGGCATGTCTGACACACCTGCGCGGGCCGGATTGGATAATTACAAAGAAAAAATGTCAATCAAACTTATGAATGATTAACAATCTCAAACCAAAGAAAGGGTTCTGCCAGAATCAGCAAATACTCAACTGCAGATAGGAAAAGAAGGCCATTTTTGTTCAATTGTATTTTCTTTAAGATTACAAATTTAATCAAAGTAAGTAAGAATATTGAGACACACTAACATAAATGAACACAAAGATCAGAACAAGTTTAATGGGAATGATGGAATTGAGTCTTTGATTTCAAAATGTCCCTGTACTTAGGTTTTAGGCTTGATGAGCCAATTATTAGGATGGATGCCAAGTGTTCATCGGATAAATTCGATCAATATTTCGATTTGTTATACTTCATCTTCGAGAAGGTTTGTTCGCAGAGATAGGTAGTGCCAAAGATCGACAGCAATCCCATGGTGAATCGCCTCAAATTCGGAAAATGTTCATGATGCTGGATTTATAAAACTTGATAAGATCTCCCTCCTTATACTCACTTTGGAGCATTGCATCTGACTGAAGATCATTTATTTCTAACTGAAGCCGGTTTGGGAGAGTTTCAACATTGCAATCGAATGGGTTTTGAAACAGCTTAATTTCCTCTGTTTTCTGATCAAGATCAGAAAATCGTTGCAGAAATTGTGCTAATAAGTCTGTAATGACTTCTATAGCAAAACCAAAAGGAAATTCGACCTCTCCTTCGTTCCGCAACTTGTCAGAGCATGGAAAATGAGCCAAGTTCTTAACAAGAAGCTGTCCTTCAAAGAGTTTCAATTTTTTTCGGAAAGCCTGGACGTGCGTTAAGAGATCACAAATCAGATTTGTTTCACTTTGCAATTTAAGATTCAACTGGTTCATGTGGCCTGACAGGTCTGCAAAGAATGCCAATTTCGCAAGCCAGTCTGCATTTGACAGAAGCGGTTCTGGGTGTTTCTTCTCCATGAGAAATGAATGAATTTCTTTTCTGAGTTTAAAAAAATGTGAAAGGACTTTTCCGCAACTTAGCCACCAAATTGCTGTGTAATAAGACAAATCAATGTAATCAGAATCCTTTTTATCTTAGAAAATCATGAAATTGGTGATGCTTAAGTCCATGTGATCGGATGAAATTCACTGTTGATATGACAGGCTTTAGAACGCAGAACATATCCACATACTTTCTGCACAATGCCTGCTGGTGGATAATGCAATGCAGAAAAATGGGCTTTGAGGATCCATCAGCCTCACATACGTTTTTGATATGTCCAAGTAAACCCTTCTTCATTCAGGACATGTTCCTTCCAGCATCAACAGTTACACAGTATAGTTTCTTCCACTCCAAGTTATATTCTACCATCATTTTTTTGCAATTCATTGAAGATGTCTTCTCCACGGACTGACACCAATTCTTGAGTGACATAAAATTCACTGTCGACGCCGCGAATGAATACTAAGAGTTGTGATGTGTCACATGCATCAGTTGATTCATCAAGTGCAATGGAATAAAACTGAAAATTTCTTGCTTTATCTACAATTTGATGAACTATATTCCTTCCTATATTCCCAATTCTACCAACAACTGTATTTGGAGCAAGACTAATATTTTCGAACACATTTGCTTTTTCTAGACATAACTCTTCCACTGCTTCCATTAAACACTCTTTGATAAGAATCCCATCTGTGGATGACTTCCCTCTTTTAGCCAATTTTGTAGCTAGTTCTGGTTAAGGATTCATTTTCATTTGTCTTTTTCATAAAAACATTTCGTTGGCCAAACAGACTGTGTTGCAATGATTCAAATTTTCTATGTGCTGTGCATCTGTGAATCGGGAATAGCTTCGTTCATGCTTGGTCTCATAGTGCTGACGCACATTGTACTCCTTCAAAACTGCAACAGTTTCTCTGCATACAAGACACAAAGCTGCCTTATCTGCTTGCACAAAGAGGTACTTTATGCTCCATTCTTCATTAACAGACAACATTCGATGTCCACTTTTATTTTCTTTGTTCCTTCCATACTTGAAGAATGTGTCTGAAAAGTTAAAAAGCTTGAATTATTACAACAGTTATTGTACTCTTCAAGAAGTGCACCAAGTTTCAGGATACGAACACTGATTCTACACACAACTATGGTAAAGGACAATAGAACGGGACTAATTTAAGTCTCATAATCATGCATTCACACTTTTATTTCTACTTACCGATGCATGTACATTCTAAATTATGTTCATTTCATACTAATAAATTATTCATACATGTATGGTTCTTAAAACTAAGTAGGATCCTAAAATCAAGCGCTATTTGAGTAACCCTACTAGATACAACTTGACCAGTATATGTTCGACTTAATCTCTTAGTTCAGCCTTTAGAGTGCATTTTTTTTAAAAAATGCATTAAAGACTACTACAAACTTTCTGAGTATTTAAAAATTAGTTTTTTTCCTAAGTTATCCAAAAGAAATTTTATGGGCAAGCGTGGAAAGGCCATATTTTATTAAGAATTTTATTAAGCCGTTAAGATATAAGTGGAGGATGACTGCTTGGAATTGGTGAAGTCGAGTCAAAAGCAAATTCATTTTTTTTAGTAAAAGTTTAATATTTCAGTTTCGAAGGAGTTGGTTAATAATAATAATAAATACCGTACTGAAATATGGTTTTATGTAGTTTGGGCAGATACAGTTTATTATAGAAGTAAAGTAAGACAATTTTTTTCTTTCAGAGCGAATAAACAAACTATCAAATTTCTGTTATATTAAAAAAAAGTATACATTCATTTTCTTTTTGTTTTGTAATGAAAAACGGTATCTACAACATAAGGAACCATACCGGATGCTCTACTTCAATCATTTCTGAGGTAAAAATATTGTCTTAAAAATCACACTGACTTTGGACGCGAACTGTATTAAATATTTAAGTAGGTAATATTCAGAGAAATCAGCAAGACTTCTATATCGTACTACATGCAATAGCACAGCCGAAACTAATTCAAACATAGAATAAGTAATTGGTGCAAAGACGAAATAGAGTCACTCACAGAATTAAACAAAAGAAGTTGCTTTCTTTTGCCGGTTAGTTTCCAGATGTTGCGAGTGTCTCAACGTGCTGATAACGATTGACTGAGCTACAGACACAGTTTATAAACTAGCCACTGAATAATGACCATGTTAACCGCATCAAAGCGGTTAAGTTTACATTGGTGCGTGAAATGGTCCGATTCTCAACAAAGCATGTTTAGACAAGAAGGGCCTAAAGGTGCCGTCTATGTCTATAAACCCCTTTGAGCAAATAAAAATTAGATGTTTGTGTTTTTTCTACAGCCTGACCGCGTGGTTGGGGGAAAGTTGTCGCGGGCCGGATAGAATCATGCCGCGGGCCGTAGTTTGGAGACCTCTGATTTAGAGTAATAAATTAATATGCTTCATCATTTCATATGTCTAGTTTATAATATTGATTATGTTTAAAATTATTCATAATTCATAATGAAATAAGTTTAAATTAATTATATTCAATGTAGTGTCTAATTTAAAGGACTCCACTATAAAATTTCAACATTTTTATTAGTAGTCAATAAATATTAGATGTGTAGAAGTCAATTTTTTAATTAACACACAAATTAGCAACCCCCAATTTTGCTGTGGTCATTTTCTGAGATCTCAGACAGTCCACATGATAATGAGAGCAACTTTTGTAAAAACAGTTAACCAGATGTCTGGGTGAGGTGAATGATTAAAAATATTTGGTAAATTAAACTAATTGGCTAGTATTTAAGTAATTGAAATCATGATAAAGAAATTTTCTTAAAGCCTTCTAAATTAATTGTAGTCTAAAAGACAGCAGTGAGCAAATAAGTTTTTTAATTCATGCCTGTTTTGAAAGACTTAGATTGATAGAACTTATTTTCATAAGTATGACATTTGTTTTTATTAATCAATGAGCTAGATAAACATGCATGTTGGTATGGGTCTTCTGATGTCTCTCTCTCTGCTAATTCTGCATTTGGGAAGCTTTCAGAAAACTTACTCAAATTGTGATTGTAAACTTGTTTTTCTGCCCTTTATCCATCCATGTAGAGAATGCTCTGAATTATGCCTGGGTTTAATTGGTTTTATCTGATCAGTATTCACAATATTTATAAGCTCTTGTATATTTCTAATGTACTCTTCATGATTATACTGTTTTATTCAACAAGGAAGCTGGATAGCTCAACTAGTAGAGATTTATCTTAGTGGATATCTATTTCTGGAAACCGTTTGCAAGGTTTTCATTTCTCTGAAAGGAAGATAGTAGGCAACACTGCATTTCCACTCATTCTTTGATACTGTTGTTTGCTCTGAATGTTATCCAAATGTGTGTCTGCCTGTCTGTCACTCACTCTCACAGTATTTTTTACCATCCATAATTTTCAACAAAGCCAAAATATATCATAACTGAACTATTCATCCATCTACTGATGTTTCTTTTTTGAAATTCTACAGCTCTGTGTTTTTCATTCTTTGCAAATCTATTTCTTTCTTTCTTTAATCAAGGGCAAATAATTCTGAATATTTAAAAAAAAATGACCCTCCCATTAACATAGTGACAGATTCTTGTGACTCCCCCAACTTCCAACACCCTGCTTGGCAGTTCTATGGTAATGCAATTCCTGCATCTTGAAGTGTTTGTAGTGGGGGGTGGTGTTGTGCAGGCAGTATACTAGTGTAGATTATATTACAGAAAATAGGGTGTATATATACATCATAAACAATAAAGAGATTAAATGTTGCATGAAAATAATCATGATACTGCTCAACTTCGTGATCTCATCCTTTGCTGTAAACACTTGTTTTGGAACCACTGATATAGAAGTTATTGTAGCTGTTCTCCATCTGTGAATAGCTAGATGTTATTAGTGCCTAAGTATGCACCTTGACTACCTATATCAATCATTTTTTTTAACAGCTACATATTATTAGGTGTTTTCATAATATTTATTATTATTTTGTTTAACTAATGCACAAGATTGTAGATAGCATTGCATTTAGTTTGTTTTTAGCCATTTTTAACATTCTGGCAACAGTCAGTGTTTTCACAAGCATTACAAGAAAGGTACCTTAATGTTTGCTTCAGATTTTAAGATAGCCAGCTAAACCACAAAAGCACATTCTTATCACTTTCATCTACCTAAAGTTAACACAGGAAAAGTTATTTTCTAAAGTTGCTTTTTTTTTTTTCTATGTACCAAGGAAAACTTAGTCCTTTCCTGTGTAGCTTGAAGGATTTCAGCTGGCCCATTTGACTTCCCATCTGTTTGTCATCCCCTCCCCCATAGATTCTCATTCCTTACAAACTGGTTTGTTTTAACTTGCAATTTTCTTGTCACTGATAGGTGTTCAGCTGCCCCTGCACATAGCTGCTTAGCTAACAAGAGATGTCAGAAGTCCAGTAACAGATTGGTAAACTCTGAATTGGTGTGCAGTTATTTTCTCCCTCATCCCAAACATGGCTTGTCACCTGGCTTTCAAATCCTTAACAGTTTCATTTCACTGACTTCTTCCTCGTCATCATTTTCTAATCACACCGCTTCCTAATGTTGGACTGTTCTCCAAGGTAAAACGACAAACTTATTCAATTAAGGAAACCAGGCACAAGTGGAACCAGTGTTGTATCTGATTTCATCTTAAATAAAAGCATGTTACATCAAAACACCAGTGAATGTTTTATCTGTTTTTTTTAATATTAAAATAATTGAAATGCTTAAACTGTCAAGTTTGGTGTGTTTCTTCACACTATAGGTTACCACACCTGGATGTTACTTTCTTGGTTTTTCATGCTAAGCTTTACAATATGGCATGCTGCCTATTGAACTTTCAGTTTTCTTCCTGTTCATTGAGACACTGCCATTCATCTAAAGCTGGAATAGACTGCCAGTGAAGTGAAGTTTGCTTTCTTGCTCAATTCGCAGCTGCAACTCACCAAAATAAACAAAATCCTGGTTCTCTTTAAATAGTTTATTTTAAAAAATAGGGAATAATATATATCATACACTTTAAATTTAAAAAAGGATAAAATAACCATAGTTTTTAACAAATAACTTTGTCCATTGATGAGAACAAAGAAAAATGCAATAGATACTCTTATCTTATTGGTTTTAAAAGGTGGAAATTTAAGTAGCCTGCTGTTCCTGCCTGAATAATGTACAAACTGAGATTTGTATGTGATAATTAGGCATCAGCAGAGTGATCAACCGTGGTGGCAGATTTTGTTTAAACAATGAAAGATTTCTTCTTTTAAGATTGCTTAGAAATTTAAAATAATATGTTGGAATTAATCTCTCTCTCATTTTTTTTTGATTGGCTGAAACATGAATTTTAGCAGGTTACATTGTATTATTAGTAAGTACGTACTATGAAAGCTTGGAGCCATTACTATTTATCTTCATTTTCTTAATGGTCATAGAGGAAGGTTTTCATTTGACTTATAAATTGGAAAGCACTGGAAGGAAGAGTAGCCTTAAATCCTGGATGGGTGGGCTACACCACCACAATCTCTTGTGTTTGGTGATCTTGTTTATAGGATATAAAGAAACTTATGCCATTTACTTATCAAAAAGAGGCATACTTTATTTCACTTAACATCTGAAATGTACACACAGGATTGCAACTAAGCTGGAACTCTTGGGACTTTGTTTGAAAATTGCCCAAAATTGTATTTAGGCAAGAAAAATCAAATTATCCTAATTACTTGCAATGTCTTTTAATTTTCTAGAACTGGATTTTTTTTATTTGCTGTAACAAAACAAATATTTGTTTGTTGTTGTTTTGCACTGATTCCTTTTGCCTGTCTTTTCATAATTTTTTTTTAAAATTTCTAAGCTATATTAGACTTGAAATTTTTTTTTTTTTTTTAAAGATGTTTTGGTGTATTTTTTTTGCTTGTGATATGATCTTTTTTAAAAGTATTTTACTGAATACTTCTGCAAGTTTTCATAATTTGGTGGGGGGGGGGTATTGGGAGATAACTGACTATGATGAAACAAAAAGGTGAATGTCATAAAATATATCTGTCTTGATACTTTTAAATACAGGCTTTATTTAGTTCTTCAAAAAATTATATAATTGAGACCATTTGCGTGCTTTTTCAAAATTGCTATCAGAGAGAATAAAATAGGATACTGTAAAAAAACTTGTTTCATAATTAACATCATTGTTCTGTTATGTTTTCTGAAAGCTCTTAGTGATTGCCATGAAATTATTCAATATGGCTTAGTCAGAAATCCTGCCTGACAATTGATTTATTAATAATGTGTTGTTTTTTTGTAATAATAATTTTTTTGTTGTTGTTGTTTATAAGCAATGAATGTTACTTTACTACACAATCTGGGGATTATTATGGATAGTTCACTGGACTAATGAGCATGAAAAAGACAGAATAATGAAAGGATGTGGAGTGGGTGGGGCAGATTTTTAATCATTGTTATTGGCTGTTCATCTGCTGTAAAAGAAGTAATGAAGGATCTTTTAAATTAAAAACAATTCTGTTTAATCTGTTGGTAAAACTCCATGCTATACGTTTTATTAAAAATAAATAAATAGAAGTTGGAGTTTATTAGCTTTTAGAAGTGTTTCCAAGTCTCGCTGTCAGTTGTAGTTTCCTATCTATTCAGTATTCTGCACAGTAAGTAAAAATGTGATTTTTGCTTGCATCACTCAGTTATTAAGAGCAACTGTTTGGAAGATTGCTCCAATGGTAGATCTAAGAATGAGAAAAAAGTAATATTTTTGACTTTCTATTGCTGGCTTAGCTTTATTATTTCTCATTTTGTAGGTTTTGGATCCAAACATGGATTTGAAGACTGTGAAGCATTTCATCTGGAAACAAGGTGGCGATTTGACATTGCAGTACCGGCGCATCAAGTGATGACCAGGCATTGTTGGAACCTCCGTGATGTAGTCTGTGATACACTCTACCAACCTCCTCCTCTCAGCAGCAGCTTTTTACACTCACCAAGGCCTTTATAAGAAGGAGAGAGAGCGAGAGAGAGAGAAAGAAAGAGTGCAAAAAAAAAAAAAGTATTTTGTATTCAAATTTTTTTAAAATACACATGCAGTAAAATACATCTCAACTTAAACCAATAAACTGGCAAAAAAACAACAACAGTAAGATGTAGAGGTGTGTAATGAGGGATATGACTTCCAAATCTTTTGATGGGGTTTTGTTTTTTTTAATTTGCTTTTGAGATCCTGCTGTACAAATATGAAGTGAATGCTGTTTATCAGGTAAATGAGATCCCTATTTATCTAGAATATAAGTGCTCCTAGATTTTACTCTCTGAAAACCTTGATAAATGAAAAAGCGTTACTAATTTAGAACTTGGTTTTGATTTTGAGCAAAACCGAAAAATCTAACTGAAGTATTCAAATTTTTTTTTAAAAGAAAGAGAAATCTGTCTTTTCAGCATCTTCAGTCTGTCTCATGGATGGAACAACTAAACACTGGAGAAATGTTTTTCAAATTCAGTTGCAGCCCATTTATTTGTAGAGCTTAGACAATGATATCAGAATGAAATATAATAAGCCCAAGACAAAATGCTACATGAAGTGAGGACCTTGGTGACCTGCCAGTTAGGGGTCTGAAAATTAGTTTTAAAAGGAGGTTTCTTGGGAGGTAATAAGCATTATTTTCCTATGTGGTTGGATGTTAAATCCATCTACCTGATGAGGTCCCTCTTTCTCTTTCTAGTTAAATCTGACAATTTGGAGTTATAGCTAAACTAGTTGGGGGTTCTTTTGAAGAAGCAGTTTCTGGATCTGATCTAAATCATCATAACTTAAATATAATTTTCTTTCTTTCCTTTTTTTATCTGAAAAATGCTTAAATGAAAAAAAAAAAAATATTTAAGGTTAACTTTTTAATATTAATTCTAATGTTAAATCAATATTATTTTTTTTTAATGTCCACTTTTAGAGAAATGCTGGCTATTATACAAAGCAAAATGAGTTGTCATGATGAAAAAGTGAAAATGTAATTTTAAAAAAAATTAACACTGATTTCAGAATGTGAGAATCTTAGGATTTGTGCTACAGAGTCCTGAGCTGATAGGAGGAGGTTGTGTTTTCATATTTCAACATGGACCGAGCAAACAGCTGGGTATATACTGTACTGTACCATGTAGCACCAGTTTAATAGTTAACTTGAAAACTGCCTGGTCATCTCACACACATACTTTTCTCTGTGAAGTTCATCTGAAAATGATGAACAGGTTGGCTGTATCCATTCCATGGAGTAAATGTTTTGTGGAGACTTGCTTTTCTATAAATTGCTTCAATTAACTGGATGTTTATTTCTGATACAAGACGGGTATCAGCTTTGTTATATGTGAACAGAAGGCCATCACTGTAGAAGTATGTTAGAGATAATTGTACTTGCATCAATAACCATTTTGTAAATGTTCTATTTATTGTCACATGTTGTTATATGAGAACTATTTTAGATATTGTGTTTATATTTGCAGGTTTTCAGAATGACTAGATGGATTTCTGGAATTCTGAAATTTATTTGAGTGTATGTATTATATTTCTTTAGTTACTATAGATTTCAGGAATTTTTATCTACTGATCATTTTTGTAAGAATACAAACACTGAATCTGCACAATATAAGCACTGAATAAAAATATGTATCTAACCTTTATCATGTGAGATTATCTTGGTGATTGATATGCAGATGACAAACATGTAACTATACATGTGCACATATGATCAATCCTCTGGAGATTTGCATAGAGACTTTTGGCTTCTGTTTCATTGAAATAAGAGTAAATGCTCATCTTGATTGGTTGATCAGTGCTAAACCTGTGAGATAGACTTGGAATGAAGTGACATCAACCTGTATGAAAATGAGTGGACAGTCTCTCTCTCGTCTTTCCAGCACTACTTATCACTAAAGGGGGATGTTTTGATATGAAACAAATATTCAGTATCTCTCTTTGGGGGAGTTGTTTAGTAAGTTTGTATATACAATAGAGGATAGGTGGAGTAATACAGTGGCAGATCAGCATGTGTTTAGGCATAGTAGGCTTTGCTTCAAATTGGTGCAAGTTTTCTTAAAAACATTCAGCAGTTAATTCCAAATTCAAAACAAATTACAGTATATGCAGCATGTTTCAAAATGGCAAAAACAAGATTTCTGTTGGTAGCACTGCTTGCATTGAGACTCAAAGTGGAAGTCAGTCTCTCTCTCAACTTTAAAAAAAATTTTCCATTTAAAAATTCCATTTTGTTTTTTTTTTGCTAATTAGCTACTTTTCAATACAGTTTCACTACCCTTGTATATAATAATACAAAATGTTTTCTCTTTCTTTTATTTCCTTGAAAATTTAATTAATGCTTATTTTTTAAAAAAATGATGATGATGAAATAGAAGCTCTGGAATTAGTGATGGGTATGCATAATTTAGTAAAACCAACAAATAGCTCCAAATTGTTGTAAGAACCACATTTATCACAAGCCAAGGTTTTATCTATTTTTGGTTTTGATTGCCTTTATTTTATTTTTTCATCAGCAACAGTCTATTGTTCTCCAGGTAAATCTCAATCAGTACTCTGTAAATGAAACTTTCTTCATTGATGCTGATAAACAAGTTTAGATTTGATACTTTGTAAAAAAAACATTTATTTCACCAACCATTGTTGTAACTTTGTATTCTAAGTTTATTCCTGTATCTTGTAATTCCTCTGTTTTCTTTCCAGTTGCACTAAAATATGTTTTGTTGTATTTCATCTCCAGATTTTAATTCTCTCTGTATTTTGTCTGTATTTTTATTTGCATATATATTTCACTCACCGTCATTTACTTCAATACTAATAGTAATCCTGCCTTGTCTCTCTGGCTCCTGAATGAGATCCTGAAAATAAAAGTGAATTAAGTATAACCTTTAGATTTTATGCTTGAAATTTAGGGGAAGGGAAATTAGCACATTCTAATTTCTAACGTATTTAGAATAAAAAGAAGAAAAAAAATTTACCTACTCTATATGTAAGATTATTTTTGGGGTTGTTTTTTCATTGATTATACTCTCTTCATGTACTATAAGTCATGGCCTTCTGATGTTTTCTTGTGATGTTATTGTTTGAAACTTTTTAGAAAAAATAGCATTTTTGTATTACTATTATTATTATTAATTTGAATTTTTCAGAATATTTCATTAATGTTACACTGAGTTCTGTCTAGAATTACAGTATTAAGTCTGATTGCAAATAGCCATATTGGATACTAGGAATACCATTGCAACTTGTCATTTGATGGGTCATTAGAGTAAATTTTGTACAGAAAACCAGTTTTCATTGATTTATGCAGTATTTAAATGGAAGGCTTGTTTACTTATGTAAATTTATAGTAGGATTATAGATTTGTGGTGGTGCTTAGCTTAACTCATTTTTCACAGGGTCATTGCAGCTGCTTTCAGATAAGGTGGTTATGCTTAATGGCACACACACAAAAAAAATCTTTTACCAAGTTTGCTCTCCAGAAATATATGAATATATATTTTTTTATTACTTACAGATATTTTTATAGTTCAAGACAATTGAAAATCTTATTTGAAAATAACATGATACTCTCTGATGACTGTTTTGTAATGTTTTTAGAGGAAAATTGTGGACATTCAAAAGAAGTATAAATTTATTTGCATTTTTAATTAGATTTTCTCTTTCTCTGTCAGTACACTGTAAAATTATTAATATTCAGCAAAATTAATTTTGTAGGTAGTGTGAAAATATTTACTGTTAGCATTAAAACTAATAACATGCAAATAATAGTTTTACATTGTGTGTGCATGTGTTTTAAACCTTGACTCTTGATCTCTCGGTTAAGTGCCATCTGTAAATAACGGAGTAAACTCTCAAGCAAAATATAGACTTAACTCCTATAGGCGAGAATTCACTAAAGAGAAAAAAAATAGACTGTGATGCTGTTAGTCTTTAACCAACCAATTCACCCAAATGAAGATAATAGTTACATCTCAGTCTACAATCATCATGAAAGTTTAAAAACGAAAAAAAAGTAGTTAATGTTTTATGTTAAAACTTGCTGTAGATAATTTTTTAAAAAGTCAGAATTTAGTTTCAGACATGTCACATCAATATGGTATTTACTAAAGTTCTTAAATAGCATCCAAAATTATGAGGAGGGGGAAATGAGGGTAGTTCTTATTGTTAGCAGGTCCAAGTTGGCTAAAAACAAAAAAAAGTAAGGGTAAATAAACATTCAGTTTAAAAAACTATAGGGGTTGGTTGGTATCCCCCACCCCTTGCTTAACACTGTTTAGTGAGCTTTAATTCAAACTACTGCTCGGGTTGGGAAGGGAAGTACATAGCATCAGAAGCAGTGGTTCGTTCATTAAAGTCTACATGCATGCACACATACAAATACAGACACTGAAGTTAACTAAACAAAAGATGGTTTTGGAATGTTTTATTTGGAGTAAATCAAATTCTTCTGAGAAAACTTGTGCAGAATGGGTCTGCTAACAGTAGAGTAAGAGAAATCATGCCATTTACATGAAGGGACCAAACCCCGGCCGCTGCCTTAATGTATTTTGCTAAATCCCTCCCAAAAACAAAACCAATTTTTTTTTAATTTTTAATTATTTAAATCATATGTAACATAGACCCAGCAAGCTGTTATTTAGTAATTCAAGTTAATTTTCAAATCAAGCTATATTTTATACAGCTTTTCTTTAAATCAAGATTGTTCAGGTCAGTTTATCAACAAATGGAAAGACTTTAGCAATGAGTGACAAAGAATTGGTGGACAAATGAGTTATTGACTTTCCATTTTTAAAATTATTATCAATGAACATTTCTTTTGAAGCTGGCATATTTTTAAATAAAGCAAGGGTCTTTTTAAAAACTCAGCAAGTATACAAGCAAAGCAAGTTTTTTTAAAAAAAACAACATAAATAAAATTCTTTTTTAAAAGTATAATTTATGAACTATTTTTTAAATTCAATTTCAAAACCATAAATGAATATTAATTTATTTAATATGGCATTTGCATCTGTAACTCCCTTCAATAACTGGGCAAACTAACAAATTAGCTGAATAATTCTTTTTCTTTTTATTGAATGCTAATTTCTTTTCTCAAAAAACTTGCAATAATATACATAAACAAGTAAAGGTCTACTCAACAGACATTGCTTTTCTGTGAGTTGTGATCTGAGTTCTAATAAGGGTAAACTGCAGAAAACTATTTCAGATGCACCATTGTGCTGATCCAGGCACAAATTTTATGAGAATATCTGTTTGCCTACTGCATACACACTACATACAATAAGTATTTCTGGGGGCATTAAATTCCTTTGTCCATTCTGGCTATTTGTAAAATGCTTTAATTTTCTAGTTGTTATGGAGTTTTATTTATTTTATTTTGTGTGTTTACATGTCCTGCAGCAGCTTCAGTTTTGTTTACTTGTAGAGAACATGTTTTGAAAGGTGCTCAGAGCAGATGACATCAAGTTCCCTTATTGCATCTAACATCAGCTGAAAGTATCCTTACTCCACTGGTAAATTTGTTGTCCAAAGGACATGTATATAAATTTAGTGTGCATGTATGTGTGCATGCGTGTGTGTATGTGTGTGTATATATATACTGCATACAGTAGTTCACTTGTGTACTTTCAGAAGGGAAGCCATACCAAAAACTGTTGTTTTTTTTCCATCACTAGTTACAAGTGTTATTTCGTCATTTTATAAACATTAAAGACTATCCCAAGATTTTGTGTCTGTTTATCTTTGTTAAGCATTTAAAATAACTTCATTTCAGTAGGAAAGTCTATAGCTGTATAATGATTTGATCATGCTAATTTATGTTCAACAAAAGCTGGAGCACCAAATGAAATGATGTACTTTTCAAGCTTTTATCACCAGCTTATAAAATTATCAATGTTTTGGCCTTGTCACCATCCTCAGGACATTGATGACAATCCTGATGCAAATTAGAAACCTTCATGTTTTTGGCACAAGTAAGATCCAAATCCATGAACTACTGGTTTTTAATCAAACACTATCTACTGAGGCTTTTGCCCTATTGACTAAGCATTTATGTAATATTTAAGTTTTGTGTAATCTAAATTATGGGTATCCACATTTGATGATTTCCACAGTATTACAAAGCAGGAGAACAGATTGTAGGGCCACATGTAAGGCTGCCTTTGTCTTTCTTTTGTGGTCAAGCTATTCTTGATCTATAATTTTACATAAGTCTCATTGTTTCCATTGTGTATTGCTTACAGGAATTTCAAATTTGATCTGTAGCTGATTTCTGTAATTTTCCAAGTTGTGCTGTGTTTCTTTGTTCTTCAGCTTTGGTTTTGATTCCTCAGTTTGTTTCTCCAATGTACTGTTTCCCAGTCATGAGTGAGTGAATAGATTGTTCTTAGCAGCCATTGGTTCTTTCTTGGGAGCTGCCTGGTCAGACATATCATATCGTTACAGGAATGGATAAAATGATAGTCAAGGCATTCTGATTTACCATTGATGATGCTATTGTATACTTCTATTCTGGCTTGGTTTGTGAACTCTAACCTGATGCTGGATATCTGATTTTTTGGCATGTGGATATTAGGTGTTTCTTCTTTGCATATGACATGAGTGGTTTTCATGTGTTAACAGCTCTGGACATGAGACATTTGATGATTTCTGTTTTTATTCCTTGATGATAGTTGGAGATGAAATGTAGATACTATCCAGTATATGTTGCTTTTCTGCATACACAATTGATTTCCTTGTTTGGTGATTAGCACATCAAGGAATAGCATTTGATTTTCATTCTTCAGTTCCTTGGTAAATTTGCTGGCTGGATGTATATGATTTATATGTTGAAACTCTTTAAAGTTGTCCAATGTGTATGGCCTGACTATGAAGGTGTCATCCAATCCATATATTATAACTCTGTTTGGTTTGGCAACTGATGTTGAAAGAGCCTCTTGTGCGAAGTTTTCATGAAGATTAGTAAGGATTCAAGATAGGGCTAAATGAATTGCCATTTCCTCTTTCACAGCACTTTCATACTGAAGCAGGTGGACTTGACGCACAATATTGTTGATTCCACAATCGTGCCAATGCTCATGATTGTTCTTTCAAGTAAGTTCTGCAGAATTGTCCTGACTGCATAGATTACTGGGCTGACATCTCAATTTCAATTTCCAGTTTAGCATACCTCTCTAGCATGATTTTTTCTAGCTCTTCTTTACCAGTTAGTTGACTGGGTTCCTTCTCATATCTAAAGATAAAGAGCCCTAATAGGAATTTTCCTCATGATGATGATGATGCAGAATGGGTAATGCACTCAAGCAGATAACTGCAGCAGCACACTTCCTCACCAGAGATGTCTCCATTGTTAAGCAGAATCTCTAATGATTTCCATAAAGTGAGCAAAATTGCTGGCATATGAATCAGTTCTTCCTACAAATGGAGCCAAAATCTTCTGAAGATGTTTGGTCAGTGATTGAGAATTTTTGTTTGGAAGTAAAGTAGTAGTTTCCATGTGAACTAGGCTCTCTGTAAATTCTTATGTAATGCAAATGCAAGTTTTCAGTTTATTCATTCTCTCGACTGATGATGTTGGATCTCATGCAAGTGTTTTGTACTTTTCACAGCCATTTGATCATGTAGTATTCTATTTTTTTTTTTGTTTTGATTGCTGTAGCATTAACCTTGTCTGATGGAAGAATTACTATATTAATGTTTGACCTTGAATTAGCCAGTAATCCTTGTTTAGACTTGGTGCTGTTGGATGTTCATGATGTGCTTTGGACAATTGAATTTGATCACTGAGCTTTGATAGATTTTGACTTATTCATTTGTAGCTGATTGAAAAATGTTATGCACATCCCTTAGTGATTTATAGCTGGCAACATTCGACCTATAAAAAATATAATTATACAGAGAAACTATGCGTAAGAACAGTAGTACCCCTTTTTTATGGAAATCTATAAAATTAGTATTGCCTCTTTTAGTATGGTTCAGAAATAGTACTTTTGCTTTGATGGAGGTCTGAGAAGAATAGAAATCCCATCCCTACACTTAATGGGGTCTAAAAAAACAAAAAAACTTCCCTACTTAATCATCACTTATGGACATTTCTGCTACAACAAAATGTCATTTAAAATAAAATGTTTCAATTAAATCTATTTCTAATATTTTTACTGTACATATTACTTTTGCATTGAAGTGGGAAGTGAAGTAAATATGGCAAAAGCTCAGCCTCAGTAATTTTATTTTACCAAGTGAATTTGCTATTCAAATCTATTGAGTTATTTGTCAAAAAAAATAGTTAATGAGATGCTGTTATTTTACCATGATGTGAAATGTGTTATGAAGAAATACCAGGAAGCAAAAAAGTTACTTCCTGCTGCCAGTTGCTTATAACGCACCAACAGAAATAGGTGTGCATTCCCAGAATTTGTAAATTTTTCTGCTGGGGAAGATAGCACCATTTAAGCTAAGGGAGGTTGTTACTGGTGTGTGTGTGTGTGTGTGTTTTTTTCCCTGTATATATTCTTCCAGAACCGTCAGTTTACCTGCAGAGGTGTGCATGAACAGTTTCACTCCAAAATTACATAGCACTTGTTTTCTGTAGCAATGAATGCAACGTGGGAGCGGCTTTGTCTTCTGCTACTCATTCTTTTCATACGCTCTCTTGACGTAAATAACTATTCTCAGAGTGTAAACTATCGATCAGAATTAACAGCACCTGAACAAAGCTATATTTTAATTTGTTTTCTATTTGTCGAATCGCGTACAGATTCAAAATGGTCAGCATTCCTGCCAGAGTTACTCCCCCTTATTCCTTGTATCGTCTCCTTTCTGCGCCTGACGGCATCGTCGTTCCAGGATATTCTACTGATTATTGTTCCCAAGAATTACGTTAGGAAAGAAGGAATCTAATAACAGGGGGGGGGTGGCGCGGTGATACCGCTACCCATGAATGAGGGCCCGAGTTCGATTCCTGCAAAGAACTGGCACGGATTCTCGTTTTGCTTGACCTAGTAAGGCTTTTCCCGCCCGTGAGTTGTCTCCCTTGTGCCAGAACTGAAGCTGGGAAGAGAGACGTGTCGCGATTACTGCTGCATTTAGCAATGAAATAACAATGGTCTGCGCTGGTTGTTTCCCACCGTTAATTAGTCTTTTAACAAAGTTTTCCATATTGAGGAAAGACGGTAGTTTCCTTCATGCTGTCGGTTTTTGTTGTTTCTCTTTTCTGCCTTTCAGCCGAGTGATAAGTTGGCAAGCTGACGTTTATATCTGGTTATTTGAGAAATTGCTTCCAAAGAAAATCCTGGCTGCTGAAAGAATTAAGGAAAGGTGAGTGTACAGAATGATGAAAACGGTCTTTGAGCTTCCTGCTGGAAATGGGGGGGGGGGTCACGTGATTCTAGCATCACCAACGGCGGCGTTACTGCGAAAAATGGGATCCGTTTCGTTTCTGAAAATAATTAAAAGCTTTGGTAAAGAATAGGGGCTTCGCTATTAGCGGAGGGATCGCAACTTCTGAAATTTAAGAATCTTATAAGTCTTTATTCTATTGTAATTTACTTGTTTCTGTTTTCCGGTCTGTAGATTTGGTCACGTGTAAACGCGTAAATATCCAATCAGTGCCGCGGTTACAACACGTCTGAAATGCAAGTGTGAGCTGTAAGAGTAACAAATTTCGCTAAATAACAGCGCTTTGGGCGTATGCACGTAAGTATCTGGAGTACCAAATAATGTCCTGTGATGAGTGTGTTCGGAATACCTGACGCCGTTTTTCCGAGCAAGTTGTTAGATCAGCGAGAAAAGCTGGAAACGTTGCTAGCTACACGGGCACGCAGCCATTGAGCCAGCCACACGCGCCATCACACGATGGCACCAGCAGAGCTGTTGAACCACTGACCGTTTTAAACAACACGGACTTTACGAAATTTAGGCTGTTTCAAGGGCTAATCTTGTTGGTATTTTCAACTGCGCGGTTGTTTGTGATATCATTATTAAGTCGCCTGAACCTAAAAGGAAAAAAAAAAAAAAATGTATATGTTTGAATAAAACAACTTAAGGGAGTTTATCGACACATCTCGTGTTTTCTAGTATTCGGAACATTTATAGCTACGCCACTGGTAAAGAATACGCAATTATTAGTTGGGTGCGTGTGGAAAGAAACTCACAGAACGTAACTGAGGGAATCTTAAGAGAAAGAGAGCCCCCCTTTCCTCAGACAAGTGTTTTGGCTTTTAACTTCCTTGCACTCCAGGGGAACCAGGACACACTTGGGCCAAGACTCCCAAGTGTTCCTCCGCTGTTTTTGCTAATATGGTTAAAATGCAGTATCTATAATAGGCTGCATGTTTATAGTGTTCATAAGAGATCGCGAGATTAAGTAGTAATATTCAATTTATTCCTCAACATTCACCAAATCCTACTAGGTGCTCTCCCATGTTTGTTTATTTTAAAAAAAGATTTTTTAAAAAGCTATATTAATTTTTCTGTCGCTCAAGCCAAGCTCTCGTAACAGATTATTCAGTAATGAGGAAAACAAAGCCTCTCGCATCATTTTTTACAGCATAGAATCGAACATTTTTGATATGATGTTTAGATCTTTAACAAGATCACCATACTTTTGTGTTTTATACTCATGCTGTAAGATTCAATAAGAAAGGCCTTGGCTTCTGAGCAGAACTACGTCTGGACACTTTCCTGTCAATCTGATTGCCTCAAGGTAACTTCTATGGTTTTCCAAGTCTGATGCAACTTCCCAATCTTTTGGTCCTGTAGTCTTGTGGCCGAAATATTGCACTTCACGCCTGCTATCTGATGCTCAGATCTTCGTTGGTCAGACTCTCCGACAAGCTGTTTAGTTATCTGAATATTTTTTGTGGCTTTCGCTTTCTCAGTGGTATCATATGAAGTAACTCGACAAGCACCTGGTCGTCAGCATGTGTATCTGCCCAAGGAAAACCATGTATGAAGACAATATAATCCAGTCTCTGTTCCTCCACAGAGGGAATGCATCCCGTTCTCTGTAATTTTTCAATGAATGAGGTTTGCTTGTGTTGGAGCAGATCGTGGGTCGCTCTGATGAGGTGGCTAAGTTGTAAATGGGTCATGTCATGTTCCAGAACTCCATAACAAGGATTTCTGGACAGCTTCGTGGCTAATCTCATGAATTACCATGTCTTTCTTTTTCTTTGGGTTAGCTTTGACCATGGCTTGTTTAGCTTCACCATATCCAAATGTTTTCCTTCTGCTCTGAATGTGCTTTATCATTTCTTTCAGCGCCAGTGAGAGTACTTATTTAGCTCTTTCTACAGCTTCACACACCTTCCATTTATAATCAGTGCTAAGACTAGGTTCAGTGGTGCGATCTTGTTTATCATCTGACTCTTGCAGCAGCAAAAGAAGTCTAGTCTTCCCTATTTCTGAAAGGGTCTTGAATAGTAGTTTCAGCTTCGAATGTAGAAAGGCTAGGTAGAAATTCAAGCCATTTCCTTATCCACTTGCTGACTTTATCCTCAAACTTCTCAACTGTGCAAGTATAAATTCCATGGACTATGAGCGACTATAGAAGCTTTGGGATGAGCATGAACCTAACACACCACATCTTAAATTCGCTGGCTAATCCACTCCTGTCTATGGTCACAAGGCATCTGTTGTCTCTCCGCTATCCTTCATGGTTACATTATACCATCTACTTAAGTTCTTGGTCGGCTGTTTTGACAATGTAGGTAT
Organism: Nautilus pompilius; assembly: GCA_018389105.1. NCBI lineage: Eukaryota > Metazoa > Mollusca > Cephalopoda > Nautilida > Nautilidae > Nautilus > Nautilus pompilius. The sequence continues at coordinate 630,866 of JACATO010000069.1, read as the reverse complement.
TTTATGTCTTGCTATCAAGAAGTGCACTTGTCTACCTTCCGTTTCTTAATTGAAAGGCTTCAGGATTTGTTAGATTAAAGGCTCATGTTACACAAACTGATGAGGTTTTCAAGTTTGTTCAGCATATTGCTAGCAGCTTTATTTGATGTCAGAACTTTAATTAACTATGATGACTTTATGAGGTGGCATCAGCAACTTGTTGCTTAAGTCGGCCCCAATTGATTGGTTTGCAGAAGTTTTGAGAATCAGTTTCATTGCCATCATTAATGGTATTACTGTGCAGCCCATTTCCATCCCAGTTTATCAAAATCTTTGTTAAGAACTTCATCCTGAGTCATACAAATTAGGGCTTTTAGCATTTCTGTAATGTGTTTTTGGATGTGATACGTACTATCAACCATATGACAACTGGTGTGGTACAGAACCATATGCAGCGGCTCCAAACGACATGCAATTCTAGTTAAACCTAACTTTGCGTGTTGGATTTTTTTCTCTCGCAAGTCTCATTATATAAGATTTAAATATCTTAAGCTTTAAAATCTTTTGATCTTGAAGCTTAAATCGCTAACATTATTTAATAAAACGTGGTTATATATACATATTTATGAGACTTGGCTGGGGTTTTTGCCATATTTAGAAAAAGCGAAGTTATACTAAATGTAACTATATGAACATATTGGCTCTTGATTACTGTATTCGGGTAATCTTGATATTAGTTAAACAAAGAAGTTTGTGCTTTGACTACACTGGCCAACATTTTTCCACTTTTTTCTGCGACTAAGATCTGACACTTGTTTTTAACTAATTTTGGGGCGCTGATTTCAAAAATAAAATCGGTTTTTGCTTATCATGTCAAGTTTTTGTTTTACGGGATCTTAAAATGGTTAACTTTTTACTTGGTCAACAAGGAGGATACACGAAATATCCACGTCTCTTATGCCTGTGGGATAGTAGAGCTAAGGACAAGCATTGGACTCAGAAGAACTGGCCGGTGAGAACACGCTTAAATGTCGGAGAACCAAATATCGAAAACCAACCACTAGAAGATCGGGTAAAAATCATCTTTCCTCCTCTCCACATCAAACTGGGTCTAATGAAGCAGTATGTTAAAGCTCTGAGCATAGAAGGTGACTGCTTTAAGTACATATGCACAACATTTCCTTGCCTCAGTTATGAAAAAATAAAAGCTGGTGTGTTTGACAGGCCACAAATCAGAAAACTGATGAGAGATCAGCATCTCACAAGCTCCACGAATGATATGGAGAAAAGAACATGGGATTCTTTCGTGGCTGTTGTGAAAATTTTCCTGGGAAACAAAAAAACTGAAAATTACAAAGATCTTATTCAAACATTGCTTAAGAATTTTCATCGTCTGGGTTGCAACATGAGCATAAAGGTTCATTTCCTCAACAGTCATCTTGATAAATTTCCTGAAAATCTAGGTGACGTAAGTGATGAGCAAGGTGAATGGTTCCATCAAGATATACAAGCTATGGAGGAGCGATACCAAGGAAGGTGGGATACTCACATGATGGCTGACTACTGTTGGAGTATTAAAAGAGACTGTCTGGAAATGAAGCACTCCAGAAAAGCCTACAAACGAAAATTTAATCCATGAAGGAAAGAATGTGTCATTTACTGATATCAGTTAATGTAAATAAACTCATGTCTGTCATTGTTTTGTTTGTACGGTATTCTAAATGAAATGATAAGAATATTCTGGATTAGTTTGTGCCCACTTCTGACTAAAATTCATTCAATTCTAACATCGATTTATATTTTTCTATTTCAATATTTTGACCTGATACGTCATAGTTAACCAATATATTTGTTAATCTCAAAATTGATTCATGGTATTGTTTGTTGGAACGGTATTCTAAATAAAATGATAAGAACAGGATTGAGGTGATTGTGGAAATCATTGTAATCGGGTACTTTTTTGTGGCGATTGATCGAAATTGGAGGTGTGATGCAGAGCAAAAACTTGATGTGATATTTGAGTTCAGCGCCCCCAAATAAGTCAGAAACAAGTCTCAGATACAAGTCAGCAAAAATTGTGTTGACCAGTGTTATTAAACTATCAGATCATTTAGAATTATTTATTTATTTATTATTATTGTTCATCAACCATAATTTATTACATTTGCAGCAGTTAAAATAATAGATTTGTCTTTCGTCCGGTGTAATACTAAAACGTTACAATTAAGAACTATACAGGGGGGGGGTGGGGGGTTCTGATCATGATTTTCTAAGTGTTTTAATTAAAAAAAATATTTTAAATAAATAATAATTGGTGAAAATGTATAAAAAAAAAAAAACAACATTTTTTTTTTTATTTATTCATGCTGTATTCTCTACAAACAAAATTTGCTGCTGAACTGTTTCGTAACTAGGAATTACACGTATATATATTTTTCCCCTTTTTTATTTATTTGTTTTTTTAAAAAAAAAAAAATAATTAACATCTACGGATCAATGGCCTAATATCGGCTTAATATTATCGAATTACTATGGTTGTCGAATACCGAAACTACAAATTCTGCGTAGGGAATACTGTTCCTGTACACCGGTTATTAGACATGGTGGACAATAAACAAAGGCGTGTGGTGATTAAAGAGACGATATAATCCAACAAAACCTAAAGTTTTCGACTTTAAAGCGTGTTATAAACTTTAGTAAGTATTTATATCTTTACTTTGAGTCTAGCATAGCACTCAGTCGCTACGAGGGGAGGGGGAAATAGAAATAGTTTTTTTTTCTTTTTTTTTGTCTGTTGATGATTTGTGTGGACAGTCAGGGATGTGTGAGATCATCTCTCCCTCTCTCACATTCTCTAGCTGGGATAGATTCCGCTAAATCACCACCCGTACATGTATTTATTTATTTTAATCTGTTGTTTACGTAAAATTTATGGAGCCTTGAGAGAAGTGAACTGGGGAGGGGGGGGGAAGAGGTTTCCAATAACGAACAAGCAAAAGTTAAATTCCTAACGTTTTTTTTTTTTTTTTGAAAATATATAAATATATATATATTGTCTATACATAATTGATTCGATTTTTTGGTTCCTACCTATTATCTACTTTGTTATTATAGATAAAATCGCATTTTTTTTTTTTTGTTATTGAATCCTGGTTGGTATATTTGCCCGTGTGTGTGTGTGTGTGTGTGGTTTGTCTTAAAAACTATACATGTGAAACTTGCTTTATTTCTAATTTAAGCGACTCTGTCCCCCCGTAAGTAGTTTCATCGGTCTTTTTAAGGCAGTAAACTGAAGTTTATTAAGATATTACTCAAAAAGGTTTAAATGCAAAATTCGAGGGCGTTCGTTCTTCATTTCGTGTTCGAGTTGAGTTTTCATTCAGATCGGTTTGAACACGGATAGACTGGAAATTGTTTTCTAACTCATCAAATAGGGAATGTTATAGAAGTGATGAGACATTAAGTATTTCAAATCGACTGTTGTTTAAAAACAACAACAACAGCAACAAAAAAAAGTGTGGGGGGGGGCAATTGATAATAATATCAAAAATGTTTGCTTGGATAATCATAATACTTTTATTTACTTTGTTAGTTTTGCTTGCTTGCTTCCACTCCCAACCAGTTAGTCAGGGAAAAGTTGCTAATACTGTGTATTATTTACAATTAGAAATCCAAACTTTCAGAATGATATAATTTTTACTATAGAGATGCTGCTTTGGACAAAAGTTTAAAAAAAAAAAAAAAATTGAAAGATAAGGCATTGGTGTGGCATCCTAAAATTTATTTTAAAATGCTGCTCGTTTTCAAATATGGAATTAGCATGTTTACTGTGTTTCAACAAAAACACCATTGAAATAAGTACTTTCAGTTACACTTTATCAAAAAAGCTGTTGAGTGCCTTCCATACATAGTGTTATTTTGTGTTTAGGCCACGGAGTTTACACTTCATTTCAGACTTGTAATATGTGATTTTTAAAATAATGATTTTTAATGAAAAATTGCATTTGAGAGTTTCAGACTTGCAGCTTGTTGAAAATAATTTTGATTTGTTTTATTTATAAACCAAAATTTTGAACTGATTTTTAAACTCATTCTTTCATGGAGCTTAAAATTTGTGCAGGAAAATTTAGTAATTGCCTTTTATATGCATTGAACCATGAATAATTTTTTGGAGATATGTGTCTATAAAATAGTTTGTACTTCTGTTTTTTTTTTTTTTATTTTGCAGGACCACAGTTATGCAGAGTTGTAGCAGTTCTGAATCAGCATCCTTGACTGGTGCAGTGGCCAAAGAAGAGTTGGTGCAAATCTTGACCAAGCTTGGCTTTACAAGAGAAGAATCTACTATGGTAGGTGTATGGTGATGTTCATAAAAAAAAAAGCAAAATGAAGAGAGGAGGGGTCTGTAGATAGTAAACTAGGGTCTGGGAGAGCCTATGTAAAAAAAAAAAAATGATTTGATTCTTGGTTTATATTTTAATTAATTAATCCAGATAGATAGGCAGACGTATGTTCTGGTATCAATGATTGCACTCTAAGCAAATTTTAGTCTTGTTTTTCACATTGTAAGCAGAGGGTTTCACACCTGTGTATGTGTTAACATTTTTTTTACATTTACTATCATTCTCATACAGTGGTCTATTATAAGTTTTAAAAAAATTTGAGTGATGTAGGAAGTTTTAGGATTATCAGGAACTGGGAATATACAGCATTCTTTAAAGTTTTCTTTATCAACTCTGTCTATTAGCTTCAGTAGCTAAAGCATTTAAAAAGATGAAAATTTAAAATCTTTAAGGTATTATTGTATTTGTAGGCCTTAAACATATATTTCTAGTGAATTATACCATGCCATATGTATTGAAAACTGCTTTTAAAGTTTTCCTTTATTTAACAGGTAATTATTTTAGCATTTCCTTAGTATATGCCTGCCATCTACAGTCTGTGTACTTTTTATGAAAGAGATGTTTGTTAAACTAACAAGATTTCAAACATTGTGCACTTGATAAAAAATTGCTTTCTGTAGTAATATGTAGACAAAAAAAAGTAAAACAGAGGCAGCCACTTAATAGAATTTTAGTTTTTGATGGTTCATGCTCAGGCATTTAATAAATATAGTACTACATTTATCACAAATGACTTTCCATTTTGAGAAAAACTGGGATCTGTTGGTTGTGTTATTCTGTTTTTTGATTGTGGGCTTTTGTGTTTGGAAAGTAAAGGCTGCTTTACACATTGCAGCTGGTTATAATATCATGGATAATCTGAACAAAATTTTTGAGTGACACCATTTTAGGATGTTCTGGTGTTTGACTTTTTAGCATTAAATCCAAACATGATTTACAATGTCCTTTGATTCACATTGTTGTTTCTCTTTCTTGAGATGAGATTAATGGATTACTAGAAATCAAAGCCACAGATCTAGCACCATTTTAATCAGAAACCATGTTTGTTTATATGTAATTTGTTGGTGTAAAATTTCAGATCTTGTGAGTCTGTCTAGTGTCATGCAACAGCTAGAACAGACAAAGTTGGGTGAAAGCTGCTGTTATGCAAGCATTTTGAACAATATCACATAATAGTATAACAATTATTGCTGTTTGATTTGCTTTTTCAGGGTTTATTATTTACAGGAAATAGTGATGCTGATCTGGCTGCATCGTGGATTCTTGAAAACAGAGAGGGAAACATATCAGATGAACCACCTGTGAGTGATTGAATATTTGCTTGAAACTACTCATCTTTCAGCTTGGCACTATAGCTCCCTCTCCCTGGTCTCAGTTCAAACTTCTCTTTCTTGCAAGCATTTTTAACATGCTTGCTTACTATTCACTACACTATTTCATCCTGTTTCTCCACACATGGCAGAGTTGTTATTTGTTTTCTCTTTCCTTGCTAATGGTATTTTTTTGTTATTTCTGTCACTCTCAATTCAAAGGCCACTAAAGAGAGATTTTACTAGATAAGTTTGGTAATTAATTTTTTTTATACTGCAGATTATAATAATTTTCTTTTTACTCTTTCCATCCTTCAGTTCAGATGTTACTTTATGGTAAATTGCATAAATGTAAAGTGCACAAGAATTTGCCATTGTTTCATAAATTATCTGTGGAATGTATTCTCTGAGATGAATGCCTCCAGTAATGTCTGTATATGCTGGGCAATTATGGAGTCGTGAGGATTTTAATTTATTAGAGAGCTTTCAGCAGAGATGTGTGAGCAGTTGAAAGTATTACATCTTTTAAGTTTGATTTTTAGACTTTTAGGAGAAGACCCAATAGAGGTATGGAGAGACAGGGTCATTTTTAAAAAGCTGTCTGTAGTTACTAATGCAGTTATTAATTACATATTTACAAATTGATTAAGATTCCACCAGATATCAGAGTATTAGAATTGTTAATGAGTGGAATAAATTACTATCTTATGTAGTTAATAATAGTGTTAGTGGTTGATTTGACAATGATATTGATGGCTTCCTGCCTTCTTGTAACTAATAAACTAAACTAAATATGAAGAAACATCAGTCTTCCATTCATCTGACATGTTTTTTGCAAGCCATCTATTAGAAATACTTTTTTCTTTTAAAACATTTCCCTCCATAATATTTTGTTTGTTTTCTTTCTTAAGCGATTGGAAGGTATGTGATAATAACTCTAATTATTAAATTACACCTATAAAATTTTGTAGATTTGCGCCACACCTTATGTAAATATTGGACAGCGTATGGTCAGGTGTGTAGATTATCAGCCTTATCATGGCCGAGTCTTTAAGTTCATTGCTTGTTGAGGACCATGACTTAGTTTGTTCTTGTTCTGCACTAGTTTGTTAACATGGGTTTCTTCTGAAACCTAAACAAAGAAGTTTTAGTAGGGACTTTACATCACTGAAGCAGTGGTTATGTTTGCTTCCCAACAAAAATGATGGCAACATGATCAGTTTTGTTTGAAGACTCCACCTGAATAGAACAGAACAGAACATCCACTCATTGTCACAAGTTTATAATTCATGATTTATTTGTTTGTTTTTAATGTAGGGGATGAAAATTTATCTTTATTTGATAAATGAAGATGTTTGTGTCAATCAGAATTTTACTAGCTAGATTACTAAATTATTTATATATGAAAATAAAGTATTAATAGAACTTTGTTTTTGAATGCTATACAGTTTATTTCATACTGACAATCACAGCTAATTTGGATCTCAAGAATTATTCCTGATTAGCCAAAAAAAAATGCTTTCTGAAAGAGCATGAATAAATGTTGTCTTACTGTATTTAAAACGAAAATACTGAAACTTGTTACAACAGCATTATTTGTCATTATGTACAAAATATTGTAGGTACTGTATTAATGAAATAGTATTCAGTAAGGTAGTGATTTTAATTGGACTGTCATATCTTGTAGATAAATGTAATGTGATGCCTTCATTATTTTGTGAATCTATACCTATGAAGAACTTTCATGTATTATCCAGTGTAGTTGCCAGGAAATTAACAACCAAAATCAGTTATAACTTTGAAAACAATGAATGAATATTCACATTAGATATTTTACATAACAAAATAGATGATGTTCTGTTGTTCAAATACTAAAATTGCATGGTGTTGATACCAGGTGGCAGGAAACTTTGGTAATGAACAGTTTGGTGAGATCTTAGACAGTGCAGACTACTACTATAAGATGGTGCTGATTGTGAATGCTGAGCTAAAGATGGGGGCAGGAAAAATTGCATCTCAAGTTGCGCATGCATGTCTTGGTCTCTACCGGATAATCATAGAGAAACAGGACCTATATGGAGAGATGCTGCTGAACTGGGAGCAGTTTGGGTAAGTTTTGATTGTTTGGTTGTATTTGGTACAATTATGTAAAAAAAGAAAAAAAAGACATTTTCTTTTTTATTGACTAGCTGATATACAGACAGGAACACACAGATTTGATGTAAGATGCTTGAGCATGATAATCCACAAAGTTGTTCTTAAAGTTTAATTGCTATATTACCTAGGCATCCTCAAGTTGCATTACTGGTAACCTTTTGTTGTTGGTTAATGATTATCTTAATAACAAACTGAGGTTTGTTCTTGATGATTCTGAAATGAAAGACATTTCAAGTGGATACACCAAGGTTTGTTCTTGGATCATTTATTCCTTTAAACTTATACAGATGACATATTGATAGGGGGGATATCTCCAGGTATTGTGAAATTTGAAGATGACATTGAATAAAGGCCAAACCTGAGATTTTTTAGAATGTTTATAATGCAATTTAAATCGTTTAAAGGAATGATAGTCTAAATGGTGAATACACTTTAATGTTACTAAGTGCATGTGCCTTAGACTCAGGCAAATTGGTTTTGGTCATTCTTATGAGTTATGTATTTAGTTTCAAATTTTAAAATTGAAAAAAAAGCATTGATATAGCTAGTAATGGAGTCAGAAGCAATGTGATAGTGTATCCAGTAAGCCAGTATTGCTATTTTCATGTATAAAGCACTTGCTTGGAATATGACTGATTTTCTGTTAGATAATTTTTTTTAGTAGTTATGTCATAGACATTTGCAATGCTTTAATCAAACAGTGTATGTTAATTGTCTTAAGGATCTACTAGTTTTCAATTTTAGGACAAAGGGATTATATGTAATTTTAAAAACTGTTTCCTCATATATATATATATATATATACACACACACACACACAGAGAGAGACAGAGACAGACAGACAAACAGACAGAGTGTAACAGAACTGGGATATTACAGAATGTAGGTAATCTGTTTTAAGATTGTATTACAGAAATTTATGTTTCATCACAAAAAAGGCAAGAATGTGCATGATACTTGAAAAGACTAAACCTGATAGATATTCACTTATGAAGGTCTTAGTTCATTGGAAAAAATATGGACAAGAAGCTACACAAATGCTGCAAATGGTTGGCTGTAGGGTGAATGAAAAAGTTGAACTGGACTTTTTACCAACTGATGTGGTTGATTTTTACAGTTTAATAGTTAGCATTGAAATCTATACATTAAATCCTCAGTCTGGATGCTTAGAACTAAAGTGTAATGTTTTTAGAAATCTGCATAGCATTTCTCCATATTTTGTCTGCATATGCTAAGAAAGTGATAAAATTTTTAGATTTATTATTTTGTTGTGTAAAATATATGTATATGGCAACTGGGTCTTATAGGGTTGAGGCTATCAATTGATGACAACCTAGTGGTAGGAATTCCTTTAGCTTTTCTACATTAAGTCACTGGTGTTCAGCCTATAAGTGAAAGATTGTTTTTTGTAGCCTCAACTAGGATATTGCACAGTTCATAGTCTAAAACTAATGTGCTTTTATTTCCTCCATGATATGAATAAATAAAGGAAGTCATCTGTACTCCCTGAAGTTAGTGCATGAGGTTCAGCACAGTTTTTACTGAAGGAATGTCTTTGAGGATTCAAGGAATTTAGAGCTAAGCATCTACTTGTGGGAAGTGAGGAATTCACCCTCTCTTTATTTTCACAGAAAATGATTTTGTTACAGTGAAAATCTCTCCATAGCTTTCTTTGCCAGGGTTATTAATCGTATGTATCAAAACTGAATAAATGTACTTATTCTTTCTATCTAAATTTGTGCAAATCTGAAATTTATACTTTGTTGGTTCAACAAAGCAGAAATATACAAACAGCTCATCTGTATTGTTGGGTCTGGTGTCTCTCATCTTCCTCTTGACAATACCCCATAGATAATCTATGGGGTTCAGGTCAGGTGCGTTGGCTGGCCAGTCAAGCACAGTAATACCATGGTCAGCAAACCAGTTACGGAAGCATGAAGTGCTCTAAAGTCTCCTGGTAGATGGCTGCGTTGACCTTGGCCTTGATAAGACACAGTGGACCAACACCAGTGGATGACATGCACCCCAAATCATCACTGACTGAGGAAACTTCACACTGGACTTCAAGCAACTTGGATTCTGTGCCTCTCCACGCTTCCTCGAGACTATGGGACCTTGATTTCCAAATGAAATGCAAAATTTACTTTCATCTGAAAAAAGGACTTTGGACCACTGAGCAACGGTCCAGTTCTTTTTCTCCTTAGCCCAGGCAAGACGCTTCTGACGTTGTCTCTGGTTCAGGAGTGGCTTGACATTAGGAATGTGACACTTGTAGCGCATTTCCTGGACATGTCTGTGCGTGGTGGCTCTTGATGCACTGACTCCAGCCTCAGTCCACTCCTTGTGAAGCTCCCCCAAGTTCTTGAATCAGCTTTGCTTGACAATCCTCTCAAGGCTGGGGTCATCCCTCTTGTTTGTGCACCTTTTCCTATCACACGTTTCCCTTCCAGTCAACTTTCCATGAATATGCTTTGATACAGTACTCTGCGAACAGCCAGCCCTTTCAGCAATGACCTTCTGTGGCTTACCCTCCTTGTGGAGGGTGTCAGTGAGTGTCTTCTGGACAACTGTCAAGTCAGCAGTCTTCCTGTGTATTGAACCAGACTGAGAGATTCATGGTATTTATACTGTATAAATAGTGATTTACTCGAAATGGAATATTCTAATATTTTGAGATACGGTTTTTCTATTTTTTTTTTGAGCTGTAGGCCATAATTATCAAAATTAAAATTAAAAAATGCTTGAAACATTTTAGTTTACATGTAATGAGTCTAGAATATGTACAATTTTCACTTTCTGAAATAACTGACAAAAAATATTGAACTCTTCCACGATATTCTAATTTTTTGAGATGCACCTGTCTGGCAGGTACTTGACCACATAGGTGCTAAATTAGGTAATGCTTACATCGACATAGTTAAATAATAGGCATAATTTACCTTTAATACAGGAAATCACAATAACAATAACTCATCTATAGTAAAAGAATGGACAGTATTATGTACAGTACCAGTAGGACTAAACACTGTTGTGCTAATGTTAACAAAACTCTCTTCTTCATTCCACAGCTAGTTCAAGGGCTATTCTTTAATGAAATTATAAAGTAATTCAAAAAAATATATGATTATTGGAGAAATAATTAAAATATTTTCACAGAGCATTAAATATCCAAACACACACCGGCAAGTACGGGAAGGTGACTGGTTCCCAGTACTGCATATAGTGGTGATAAAGTACACTAGTTTGGGATGGTGTTAGTACATTGGAAGTACTGGATTAAATGAATTTTACTTTATATTTTTGTTTAAAAACCAAAATCTGTGAAGTAAAATTTTCATTTATCAGTATGAAAGATGGCTCAGGTGAATGTGAACTGCTTAATTAATAAGTGTTGGGAGTTGTCGCCTCTAACATCTGTAAAAGATGCAGAAAACCAAGCTTGGCCAGTGTTGACCAGTCACCAGTTCTGCGAAACAAATGCAAAGAAGAAATAAAACTTTATTGGAAAGCACCAATCTTTTTTACTGAAAGTGTAATATATGGGAATAAAACTATTTGCCTTTCATTGCACAATTATTGCTGAACAAGAAAATTATTTATTTGGTGACTGTTTAACAATGTAAGAGATTTAACTTTTAAATTATGTCTGTTTTATCCCATATTCTAATGTAACGTTTAGTCAGATTTAGTGAAAGACCAGCTGTTGTGTTAAAGGGTTCTGAATTGAGGTAATGATTTAAGGCTGGGGTCCCCAAAGTATGGCCCACTGATCCTTTATATCATGACCTGCTGAGGAAAAGTGTATTAACATAAAATATTACCCTAACAGAAAAAAAAAGATGTGCATATCTTTACAAATTGCTTAATCTATATTCATTATTGTTGGGTTTCTCTTCACTTTGCATTTTAGTTAGTTCTATGTCTTTTTTTATGTAGCAGTTAATAGTAAAATAAAGCAGCTGTTGACATGGCTCGATCAAGACCTTTCCCGCTTGGATTGGAAATGGGTTGCAGACTTTGTACTACTTTTACTCTTTTAATCTTTCCCTCGGTGCTGAAACCAGACAAATAACATTCAGTTCGAGGTTATACTGTGTGTAGCGATTATTATTATTCTTTAAGGAGTTTGCTAACAAGTAATAAGATGTCTTTCTCCCCTCCACCACACAAAAAGTTAGTTATAAAGCAAAACATGTCCATGAAACTTGTAACAGAAGACGCTGCACTATTAATGCCAGCTACAGGGTAGCTGGGCTGATCACCGAACAGGATGTGCTGTTTACAGATGGAGAGTTGGTGCTTATTGTTGGAGGTTGAATGTGAAGTGTCCCTCCCGACAGAAGGAGCGTGTTAGTGGATGTAAGTTTATCTGCATGAGAAGATCCATGCTCTCAATTTAAGGAAAATGCAAAGACGTTTTTAAAAGTTTTGTTCAGTGCTGGATGAAGGTAGCGACATTTCACACACTGCTCAATAATGCAGGAATTGGCAGGATTACAGAGCATCAAAGATACAACAACTGACCAGTGAAGAAATATTTAAAAATCTGTGAGACTATAAATGATCTTGACCTAGGGTTTATTGGGCATAACAACAGGCAGAGTGAAAAGGTTAATTCTGAAATTCTAATGCAGTTTTACTGTATTATTCACCAACAGTCAGTTGTTGTGTGGAAGATCACTGAATTTAGGTAATGAAAGTTGTAGTATTCTGTGTCAGTTCCCTTTGCAGGTATGGATTCAATTACCGCCAGTTCTGTAGTTTTCCTGTCTCAAATTAAAGCAGATTATGGTGGTGTTTTTTACCATTCTGAAATGCGTTGGCTCAGTCACAGAAAGGTTTTAAAATATTTTTCTTCAGACAGAACTGAAATGAAAAGGGTGTTCAGTAGAAAAATCAAAACCTGTCTGATTTTATTTGGGTCTGGGATCTCACTTTCTTGGTGGATGTGATAATGTACTTGAACAAGCTGAATCTGAAACCACGGGAGAAATCAAACCTGTGACATTAAATCTTGTTAAGCTAAACTACAACTCTCTGTCACAGACAGATAAAAGATGGTAGCCTTCTCCACTTTAAATGCTGGGAAGGTGTTACATCAAGAAACATCACTGTAGAACTTACAGCCAACAGAAGCCCAAAGCTTGTTGAATAATTACTGTGAGAGTTCCAGGAGTCACAGAAAAAGGACTGTAGATCTTTCAGAACTCTCTTGATGCAGAAATGAATGATGTGCCTGAAGACGCAACTGGAGTTGATTGATTTATAGGCCACTTTTTGGTAGAAAGTTGTTAGATTTGAATTCTAAATCTTTTTGTTATATTTAATCTCTTTGTTTATTATCTTAAATTAAAACTTTTAATTTGTTACAAAAACAGGATGTAAAAGTCAAATTTTAGCACTAGATTTAGGGGTCAACTTTAGCTGTTACTTCTAGCTGGCCTGCTGGAATCTTACTGGATTTTAAAGTGGCCTCCATAAAAAAAAAATGTTTGAGGACCACTGATTTAAAGGATCTTGAAGGATGCTAAAATCTGCCATTTGAAACCAAGTAAAGTTATGTGATATACTTGATATTAAACCCAAAATATGCGGGTCAAACTGTTTATTTATATGGTCACCATGGTAACTTTGAAAATGCTAAAGCACAATCAACTATTTATCAGAATTGAGTTTTTTTTTCTATTTTGAAGATCCACTTTATATTTTAAGCATTTTTGAAAATTTGTGAATTGGCTATTAACTCAGAACTGAATGTCATATGAAAATGCCACACAAAATTTTATCAAATGTGGAGTCATCTACTGCTTAAAAGTTTCTTCTAATGAACTGTTCAGAGAAGAGAGATTGTATGGTTATGAATGTACTTTTAAGATACCATTACATCGATCCATTTGAACACCCCCTATTATTTAAATGAAGTAGCAACTACCTAGTACTCTTATAATGTGTGTAAAATTAACCTGCAACTCTACAACCTTTAATTCTGTTATTTCAGGGAGACAAAGATTGTGCTACAAGTGAGTAAAACTGCCGAGTTACTGACCATTAACAAGAAAGTCGCTTCTGTAGAGCTGCCACATTACCTGGTTCATGATGCAGGACTTACACAGGTAAAGCCCATTAGTCTGGCTGGAATTATTTGTGTCTGGGAAAATTGTGTACTATTGTTAATCTTGTTCATTCCCTTGGATATTGTTATATTGGTTTATTTGCGATCTTTTACTTGTTTTTTTTCTTTCTCCATGTGTATGGAATATTTTCAACAACTCACAGCTCTGTTTAGAAAACTACACGGATTATTGCAATCCAATTTTCAAAGATGCACTGAGCTGTTAATATGCAATTGTTTACAAAATTCTCCTGGCTGAATTATTTTCAGAACCCATTTTTTTTCCTGAGCCCTACTGGATTTTTGACATTTTAATTAAAACTATTATTAGAAAGAAAATGGTTTTATCACTTCTGGAAAAGTGGAGAGTAGGCAGAGCAAGGAGTATTACATGAAAACTACACAGACCAAAGCCATTCCTTGGACAGGGCATAATGAAACCTTTTAATTGTAAGAAGTGGCACCCTCCAAAACAGATGCTGCCTAGCTAGTCTGTCTCTGTCTCCTCAACAACTTACGGGACTCCCCCCACTACTGTTGATGAGATTGGAAATTGAATTGCATTGACATTTTTTTTTATTCTATGACAAATCTCTCTCTCCTTTTTATTTTTTAAAGATGCAACTTTTATTCCCTGCCTTTCCATTTGTTACTTTCTCTCCATATGTAGGTTGCTGCTGGATCACCAACAGTTCTTGCCATCATGGGGAAGATGGACACGGTTGACTTAATAACGGGTGAACTCCAGCTGCTTTAGCAGCATCACCAGTTTTGGCCTCATTGCCACTCCTACATTTCTTCTGATGTAAGAATGAAAACCACAGCTCTTTTCTTTGCTTCATGTGGCCTGGTTCCTACCCATTTTACTACTCCCCAACATTAAGAGGAATGGAATGTTAAATTAAAATTTATATTTATATAACTGACCAGATGTTTGTAATATATGCTTATTTTGTAGGCAGTCAGTTGGCAAAGTTGCTGCTTATTTAAACCTATAATTGTAGTTACGCTTGTCAGCCAAACACTATTTTTTTCTAAAGATATAGTGCCTGTTGATGAAGTTAAGTTAAATGTTTGGTTGCTGGATCCAATTCACTCTATTTTAATTATTAACTTTTAAAATTTTTTTGGAAAAAGTTATGAATGTATATTTTGTCAATATTCTTATTGCAAAATCCTTACATCCTTTTTAAATCTTAATAAATCTGTCTGCTAGTTGTGTTGTGCATATTTAAATGAATCTTTTTAGAATGTTAACAACATGAAATTAAAATGCTGGCAGTGTTTTTTGATAATCTTGGGACCTTTAAGCTAGTTCCTGGACCACAAAATGCTTGGGTTTCAGAAAAGAACTTGAAAAGTTGGCACAGTGGAATGCTTTCTAAAAAAAAAAAAGACAAACAAAAAACATTATTTTAGATTTTAAATTTTTGTTTTTTCATTAATTTTTGAGGTTCAAATTTGAAATGGATCCATAGATGAAAACTATTGTTGACAGTATGGATCCACGGATAAAGCTGATCCTTAAAAAAGGAAGAAATTGATTGAAAGATGACTGTGTACAGACATCATTATTCACTTTAAAAAATGCATTTCAGAAAACTTCATTATTAGGATGTCACAGCTAATTTGTATTTCAGAATTTCTTCCTGGGTATCGCAGAATAAAACTACTGTATGTCAAGTCCACAGGGATGTTTTTGGACTACATGCTTTCACATGCACAATGGTAAAGATGATGTCAGACTGCTGCTGTTTTAAATTTAGCAGCATGGGTTGGGGGGAATTACCAACTAATCTGAATGTTCTGGTGGATACAAATTATGCCAGAGAGTGAGAGTATGTGTGTGTCAAAATATGTAGAATCTTGTTCAGCAAGTTTATCACTTTTGCTTTTTAAATGTTCACTTCTCTTAATACTGGAAGACACTGCCTAATGGTTGCTTGTTTGTAACCATCCCTGATTTACTCTCTTTTTACAGCCTGGTTGTGGTTCAGAATCTTTTATATTAACTGAAAAAAAAAAAAAAACTTGAATATTTTTGTCCATGTTTACAGGCAGCCGTTAATTATCTAATGTAACTAAGATTTTCTTGCACATGCAGTGTTATTTAAATGCTACTGTACATCACAGGCGCTATATCTAAGAGCTGTTTTCTTCATAGCACACAGATCAAGTATGTTGTTTTGTAGAATTTGTTCAGATGCCTTTTAGCCATTTGTGTTTTACCTTGTTTTTATCATGTGAGTTAAAATCCAAAATTGCGAGGTGCAACACACACACATCTGCCAAAAACAAAAAAAATTAGCCAAATGACTTAACAATTAGTTTAAAATTTCTCCTGCTTGTAAAAAGTTAAAAGAAATGAGTTCAACATGTTTTTTTTTTAAATGAAAACCATTTTCCTGAAAGAAACCTTGCTTCCATCTTTCAGGTTGTTTTATTCTTCACCCTATTTTTTTTTGTATTTAACACACTACCTATTATTATGTACAAAGGGGAAATAACTTTATTTTTAATGCATTATTTGAGATTTGTTTTTTTTTAAATTTCCTTTAATCAGTTTTTATGCAACCTAAATGTTGTTTACAACATAACCTTTCTTTAAAATAGAGTAATTTAAACATTCTAGATCATCAGTTAACTTTCCTTCCATTCGTCCAGTGGTGTTCCTTTCCCACAAGTACAAATACAAAAAAATCAATGTTTCTCTCTCTCTCTCTCTCTCTCTCACACACACACACACACACACACACACACACACACACACACACACACAGGGGCGGACGGACAAACTGTCAGAAGGCACACTGACTTCTAGTCAGAATTTATTTTTAATAGACGTTTCTAATGGTAGAGAATTTGGACAATTTAACAGCTTCTCGTACTAAATTTTTGGTAACTTTCTCACTAATAGTGTTAGTACAGAGATGATGTTAATGCAGATGTCTGCATTCTCTGAGATCCAGAACTAGTAGCCTAGACACTAGAACATTAAACTTCTACTTTTTTCTCCCATGAGAGACTGGTGTATCAGTTCACAGTAATCCACTAAGGAACAAAGATAACGGCAAAACTCTGGAAATGATGGGAAAAAGAATGACTAACAACTGATAATGGATTTCCTTTAAAGAATTGCAGGTAGCATACCCCAAAATTACAAGATCTCTTCTCTGCATGAGTTTTAAAACTATTAAGAGAAAGGTCTACATGATTTATAACCTCACATACATCAACAGAGAGTTTTAGTAATTTACAAGCTCTTGGTGTGACAATACTCCTGCATCAGTTCACAGATTGCAGTCACTGATGCACACCATATGAAATCTGTTTTCCTTCATCTATTTTGGTGGTAAATATCTTATGACTATGGGAAGCATTAGAGATTTTTTCCAGTGAACAAATTCTATAGTAAAAAATCAAAATTAAGTACAATAAAATTATTCTGAATGCTTTTGAGCTGTTGATAATGGTATTTAGTTCAGCTGGTACTGCGCCCCTTGGTTTGCAAGAATACAAAAAAACCTTTTCTTACCAAATTAGTTTCCTAACATCTGAAAGCTTGAGAATACATTTTCAATGTAAAGAAAAGCTAAATAAGAAAGACCATCTTACATGATAGCTAAAATGGTGCTGAGTTAAAGAAAGCACTGCTCAGCCTCAGTGGGAGGACTAATATCTTTTTGGCATCACTGATTTTACTTACAGATTTTTTTTAAAGGCATATGTAATCTCATCTTATACAGGGTTCCCTAGATATTGGTGCATGAGATAGACAACTGTCTCTGGCCGGATTATACTCTATCAAACATTTTACGTAGGTTTTTTTCTTTCCATTTGTAAACGGACAGAATCTGGAGTTATCAAAATAACCTAACCTGCAGACAAAAGAGAGCATGACACACACACAAGTTCCAACCAGTGCTAATTTCTAAATGTTGACAAAATCTGAGCCACTCCAGATATGAGTGCTGAACTCCAGTCATACTCCCAGAACCTTACACTTTTTTTAACTTATTAGTCCATTAATTTTGAAATATATATACATATAAGCACATCCACATATAAAGGGGACAGGAGAAAAGAAAGTTTACAAAGTACTGTATTTGTTGTTATTTATAGAACAGGAAATCTTGACTCTATATATATATATATATACAAACTACTTTTTAACAGCATTTAAAGCTGCTTGTTTGAATCAACCACCTTGAACAATTTCTACCCAGCTGCCAAGACAATTAAATAAAGGGATTACATGCTTCCAACCACAGTTATATAACTAGAAGGTTTAATGTGCAGAAGAGGAATTTCAGTAATCTTATTACAGTGGTGCTTAAATGGGTTTAAATTTGTATCTTCCCAGATAACTTTGGATGAGTCATTGGGTGGAGAGGAATGCACCATTTCTAACCAGTTTTACAGAATATGAAAAATATTAAGAATTATTTACATTTCTTTAAATAATTAAGGTGGTAAGAGACCACAACCTACTGTATACTTAATATTTCTGAGGTTGTCAGAATAACACAGCAGCATTCACCTAAATATCACATGGCCAGTTTCCTGTTTGTTATAAAATTATTTTGTATGCATTGTTTTTGACTTCTTGCTATTTTATAAGATGCCATACTCTTTGATTACATCATTTTTTATCGTGATCTACGCAGTACAGCGAAAATATGAGGCTAGTATATTAGTTAATTTTTGTCTTGGGAACCAAGACTTTGTCCTTTATTTACAATTTCTAGTCAGCATTTGTTTGCTATTTTTTAATTAGTTTTTAAGATATTTTAAAAGAGAGATTTATTCATTTTGTTGCTTTTGATAATTTTTCTCAAAGTCTTCATGCAATTATTTCAGCTGTTTTGTATCTCCTAGTTCTATTAATAAGATTATGTTGGTGCACAAGATTATTTTGTTAAAAAAAAATCATCTGTTAGGTTTCTTATAACAACATTTATATTGCTGCATACTTAAAAAAATTTTAATGTATGTTTAATAAGAATGAATTTCCATTTTATTAAATTGCCTTTAAGGGCTTTAGACCAAACCATTAATTTAATTTGCACTTTTGCTAAGTATTTTCTTGCATTCTTTGCAAATACCTTTATGATATACTGTTTCTTGTATTAATCTGCTCATATAGTTAATGTAAAAAAAAAAAAGGATTCATTGGGAAATGAGCCGATGTGTAATGACTTCTAATTGTGGCCTCTTTAAGGATGAGTGAAAATGAGACCAAAAAATAGGCTAGAAAGTTGGACAGAACATTTTCTGTTTATATTTAATTTGGAATAGTAAAATTTGTTATAATAGCAATTTCTCTTTCATGTTACTTACCTAGTCAATCCAGTTTGTAATGAAAATCAAGAACTGCCACGTAAAAATGTCATTGGGAGGTTATTCTTTTTAACAAGGCAATTTATTGATGCTTCTGTAGTAATTAGTAAGTTATATTTTTCAACTGATAATGAGGAGGGAAATAAATTTAAATGACTAAGCTATATTCTAGATAGCTAGTTGCCTAAGGTTTCAGTGCATGCCAGCCCTAAATCTCAAAAATCAAAAACAAGCTCATCACCAGGAAAATCCAAAGGACTAATATAATCTGTGATTCCATTACACTCAGATGGAATTAGTTTTCAAAGTTGTGGATACCAGAAATTTGTGAATAATCGGCTGCTATTATCAGAAGATAAATGGGAACAGCAAAGTAAAGGATTTTGCGTAAACGGACTGTAGTTTAAATTAAAGTTTGGTATCATTTATTCCATTCAGTTCTGATAAACTGCCATGACACCGAGACCATGTTCGTTTGAAATCTGATTTTAGAATCGTTAGTTCTTATCCATTGAGAAGCAAATTATTTAATCTCCTGACAATAGCCTGCATGACGAACTTACTTAGCCAGTTGTTTTTATTTTTTGCTAAAAATTATATTTTTTTTTTCCAAAGCAGTGTTCATATGAAAAAAATGCTTGCTCATAAAATAGTACACCTGCAGAACAGTGTTGAAAGAATTTTCACTATCTGTTATGTATATTTTGTTTTTAATTGTAAACTTGAAAATAAATGTATTTATTTTTATTTTTTTTTATTATTATTTTTTTTTTTTTAGATTTCCTAATATAGTATGCAGTCTAAACATTTCCCTCTCTCTTAAAAAGTAAATTAGCTTACCTGGAAATACTGTTTAATAAACAAACTAATCCTAGTAAAAGAGCTGACCATTTCTTCACTCGGATATAAACAAGAACTTGGCAGATCTGTTTTTTTTTTTTAATAATATCAAATGATAAATATCCTCATAGATTACCTTTATGACACTGGTCATTTAACACATACCCTTTTTCGTCATTACATGAAAATCATATTTTGGATGTTGTTATTTTTCTTGCATAAATGAAACGCTGGTAATGAAAACTTATTTAATAGCCCATTGACTGCTTGGAATGAAGTAAAATGCACTTATCTCTCAGCTTGGAGTTACTGCTCTGTAATTGGAGTGATTTTTTAAAAAATAAATTGATATGTTAATATAATTATATGATCACCTTATAAAATGAAAAAAAAAAAAAAATGCTGTTTAAGGTAGCTTCCCATTATTGTGGGGCTGTCCATAAAGTTGCGCAAGAAGTAAAAAAAAAAACAAGTGGTTCAATCATGTAGGAAAAACTTAATCCCAGAGTTTACATTTGTAACTGTCAATGTATTATAATTCTCTAAAATTAAAGCAGATGCTTATTTCCAGGCCAGAGAGCTTTGGTTCTCTAGGTACTCCACAGCCACGATTGTTATGCATTACCGAAGAACCTCTTAGTTCCAAGCATTTTCCTATGGTTGATTAACGCAGCTTGATGTGTGAATGCACCACCAGAGATACTGCACACAAAAGGTTAGTCTCTACCCTGTGAAGATGCAAGGTCTCTGTAAATGTTTTTAAGCAGTGTTTGCACCTATAAGGCCACACTCCGCTGAGAATGCATGTGCTTGTTGAGTCTTATCCCCAGGCAAATCACCTTTCCGCAGTGCTCTGTGGTAAGACCTCTTACCACTGTTCTCTGGTGGATTTTGTCTTACTAAACTGTTCACATGGGAAAGGCTCTGCCTCGCTGTGGATCTGCATGTATTTATTGAGATGGGAGATGGACAAAAAAAAGATTTGCTGTAGTTGCTATACTTACATGGATGTGTTCTGCTGTGTGTCTGGTACCTCTTCAAATAGGAACCCTCTGAAAATGTTTTCCACCAGTGTGGTCAGTCTCCACTGGATATGCAAACACGCTTGTCACAGTCCAAGTTCTGCCTAAATGCCCTTGCAAAGAAACTGCATTGAAACGGTCTCTCCCAAATCTGAATTGTCATGCACTTTCAGATGAGTCAGTCAAATGTTTTGTTGCAGTGCATGCATTTAAATGACCTGCTTCCTGTGTGCATTATGACATGCTTCAGCAGCTGCCATGGTTCAGCGAACATTCTGCCACAGTATTCAGCTTCTCGGCTCTCTACTCATCTTTCCTTGCCATTTTATTCATGCTGGTTTCATCTTATGATCAACTTTTCTACCCAGCAAACCACAACTCTCCAGGGATGCATTTTTGAGAGAGAGATTATCCAGTCCAGTTTGATGATGCCTGACAAGCTCCAATGCAAAGTTGTGCAGATAGATTAATTAACTCATTTTTATCATTTACTGCCTTTTGGAATGAAAGTTTTTATTATCCTCAGAAATTGCAAAATTTTCATCAAAAGAACTTTACAATATTTCAATGTTCCTGATTTATCAACCATTCCAAAATCTTCCATCCAAACAATTTATCTTCAAGGCCATCTCCACTATTTACAAAAAATACTTGTCCTTGATGCTGTTGCTGTAATTTCTTGATGCTATTTTTATAGAACCATTACTCATCTCTTCCTAAGATGTCAATACAGTAATCCAACTTTGTAATTATTTTATTACATTATTTTCTAATTCTTAATCTCAGCTACTGTCATACTATGTAATAACGTATTCATTACAGCATAGGTCTGGAAAGAAAATAGGTTTGAAAGAGATCACCAATTTTGTTACGATGAATGATAGTTATGAAGTTTTTAAAAATCCAGTAAAGAAAAATTGTTTTAATCTAGTACTGCTTTAGTATTTATTATGTTTGGAAGCATTCTAGTAAAAAAATTTTTTTTAAAAAGCCCACACAGATCTTAAGCAATAGTTTCCAAAATAACATGGGGTTTGAATATGTGGTCAGCTGAGAAGAAAAAAAGGGGTTGTCCCCTAAATGCTAAAGTCACAAATGCAAATTAGCCAAGTTTCTGGCATGATTAGATTCCGAAAAAAATTTAAATTTTAAAAACATCTAAACGAATGCAATGAATTAATGGCAGGTGTGGTTAATATTTGTAGCATTAATTTAAGAACTGAACTAATGGCACTTTTCTTCCCTGGTAAGCCCTTGCAAGAGGATACAGGGAGATGATTTGTAGCCGTCAAACCGAAATACCCACCTCCCCAAGAAAAAACAAGCTACATTTGTGAGAGACAATAAACTCTCGCTTTATTTTTTGTCTGCATAAATTAAGTTACCATAATAGCGCTGACATCCCAATCTGAATTCTCGGCTTTCAAATTGCGGTTCATGCACAGGTCTAACTAAATCAGAACAGATCACTTATAGCTTAGTTTAAACAGATGAGGATGCCATACGGTTTTCTTTCTTTAGATCTCAGCTGATCTATGAAATAACAGAGCAGCACCAATTTACCTGTCAGAAAGTTCTCAAGGACAGCAGCGACTTACTGTCAGCAACGATTCCTTCATATTTTGCTAATACATCTATATTTACATCACGTGGCACCACCTACGGCTGGAATGCTATTAACTAGTTACGACAACAAATGATTACAGATTCTTACCTTTTTCCTTCGCTTGTTAAAAGAATCAAACTGCTAAATTGGAAACGTAATTTCTAAAGTGAAAGTGCTGGCGGGGCTGCTGCACAAATTAAGGGGAAATAATTCTGTTTGACCAACAACTTTAGCTAAGGTGTCAGTTGTCTATAACAAATCGATATTCAAATGTTTAAAGCTGAAATATGACCAAAAGCGTATTACCCATTAGATTCCAGAATTGTTCGTTTTTTATTGTCAGAAATCAGCAAAAATTAAAAACAAATTTGTTAATTAAAAAGTGGTTTTACTTAGGAATTAGGTTTATTTAGAGTGACTAAGTTGCATCGTCTGTTAGAACCAATGTTTTCAACAGTCCTGTCTGCCACTTGTTTTACCTGTCCATACTCTATCATGGGCCATACATTCCTAAAGGATGATCTGACTTTTAACCTTTGGCTGCAGTATGTAAAGGAAAGTTCCTGTAGAATTACTTAATCTTATTCCTTAGTGCACCAGCCCCACACAAAATTTACACGAAGCAATCAAGCAGCACTAATACCATATGCGTACTCACTGAATACTACAAAGCAAATAAAACATTAATACCTCGTTAATTATTTTTTACATGAATAAATACTTCAGAAAGTAAATAATAGACAGTAATTTTAAGGAATGCATTTGTCTAAGGCAGTAGCCCGTCTACTTCCGACTCTACAGCTTCCAGTTCAGTCATCTTTTACAATGCTGAAAGAGGTATCAATCCTGCCTGCGTTTAAGAGGGTCCTTTGCAAACTCAGTGGGGTTTTCCTAACCGTTCTAAACTCATCGAAATTCTCTTTAACTTTGGTAAGCAGCACAACTCAGATCTCACTGACGGTCATCTCATTGAACGCATTCTCACCAGCGATATGGCAAAGTTCATTTCGAGAATGTGGCAAGGAAATAAAGACCGGTTACCACAGACTGTGATAGCAAACAAGCAACACCCTGGTATCAGCTGCAGTCTACCACAGGATGACTTAATCTGTGCTTTTGTCTTTGCTTTTGGTAAATTTAACTTCGTTTGAAAGCCCTTGCATGGGCGGAAGCAATGGAATATGAGCCGTCTGCAAAGACACAATCGAAGTACCAACTGATTGCAGTTGAACAATCGGTATCGATCGTGAACATTCGAACCAAGGAATAATGGTGCTGTTCAGTGTTTTTGTAAGATCTATCAAGAGACCTTGTGCTCAAAACATCATTGCGCAGCAGACTTTGTGGCCTACTGGTGTGAAAAGTTCCTGCCCTCTGTCATCATCATCATCAAGACACTGCTCCGAGCAATGCAACATACCTCGGTCACCATGCATTAAGAACTGACTGATCTTTATGGACAGCAAGTAAAAGAAAATCACCAAGTGTGCCGTGGTTCAAAATATTTTTCTATCCTTGTTGATGAGACACATTGACTCGCGCTTCGTCAGGGCACCGACTTTGAAGAACTTAGCTTCATCGAAACAAAGATTACCGGCGGCAGGGGGGGGGGGTGACTCCTGCTGAACTTATCAAGTTCCACATCCAACAGATACAATTATACGTGGCAAATCTTGTGGGCTGAGGATTAGACAGAGTTGCCAATGTGTGTGACGAGACCCAAGGCGTTTATGCTAATATCGCCTCCAGCAAACTACAACACAGACCTTAAATTTAGGTACAACAAAATCATTTACAAAATAAAGTTAATATGTAATTAATGTTACAAAAAAATAAAGTCTAAAACATATAAAAGTACAGAACTTAAATGTTTCTTACCTGATAAAGTTTAGTTATCAAAAAAAAAAAAAAAGATGCACAACAACAGAAATCAAATGACAGAAGTTGTTCTAAAATCCACAGTATTAAAACAAGAGAAACAAGAAAATGTCAATATTAAAAAGTCAATTTGTGCAGATAAGTTAAATCTTTTATAGAAGATTTGAAAAGGATCAATGTAGCCAGGCAATGTGGCTCAGTGGTGAGTGTGTTGG
The DNA here is from genome assembly GCA_018389105.1 of Nautilus pompilius. Taxonomy (NCBI): domain Eukaryota; kingdom Metazoa; phylum Mollusca; class Cephalopoda; order Nautilida; family Nautilidae; genus Nautilus; species Nautilus pompilius. The sequence continues at coordinate 606,004 of JACATO010000069.1, read as the reverse complement.
CTTCAGGACCTAAGGGTCCTGGGTTCAATACCTGCGGCTGGCACATTGTTGTGACCCTTGAGCAAGGTACTTTACTGGCATTGCTGCTGGGGAGTGGCCGGTGTAGGCACTCAGACAGAGGAACCAAGGGCGGGGGATGCTCTATATCCATGACAGAGGCAAGTTTCCTATGCAGTGGTGGGATTCAGCCGGTTTGCACCAGTTAGTGCGAACTTGTTCTTGGAATTTCATGAGTTTTGCAAACCGGTTGTTAGCCCTTAACTTATTTTATCATTAAAATATAAGGCATGAATCCAATTATTCTTGCTACATATCACATGATTCATCTTGGTTTTAGAAATATCTACGGTAACTTTGTACGGCTGCAGAAAATAGATAAAACATCCCTTATTAGTAAGTGAAATGTTCTATAATTATGCACAGCCACTAGTGGACCTAAGGGGGGGGACCCCCAGGTGGGCTTGGGCCCCCCCACCCATGGGTCCATAAGAGGGGGAGTGGCAGCTCCCCATTAGTCTTTGAATATGAAATGAGAAAACTGAAGAATACATAAAATCATATAATTTATCAACAGTAATATGTATAATTAATAATAATTCAAAAAGCACAAACAATCAAACATGTATATACATAGATATCTCTTCATATTACTTAGTTCATTAACTACAGGGTGTCTCAAAAAATGTACTCACACTTCGAATGACGAGAAATCCTTTATTTATGAACATACAGTGAAATGGAATAGCTTCGAATACAGAAGACAATGTGATTAAAGAATCATGTTCGCAAATGTTCGATTGATGACCATTATTGTCCAGACAACGCTGATAATGCGCACCAAGGGATTCGCAAACGTCATGAAACAGGTCATTAGGAAATATCGCGACATTGTCTTTCAATTTCCATTTTCAATGCATCAATTGTTCTTGGTTTGGTGCGATAAACTTTGTCTTTGAGATATCCCCACAAAAAGAAGTCCATGGGCGTGAGGTCCGGGGAACGTGCAGGGTATTCAATGGCACCCCTTTGTCCAATCCATGTGTCTGGAAAAGCTGCATCGAGGTGAGCTCGTACATCGCGATGGTAGTGGGGAGGTGCTCCATCTTGCTGAAAGTAAATCTCGCCGTCATCACCAAACATCTCAGAAATTTGTGGACCAACAAACTCCTGAAGCAAGTTAAGGTATCTCTCACCGGTGACAGTTCCGTTAATAAAAAATGGCCCTATGATGCCCAGTGCGGATATCCCACACCACACTGTTACTCCTGGCAAGTTTACATGGTGTTCAAGTGTTACATGAGGATTTATAGGACCCCAGTACGTGCAATTATGGCGATTAATGGTGCCATTTAATTTAAAGGTTGCCTCATCGCTCCACACAATTTTGTGTAGAAACCCTGCATCTTCTGCACATTTTGCCAGGTACCATTCACAGAATTCGACTCTCCGGTCAGGATCGTCTTCGTTGAGAGCATGAATTAGTGTTGGAATGTAGCATTTCCAGTGCAGACGCTTCATGATGCGATGGACGCTATCTTTTGAGATGTGGGTTTCCCGAGCAGTTTGTCGAAGTGATTTCTGTGGTGATCGAAAGAGTGTTTCCTGCACCTGCTCTTGTTGACGTTCTGGACGGTTCCATCTGCTTCAGATTTCTCTTTGATGCGAGCAATGGTCCGGCGCGTTGGTGGCGGTCTTGCGAATTCCCTTCTGAATCGTCTTTGCACTTCAATGGCGTTTTCGGTCTTCCAATAACATTTCAGGACAAACTTCCTCTCTTCCAAGCTAAGTTGATTTCCTGCCATGCTGTGGTTCACACCTCACACCTGCAACACAAAAAAGACAGCATGTTAGCAACGGTTAAAGTGTGAGTACATTTTTTTGAGACACCCTGTATATAGTCTAATATAAAGTCTCTTTGATGTTATTATAGTGATGCTTTAACCATTGTTTAGACTTTTTTAATTTGGGAAATAATTATAATTAATAATTTGATTTGCTAAACTGTAAAACGCGGCAGGCTGGCAGCCCAAAGATCAACCTTTGGACCTGTATCGGGCCAAACCGACATGCTTTTTGTGAGAGAACTGGTTGTTAAAATATTTGGATCCCACCACTGCTCCTATGACAAGGAAAAGTCAAGAATAAACCACTGCTGAAGATGGACGCACAACGATGGTGCAACACATCCCACTCTTATGAAATGAGTAATTGAAGAAAAAAAAAATGATCAATACACACAATCCACATGATATAAGAAAAATCAGGTAACTAATGTCCAATATTGAACATCCAGCATAGAAATAAGGTAAATACCAACTTCTCTAGGACAACTCCAAATATGGAATACATGAAACTAAAGCAAGAATGCATACTTTGAGAGTGTTTTTGAGAATCCAGAAAACAAACTAAAATAAACAGAGCCATAATAAACCAATTTTTAAAAAATGGCAACTGAAGAAAAATAACTTTGTGTGTTAACATTTCAGTTTAATCTGGGCTGCCATGATGTTAAGAAAAAAATTTTAAATTCTGCCAATGCTAGACTAGACTTATGCAAGAGTTAAACTGATTTCTTGACAAATCTGGCTGAATTCATGGAAAAGAATTTCCTTATAACAGTTGTTGAGATTTGGTTTTAGAAAACTACTAGGAATTTGTAACTGAGAAGCTACTTTGAAGTGCTGGAAGAAAAGAAAACAAAAACTGATTAATGAGTTGTAATGGCTGGTTAAAAAGCAGAATAGTTTTTTCTACATTGTTTCAAATAAGAATTTTTCACTTTAACACTCAGCTTAACTACAAATATAAATCAAGTCTTTTTATCCAAGTGATGCCTCCACAACAAGCTCATCTTACAATTTCTGTTCAGATCACCTTAAATGAGAATTTTTCCAAGACTGTTTCATGACTAAATAGTAGTCTTCACAACGAAAAATACAATGTGGCTCAGGGTAGAGTTATAGCCTCACTGCCTCTTCATGAGGCCTATTAATGGAATGCTTTTATCCAGTCTCTCTTTCAACAGATAGTTGGTTCTGCTTTGGCCAATATTTCACCTGTAATTGAAATGTTTTGATACAAATATATATATATACACACAAGCAGTGACAGCAGCCTGGAGACAATTTTACTTTAGGTTACTTTTTAAAATACTTTTGGGAGAGGAAGTAAATACTGATAATTATGGATCCCCTTTGAAGCACGCAATAAAAATTCATGGTACTAGGCTTTCTGTAAACTAAGTTATTTTTGGCTGCAACCATCATATTTTTTCAATTTGACCGATTGGTCATTCAATCCAATTTGATGTCATGCTGGAGGCAAAACCTCTTAAAATTATAGCCCGAATCAATATCTTTACTTTTAAAAAAATTTTTTTTTATCAAAATTAGGAAAAAGAAATTGTTACTGACTAACTTACAGAAATGTGAAAGTGTCATATGTGAGAAGTCATTGTGAGGAACCAAGTAGAATCCTGCAGTGGTATTTGTTTTACTGTACATT